>JALMQS010000030.1:10488061-10985466 GCA_024734495.1 Forficula auricularia | reverse complement strand
TTAATACGTAAGTACAGCAATACGTAACTTCTTTTTTTTTTTTTTTTTTTTTTTTAAAAAAAAAAAAAAAAACGTGTACTTCGTTCAGTTACATGTACTAACTTTCACTTATCAGTGAATTAAATAAAAATTTATATAAAAAAGAGTGAAAACTCTGGTGATAAAGTATTGATTCCATGACGAGGGTCAATTGATAATCATTTGAGCAGCACCTATATGTCTATATAATCTTTTAAATACTTTTCAAATGTTACAGTTAGTTAATCAAGTCTATATCTATTTCAATTACTTTTCGAAATAAAAGTCAGCAGGTGAAAAAAATCTATTATTTTATAGATTCTTCTCGCTAAATTTTAACAAATATATATATATATATATATAACTAGCTGACGGCTGGGCCTTCGAATCTCATCAAATACTTAAGTAATAACTATTCTACAATGGATTTTTAACATTTCAATAATAATTATTGGATACCAATATATTATTATTGGTAACCATTGCGGAAGTCATGGAGGAATCGACTTAAAATCAACCATGACAGTCGATTCTTATCTAATACTGGAGTAAAAACCTTATTACATTCAATTTTTGATGTTTTGACTATTAATGGTTATAACCATTCTACATTCCATTTTTAATGTTTTAACCATTAATGGTAACCAGTATTTAAAACATGGAAGAATTGACTTAAAAAATCAAAAGGACTAAAACTAAAATCTTTTTAATCTAATCTTATCTTATTATATTAAACTAGCAATTCTTGTATATACTTGTATATATTGAATTCTTATATGTTTAGAATCGGGATCCTCTAACGATTTGAATGAAATTCACGAGTTAGGGGGTTTTTGGGTTGACATTTCGATCTGTCACGGTCTCATCTACGGCTAAGTTATTTTTGATGGGTTTTTCCTTAATTGAAATAATTATTTCAGGTGATTGTATCGGTAAAAATGTATAATAACATTTTTATTCAATTTTCTTTTAATAATTAATTGGTTTTTAAATTTTAAATCCCACTAATAAATCATTACAAATATTATTATATATTAAAATTAGGCAATTTAATTAATTAGATAGCTGGTTCAAAAAATTGTCATTTAAATAAAAAAAAAATTAATTAGAGGTATTGAAGATGGAGAGGTAGAATTTAATGCTGAATTGATGGAAAGGCTGCCCAAAGATAAAGAAAACTACTAATTCCGATTACATTGAATTGAATTGGTATTGAATTTTTGACGTTTCGATTATTATAGGTAACAATTGCTGAAGACATGGAAGAATCGATTTAATACCAGGTCTCACTTTTGGGGAAAAAATATTTTGATAAGTTTTTTAATGAAACTAATTATTAACAGGTGGTTGAATCAAAATAAAACAAATGGTTGATTAAATCAAAAACAAACACATGCATTACCGAGCATGCGCTCGGTGTTCCGGGTACTTTATATTTCAAATGACGACTGGAAACGATCCGTTGCTGTTTAATTTTTTGACTGACATCCTTCTATCTACATAATATATAAATGCAAAGTTTCAAACGAATAATAATAATAATAATAATTTTATCGTATATCTAGTGGATTTTTGTGCCTACCAAAAAAAAAAAAATAAAAAAAATTTGCATAGATAGCAGTACTAGAGCCGAGATATGGTCCCTATGGATACTTTTGTTTTTTAACTTAACAATATACATTCGATCGAACTGGGATATATATAGGGCGGATGAAAGAGAGAGAGAGAGACTCTCTTTGCGACGTCTTCTAGTTTTATCAGCAGATCTATTTATCTGTCTGTCTGTCTGTCCTAGTTGGCTTTAAAGTTTTTATTGACTTTAGGCAAAGTAAGTAAAAGAGAGAGAGAGAGAGAGTTGAGAGGCCTTTTCATCTATTTGCTGGATTGAATGGCTCAAGAGGATTCCCGGGGACTAACTATTTTGAGCCGATGGGGGCCAGGGGGTTTGTTCATTTATTTTCTATTTATTTGAAAGAGCGAGTACCCGTCAACACCCTTCGGCTTGCTTTTCTTCTACTGGGGGGTTAAATTAGGCAACGGAACAATTGACAGTTAATCTGAACCATTAACGTTTTACTATTTTCAATTCTAAAAAGAGCAAGCAAGATTGGATTCTCTTGCTAGCGAAATTTCATTCCCATAAACCCTTTCTCTCGTTTCTATAAGGGCCCTCTCTCTAAGACAATAGGTTAAATATATATCTGTCGCCCCCCCCCCCCCCAAGTTAAGTGTGTGCGTTGTTACTGTGACATTGGGCTTTGTTTCAATTGAATTGCTCTCTCTCTCTCTCTCTCAGTCTATTTGAAAAGTAGATTGAGTGTGTGTTTTAAAAAGAAGATTGATTTAAAGCTGCGGAAACTAAAGAATATTACAATTAACCCTCCGTCGGGCGCAACTGGCCTGAGAAGCACATCTCTGGGATTTTCGTGGAATGAGTCTGTAGTCGTCTTTTTTTAGCGGATGTTTAGAGCCCTCCTATTCGCGTGACTTTCCCGCGTCGTGGAGAGCAGTTATCACCATACTGTCCTCGCAGGCACATTGCGCCTGAACTCGTCATGCATTTGAAAGTTCGTAATATTAATTTTTTATCAATTTTTTTTATTTTTTTGTTTATTTACGAGTGTTTATTACACATTTCATGATTGTATCATGCAAAATTTATCGATATTTTTCGGAAATATTTCGACTATTCTCATGGCGCCCGAACATTTTTTTTTATGAAAATGATGAGAGAAGGAGTTACACTAAAAAAGGTGCAACCCCTAAAGGCCTGGGTTGGCCCCTCCATCGTGAAAAGAAGAAGAAAGAATTTTATGGGCTGGGCGGGGGTCGAAGGTATCTGTGGATACGGGTCTTAAATAGCTGAAGGTTATAAGTCGCGGGAAAGATGGTGGCAGGGAGCGAGTTCCAGTCTCTGGAGGTCATAGGGATAAAAGAGTTGGCGAAAGCGCTTGTTCGACTTTTATCCAATTTGACAGCGAAGGGGTGTTGAGCGTTCGAAAACCGCGTGTTTCTCGTAAAGAGGGCTTTAGGGGTGATAATTGATTTCAGCTCGACTGAACAGACACCGTGATAGTATCTGTAGTACAGGGAAAGGGCAGAAACGGTTCTTCGGTGAGCCAAGGAGTCGAGTGAGTAGGTTAGAGCCGGGTCTCCTATTAGTTTAATTGCTCGCTTCTGAATCGCATCCAGTGTAGCAAGAGAATGCTTGGAGGCCCCCCTCCACAGATGAGAGCCATCTTCGAGACAGGGACGAATTTGAGCCTTATGAACATGTACTTTAGTTGGTGTTTTCTCTTATATGCTTTATAATGTTGGCACACTTGGAGAACTAAACCGAAGAAAGTTGGAATCCGCAACAGCCTCCAAACCTTTCGAATACTAAAATTATAATTACAGGGTAAAATTATAACTACTTTTTAAATTGAAGGAGACATTAAAAGAGTGTGTCTTCTTATGGAATTATAAATTTTATTTATAACGAGACTATAGTTTTGAGGGCTTTGCCTTCTTCATCAGTCTATTACAATTGATTCACAGGAATTAATGTATGAATGGAGAAACTATAGTATCGTTATAAATAAAATTTACAATTCCAGCAGAAGACACACTCTTTTATTGTCTCCTTCAATATATAAAAATTCTGCTACTCTCGGCACAAAAACTTTCAATTTACTTTTTAAATGATGATATTAAAAACATAGTGCGCTCTCTCAGGCGCATTGAGCCCGAACTTTCTATCTCAGCCAGCACAACAAGAATCTATTTATATTCTAATAATATCTTTTCTGGGGAATTTTTTTTATTATTATTATGGAGTGTAAGGTACTTCTGCCAGTAAGTCCTCCAGGTCAGCATCCTCAAACTTTTTCGGCTGTCCAGGCCGCTCCTTGTCGTTCACATCAAAATCACCACTTCGAAACCGTCCAAACCAACGTTGGCAGATTTTTTCAGATGGAGCATGGTCCCCATAAACTCCCCGAGAATACGAGCCGTTTCCGCAGCCGATTTCTTCATTAAAAAATAGTGCAACATCACCTCCCGCAAATGCTCTTTTTTCGGCACAAAATCCGCCATGTTTACAAGCCAATATCTCATACACAAATGAACCGAATGTTGACATGTTATATGCCGTTTGAAAGGTGATTACCAACACTATAAAACCAAAAAAATATTTGGATGAGTTTGGTGGAAAAATACCGAAATGCCATCTGTTAGAAAAAAAGGACATTATTAACCGCCAAACCTAGTATCTTTTAAAGATCTGTTTTTACGTAGAATTAGGTTTATTTATTTATTCCAATGTAAAAAAGCCCTACAATTGTCATTTTTAGGTGATTTTTGTATCCATCGGCGTTTAGAATAGGCGTGACTTATATAAAAAATAAATAATAAATTCTCTCATTTTCTCTCCTAACCATCGAGAAATAATAACGAATTTGATTTATCTCAAGTATTTTGGAAGTTATTAACTAGAATAGGTACCCTCGAAATTTGCCAGAATATTTTTGTTAACGTTTGAAATTCCAGCCTTTTTCTGCTTCAAATGGAATGGCTTTTACGGCTAAATATTTTGAAATTGATTTAATCCTGAATATTCAATACATAATATAGAAATTATCCGTTTTCAGGGAATTCAAACTAAAACACAATTTAAGTCATCAATTAACAGAGCACATTTCTGACGAAATCTCGTTCTAATATTAATGAATACAGTGAATATACGAAAAATCGTTAGAGTGGTATTTTCGTAACAAGCCGTATTAACTCCTCATCCTTAATTTTCGAATGAAGCATACTACAATTTTCCATTTTAAATTTCCCAGAATTCCAATTCTCTATTCAAGGACCATTAAATTTGAATATGTATATAGGTATATATATATATATATCTAACGGATAAAGGAACGATCTAGAATATTATTTAGTTGATTTCTCTGTATATATGAGTGGGAGTATATAATACGTATGTCAGTCTGTTAGACCAGCTGCAGGCAAAGGGGCCCAAATGAATTCCATAGGCTGTCTAACCCATTTTCACCCCCTATACCACCCCCCTGGCATTACAACATTAGCTTTACAATTTTAAGCCGATTATATCGAGTTGGAAACGAGAAGATTTCATGTTTTACTTTAACCCCCACCCCCACACCCCAGCCCTCCGACCATCATGTACTTTCTCTATAAATATATAAATAAACTCAGAAGGGAAATTCGATTAAGAATATGGTTTATTGAAAAAGTTTTAATCTATAAGAAAGAATTCATATTTATTGAATTTAGATTTATTCAAAAGAATAAACTGATTATCAGGTGTTAATATACAATATAGATTGTAGGAGGTGAGAAATTCAGTCTATAATTTACAAGAGATGGATGTTTTTAATTCTAGAAGGAGAAAATTTAGCAACTCTAGGATTCTTAGGGCCGGTTGTATGTCGCAAAGTAAATGCTTTTACAACTAACAAAGGGTAGATGGTAAATGGAGGGACTGGGATGGCCAATCAGATGAATTTCAGTGCCTGTCATCTGATTGGCCATCCCAGTCCCTCCATTTACCATCTACCCTTTGTTAGTTGTAAAAAGCATTTACTTTGCAATATCAACCGCCTAAGGTCAGTTGTATGTCGGTTGGTAAAGTCTTTGTAAATTAATAAGTTGTTGTAGGGAAATAATGATAATAGCTTATGGAAATAATTTTTATTTTTTGCCAACGTTTGATCAACTTTGTTGACTTCCTCAGGGCTCAACTAAATTAACTTCTTTGCATATTTGTCATTTTATCAATATTCCTTCTTAGCAAACAGGCCAGTCATCAAACAGATAGAAAATCAAAATAGTCTTTGTAAATGTTGACATTATTAAACCAATTATTTTACATTAATTAATGTATACATTGTATTTTTGCTTCGATTCCGGAGATTATTTCTCCACCATCGAGTGTCCTTATTCATCTTTAGTCCTTGTTTTTAATAAGAGGAAAAATCTAATTAGATAAAAAAACCTCTTTTCCGATAATTATTTCAATTCCATTATTCCCCAATCAAGTCGATTGGTCGCCACTCCTCATTCTCATCCTTCGTAAATGTTGTCATTTTTTTTTTTTTTATAAATTTTATTAAACCAATTATTCTACATTAATTAATGTATACATTGTATTTTTTGCTTCGATTCCGGAGAATACTTCTCCACCATCGAGTGTCCTTATTCATATTTAGTCCTTGTTTTTAATAAGAGGAAAAATCTAATTAGATAAAAAAACCTCTTTTCCGATAATTATTTCAATTCCATTATTCCCCAATCAAGTCGATTGGTCCTCATCATTCGTAAATGCTGTCATTTTTTTTTTTTTTTTATAAATTTTATTAAACCAATTATTTTACATTAATTAATGTATACATTGTATCTTTTGCTTCGATTCCGGAGATAACTTCTCCACCATCGAGTGTCCTTGATTCATCTTTAGTCCTTGTTTTTAGTAAGAGGAAAAATCTAATTAGATAAAAAAACCTCTTTTCAGATAATTATTTAAATTCCATTATTCCCCAATCAAATCGATTGGTCATTCAATCTCTCCCTCCATCTCCTCCCATCAGTAAATGTTGTCATTTTTTTTTTTTTTTTTTTTTTATAAATTTTATTAAACCAATTATTTTACATTAATTAATGTATACCTTGTATTTTAGCTTCGATTTCGGAGATTACTTCTCCACCATCGAGTGTCCTTATTCATCTTTAGTCCTTGTTTTTAATAAGAGGAAAAATCTAATTAGATAAAAAAACCTCTTTTCCGATAATTATTTAAATTCCATTATTCCCCAATCAAATCGATTGGTATCCTTCCCCTCCTCTATCTCGTAAATGTTATCATATATGTTACATACATATATATTAATATTAACTATAATCTATTAGTGGGTTTTAAAATTAAAAAAACCAATTAATAAATAAAAGATAAATGAAAAAAATGTAAACAAAACTTTTTATTGAGATTTTCATCTATCAATAATTACTTTAATTAAGAAAAGATCAATTAAGATTAAATTTGTCGAGGTCCAGACCTAGCCAGATCGCTTTCTCGTCCTCAAAACTTGTTAATAGAAATAATAGAAATTGTTTAATCAAAATCGGTAGAGCCGTTTTCAAAATAGAACCAAGATACAAATATATATATATAAATAAATATACAATTTTTGATTGTTTAATAAGAGTAGATTTCTTGTAGGTAATTGATTTGTATTGATGTTTTATTAATTTCTGCAGATAATTTGTATTGATGTTTTGTTGACCTAGCCACCAAGGACTTGTGCCACTAAGCAGGTCGAGGAATAAAGATTTATTATTTATTTATTTAAAAAATCAGATTCAGACTAAGAAAAATTATTTATTACTACTTTTCAGAAATTTTTTTAGCCTATCTCTAAGGAGTAACGTGAATTCCTATAAAAGAATCGATAAAAGTACCAATTGATTGATTTATTCTCGTGATTAGTGTTGTTGTTGTTCATGGTAAATTACCGCAGTGATTGTTGCACCCTTTCACGGGCAGAACAATGGCCATTGAGGGCAGACTTTCTCTGTTTGCTCGTTTCCTTAGTTTCTACTTCCTGCAGGGTGGCCGATATACCCTTCTCTAAATAGTAAATGGCTTAGGTAACTTTACAAGCAAGCTAGAAACCCTTTTGGTAATAGAGAAAGTGAAAGTGAGAGAAAGGGGACAGGAAAAGGAATATCCATTGTTTGCTTTGGACTTTATCTACAAATTATTAATTAAGTTGAAATAATATTACATTATTTCCTGGCTAAAAGAGCCATTAACTTCATTAATAATATAACATGTCTATTCTGATTCATGATTATAGGCTCATTTGTAAATTATATTGTAACATGGAAATTGGAATTTATGGATTGCTTAAATTCATGTTTAGAAATATTATTTTTTCTGATACTCACGAGAATTTGTGAAAAATATCGTAGAAAGTTCGTTTTATGACCAAACTGTTTGTATTTTAAATTCGTTTAGCAGAATAGATTTTAAAGAGATTTATAGCTTCATAGTTTCTCGTTTAAAAATACAAAATATGTATATATGCTTTTGTTGAGATTTTAAGAAGTTGTTCTGATAACAGAATAAACAAGTGCAGTTTTTTATTAAAACAATCTCTAAATAACGTTTATTAAATATCCAAAAGTTTCAAAAAATTATTTTATCAATAAAAATTTGATAATAAGTAAAACATATATTTTTCTAGGTGGGTTTCACAAATAAAACAAATATATGTTTTGAGTTTTTAATCTCGATATATATTTCTACTTATTATCTATATTTTTACTTATTATCTATTAAAATGTTTCACCTAGAACCGACACCTAATTCTTTAAAGATAATAAAAATTTGGATAAATAGTTGGTTTAAGATTTGTTATGTAGTTTTTTATAGTAGTTGCTTTTTACTATTTCTTCTTAAAGCAACTAAAACTTGACTTTATTATAAAATATCTACCCCTTAATTAATAAGATTTCCTAATTTTAATCATGCGCTGATCCAGAGGGGGGATGGTGGCGACCGCCCCCCCCCCCCCCCCCAAGCATTGGAGATAAACATATTTTATATGTTTATTTAAAATATATATATTTTTTTTTAACATTAAATTTTAAAATTGAAAATAAAGTTTTTGTGTGTGTGTGTGGGCGTTTCTGCCCCCCCCCCCCCGCTTGGACAATTCGATCGCGACACCACACTTTCAAGATAAAAAGTAGATCTTATATACCATCCTTATATAATTTCAATTGAAGTAGTTCCATATAATGAACGAACTATAAAAGAACTATTTTTCCTATCTCTATATAAAATGTTGACAAAGGAAATGAATTTAAAAATATAATGCTCTTTTTATTTAGTTTGAGATAGGATCCATTTTTCATTAAGGGGGAGGGTAAAACTCAGTGGCTGCCGACCTCCCCCCCAAATCAGAGGTCTGGATCCGTGCCTGATTTTTATATACAAGAATATTTGTAATGAACTATTAGTGGGTTTTAAAATTAAAAACAAACAATTAATTAATAAAAGGAAATTGAAAAAATTTAATTACAAACACACGCACTTGTGAATAATTATTTTAATTATGCAAAAGCCAATCAAATTAAAGTTACCCAAAGATGAGACTCCGACAGATCTGAAATTGTCGGCCAAAAAACCCTCTAACTTCTAAATTTAATCGAAAACGTTTGAGCCGTTTTCGAGAAACCGATTCTATACAAATGTATAAGTACCCACCTATAGCTATATACAAGAGTTGTTCGTTTAAGAGTATAAGATTTGTTAATAATCGAAATTATTAGTATATGTATACGAGGCCTACTCAAAATTGTCCAGATTATTATAAATATTGACAAATATTCCTGCTAAATAAATAAATCTATTTAAGCAATCTCAAAACCTTCATTTAAATATTCAAACATTTCGGGAGAAATTCTCCTTTTATCAATGGAAATTTAGAAAAATAGTTGCTTTAAGATTTATAATTTATAGTTATAGATTTATTATCCATTCTTAAAGCAACTATTTTTCCAAATTTTCATTGGTGAAGAGAGGATTATTCTCGAAACGTTTGGATATTTAATAAAATAATATATTTATGAGCCATTTCACGCCAAATCGGACGGTTGATTTCCTTCATTTTTTGACATTTATTTAGTACCCATCAAAAAACTCTTCCTGGTAAATTTTGAAATTTTTTTGATCATCTCTTTAAAAATATCGAATTTCGGTTTTTCACTCATAACTTCTTCAAAAATTGTCCAAATATATATATTTTTTTTACATTCTTTTTAAAATAAAAAAAAATTATTTAAAGTGTTTTTAATTGCAATTTTTGAGTATGTAGTTTTCGAGTTTTTATTTTAAACTTTTATTCATTCTACAAATTTTAAGATCAAGTTGATAGTGGTCCTATGATAATTACTATTCCATACCCTTAACTGATGTGGTAATTTAGTTGTCTAAATAGCATGGGCTCCCATTATATGAGATCCGGCTATTTAATAACCTGACTGATGCTGCTATTGGAAAACAGTGAGCATGTGCCGCGACAGGTTTGAACATGATTGTGTTTGATTATGGTTTCCCCCACCCTCTGCTCGCTAGACAAGCCTCCGTCTTAAAACGTGAAAAAATGTTGTGGCCACAGTAATTTGGGCTCTGTGCATATAAAGACGCCAATCAGTATTTCGCACGACGGCGCAAAAGTGACTTGGCGCGTCCATGATAATACTTTAAATTTCCTAATTTTATGTCATGAACTATTAGTGGGGTTTAAAATTAAAAAAATCACGTCGGCGGTCGTCGCGCAAGCCGATTATAATAAGTATAGATATAGATAGATAAAAATATGCTTTTTTTTAAATTTAATTTTATTAACAAGTAGAAATGTTTGCAGAAGTATTAAAAAAACGAAATACGTAATTTAAGCTGCTTAAGTATTCTTTTAATATTTTTTTAAAATCCCATATGTTTATTACATATAGATGTGATTCATTTAATACCCTATATCCTTTGATAAGTATTGTGAATTATTGGTTGCGGGGTGTCGAACTCGAGGCCTATTCAATTAAGGATTATATTAACTAAAGTGAAATTTATTCGGGTGAATATTTTGGCAGCCCGGGCGTATTTTTCTATTAAGCCCTGGCCGCCCCTCCCTGTTGATGAAGGCTGCCCCCCTTCCACCCCATACCCCCCTGCCCCCCATTCGGACAATCAATTATTTACAGGGCATAAGATTTATCGATTTCTATTGACTGGACTGGGCATGAATTTTTCAAATCGGGTTTGCTTTAAGGTAAAAGGAATCAAATGAGAGGCTATTAGGAAGGAGGAAAGAAGAATCCCGATTGGCTGTCTGTCTGTCTGTCCTCGAAGAGCTCAAAAGCTCAAAAGGGACGCCCGGCGTTTCGACTCTCATTTGTTCGGATTAAATTCTCTGTCCTTACAATGGTATTCGTTGTTATACAAGAAGCAAAGCAAGCTTATTAACGAGAACCAATCGGGTCAAATTCTTGAAAATATACTTGTTCAACTCAAGCAGTTGTTATTATTGTAAAGGTTTTTTACCATTACTGTGCAATTTTGTTAAGTATTTTTAAAGAAAAATCCCCTAGGAGGCAAGCTATTCAGATACTCAAGAAATAAAAGTTGTAGAAAGTTTGTTCTGGTGCCAGAATGTTCGTATTTCTAACTTAGAGTATGATGATTCGCAAAGAGAAACAAGAGTTCTTGCTTGATGCAAATAAACATACACACATATATCATCTTGATATATATGTGTGTATGTTTATTTGCATCAAGCAGAGGACAACCTCTTTGTTTCTCTTGTGAATCAACAACTCTGCTACTCTCGGCAAAACAAAAACTTTTCAATTATATGATGATTCGATTAGTTTGTAGATATGAAGTTAGTAGTATTAAATACTCAAACCAAGCATATTTTATTTATATAGAGGCTATAGTTTCGAGGGCTTTTCCCTCTTCATCAGTCTATTACAATTAATTCACAGGGATTGATGTGTAAAAGTAATTATAGTCTCATCATCATAATCATCATCATCATCAGCCTGTCGATAGCGACAATCCACTGCTGAATATAGGCCTCTTCCATCAAATGGAAGGAGGTTGGCATTAAGTCACCACGCTTGCCAGACGGATTGGTGACCAGGAATCAGATTATAGCCGGTCAAATATCAATGCAGGGACTCGGACTCGAACCCGGGACTCCTGCTTAGAAGGCTAGTGTCTTTAAGCTCTCGGCTAATCCGATTCCCAGTCTCATCATAAATAAATAAAAATAATATATTTTTCCATCAAAATACACACTCTTTTATTGTATTCTTTAATTTATAAAAATTCTGCTACTCTCAGCAAAAAGAAGATTTCAATTTACTAGGCTTATATGTAGTTTGAAATTTGATACCGCGAGGCTACTTTTAAGACATTAAGTACAGTTTTGAACACCGAAGGGTGACTCCAGAGGGTTTCGCATCTATTTTAATATCATGTTTAATTTAATAGTTTGACATTTCATCCCCTAGACGCAATAATTCACAATATATATTATTAAAAGAGATGTATTAAATGAATCAGAGAGAAGAGGGGTGTAATAATAATATTACGCACTTGTTCATTATTAAGCCGATGTATTTTTTTTCCACATTTACCCCCCTCCCCCTTCCATCATCTATCTGAAAAATGTTTGATATATTAATACAATATATCATTTAGTTATTCAGATAAAAAAAAATCGGCCGATGTTTCCCCTCAGGCGCACTACCAGGTCACAGTTTCGAAATATTAATTGACATTGAGCTCCTCCCCATTTTTATTCCGCCCCGGGGAGAATATATGGTATATATATATATATATATATTGTTTCATTTTCACCCTCCAACCACCCTTAGGCTGATATTATTCTACATTCGGCTCTTTTTCTTTTCTATATAGAGATGGTGGGGGGTTGTTATTTGTTAAAGTACAAGGATCATTTGACTTCCACCCCCCCCCCATGGGGTTGTTTTTTATTATTACATTTTTCTCCTGTACACGCAGCTATACACAAAATTCTTTCTCTCTCCTGCTGATATCAACTTAATCAATTCGTTTTCTCTTTCAAGTTGCCAAATTGATTTTCGATGATTTATGAAAGAACAAAAAAAATTGGAATTTGTTATGAGCTAATGGAAAAGCAATCGAAAGAAACAAATAAGCAAAAATAGGGAAGAAAAAAAATGCATTTTGTAGATATCTAAATATATTGAAATACATTACTTTTATAGATACATGTGAAAGGATTTTTTTTTAAATTTAAATATTAAATTTATTAAAGTTTGAAATTTTGTTTAAAACACTCATAATTAATCATAACAATTTAATGAAAATAAACAACAAATAATACAATGTAACTATGCGACGTTTCGATCGCAGAATAAGCCGTTCTAATAAACTTCCTAGATATATATTGGGGCTGGCTCTGCACTGGCCAGCAAGATCGCCTGATTTAGCTCCCTAAAAATCTAAAATCACATGTCTACAACGATCGTCCTGGCTCACCTGAAGAACAACATTCGTCAAGTTGTCACCAACATACCCGTCGATATGCTGGAAAGAGTTGAACTTAACATCCGAATTCGAATAACGCAGTGTATTGAGAATAACGGACGCCATCTACCTGATAAAATTTTCATCTTTAAAACTGTTTAATCATCAAATTTAAACGTTGTACTTGATTCTGTTCAAAGAATTAAATATATATCTGCTTTACTTTTTTCTTAAATGAATTTCTAAATAAGCAAGGTGCTCTGCCCCACCCTATATCGGTCTTGTCCACTCGTCTACCGAGATATCACCGACTTTTGGGTTTTAGGGGACCCATAATCAAAAGTGAAAATAAAGAAAATTAGAAAAATATAAAATTTAGGATCTATTTTTATAGGTTAATTTTCAAACAATTTCCAGGGGAAACCCCGCTCCAAAGGTTCAGCCTAGGGATCCACAGATACCTGCTTGTACTTTACATTTAGATATAGGTATCTGATAAAGTTATTAAAGAAATTAATTCTTTAATCATTAATTAATTTTTTAAATCTTCCCGTTTCACTGATGGACCCTAGGGTTATACCTACACTAAGATCCAAGATTAAAATAGGCTTGAAATTCTTCTTAATCTAGATGAGAAAATATATTCTTATTGTTGTGTGAATTTATGAATCCATTAGAGGGTTGTTCAAAAACTACCTTACCTTTCTCTCAACTCAAATTTAATGATTGATAGATAAATATTTATTTATCGTTTTGTGATAATTTCAGCCATTGCTCATCGCTGATTGGTTACTTAGAGGTTTCTATTTGCTCCGCCTATTATTATTTAAGTCTCTTATCGCTTCTCGAGTTTTATTGGGTCTTTGTATCCTTATTTTTTTCTACTCTATTCAAATAAATATACACCCAGAATGAAATTTTAGATAAGGGACAATAAAAAGAGGAGGTGCTAAATATCTTCAGCCAATCAGAGAAAACAAAATGGCGAGAATGGATTTAAAATGAAAGAACAACTGAAATACTACTCAGGAGTCTGAATAAAATAATTTTTAATTAATAAAGTACCGCCCCTCTTGCCCCTAACTAGGTCCATGTCATGTGCCTTGTATCAGTCACCTAGTCACCTCATAGACCAGATCAGAAAAATTAATTAATTAAATTGTTTATTGAACCAATTATTTTACATGAATTAATGTATACATTGTATTTGAGCTTCGACTTCGGAGATTACTTCCCCACCATCGACTGTCCTTGTTTTTAATAAGAGGAAAAACTAATTAAATAAAAAAGCTTTTTTTTTCCGATAATCCAATTTTCCATAGACCAGATCATAATAATAATAATAATTTTATTGAACTAATTATTTTACATGGATTAAAGTATACATTTTATTTGAGCTTCGACTTCGGAGATTACTTCCCCACCATCGACTGTTCTTGATCTTCTCAGGCTTGCGATAATGTTTTTAGTCCGTGTTTGTAAAAAGAGGAAAAATTAACTAAATAAAAAACCTCTTTGCCGTTATTTATAAAAGAAAGGAAAGAATCAGAGAAAAATGATAATGCTATGATGAAAGAGCGTTATAGACCAGATCAATTTCTTTATTTTTTCTAATTAACTATTTGTGGGTTTTAAAAAGAATAAATTGTTAATTCAATAAAATAAAAATTCGTGTTTATTGACGTGACAACGTCTTATAATTCGATGGAGCCGGCTGCACGCACGAAAAAACATGACTCATGCGGCGTTACCTCGCTCTGAGGCGTTCCATTTAAGGCTTGAAGTGCAAGCGAGAGCGCGGAACGAGCGACAAAGATTGAGGCGGGCTTTTTAAAAGCTACAGTTACAAAAAATTTTAATGATGTTTCCAAATTTTAAATTTTAAATTTAAGATTTATGAACAATAATTTAATCACAGTTTATTCTTATAATAAATTATTCAAAATTATTACTTTTTTACAACAAATTACAATTAAATTTGCAAAAATAATTAAGTAACTAATTGAACAACAACTTTTATTCAGTTTACTTGCTGAAAGAAATAATGTCAATACAAAATTTATTATTATAAAATAATAAAATCAAAAATTAAATTTTAACAGTCGAGTAGAAATTTAAACAATAAATTTTATTCAAGTATTTTGTAAATTTAAAATGATTTTCTGAACGAAGAATTTTATGAAAAAAATCGGTTGTCTGTAAAGTCGGTTTACTGACGATAGTTGAACGTGACAACGTCATAAGAAAATACTGATGGAATGGTATTTTCTTATGACGTTGTCACGTTCAACTATCGTCAGTAAACCGACTTTACAGACAACCGATTTTTTTTGTTAATGCTTTTATCACATCAACACTTAGAATAAAATCATTTTAAAATTATATATTTTTTTGCCTTTTTTTAACAGGGGCCATCAGATCTAGCTTATTTGAATATTGTATGTGTTAGAAGTTAGACTAGATAGATTTTTTTTTTAAATATAAAACAATCATGATAATAATCAAAATGTTTTGAATAAAATTTTTACCTGATCCGCATTTAAAATTGATTGTCTGTATTCTTGATTAATTAATATATTCATAAATCACACCCTGAATGTTAATTATTGATGCCCATGCAGTGTAGAATATGAAACCTTTAGGTATTTTATTCTCTCTACCTTACTTTTGTTATTTTTTCCCTTTGTTTTTTTGTTTTTTGTAACCTAATCCATTTCTTTTAAAAAAATAAGGGAGGTGTGTGCTCGCTCGCATTTATTCTGAGAGTTCAATTTCGCCCTGGTCGAATTTCGGCTAAACACTAATTCTCGAATGTAATTAAGTTTAACGAGTTTAATCTTTTAAATTGCTATTGTCTTGGAAGTGCGCCATGTTGGTTGGGTAAGCCCTGCCTGTACTGTGTATGTATGTACTGCCCCTCCGGCGGGTAAAAGTTATATAGATAGGTAACTTAAGGAAGTATAAACAATGTTAATTTAGTATAATCAAGTCCATTTATTCTTAAGACTTGATAAAATGGGAGTTGTTTTTCTCGTTTTTTTTTTTAAATAAAAAGTGAAATTAGAGAATGGGAAAAAGGATTGAAAAGAGATAGAAGAAAAGTGGAATAGTTTGGAATTGAATTCTTAATGATTGGACGGGGAAACCCAAAGGGGTTGAAATATGAAGCAAGCTAAAAAAAGAAAAAAGAAAAAAATTCAAAATTAATTAAAATGAAAAATTTAAATTTATATTTTATTATTTAAATAAAAAAGTATTTTCCCATATATATTATTATATTAATGAGAAATTAATTGTATTTATATATGTAGGTTTGTAGGCATACCTATTATATAATATATACCGGGTGAGTTTTTTACCTTGAGACAGTTTTATAACTCAAAAACAGTGCATTATATGAAAAAATGTTTCCAAATAAAAGTTTATTTATATCAAGGGGAAACTAAAAGTACTACTATTGTTTGTCGACCTAGAACAAGCTTTCAAGGGTATTTTAAGATCAAGTTCTGTTTTTTTAAATAAAAACCAATATTTTTGTCTTTCTTCTACTTATTCTACTTAAAAAATTTAACAACTTTCATTAGAACTATTTTTTTATACGACATAAATTAAACAAAATATTAAATCAATTAGATCTCCAAAAAATTCTAATAATGATTTTTAACAATTATTCAAATTAATTATCAAATAATAATGGTTAATAATTTATTCATTTTGCGCCACTATTCCAGAGTGTATTGCTATTCTTCTGGATGAATTCCAGTTCCAATTTCCTTATTTTGGCCTGTTCCAGTTTGATCGTAGCCTTTACATTTCCTGTTTTTTTTTAACAGATTTATAGCACGATAAAATGAAGCTTGTGAGGGTGTATTCCTATAAGGAAAACGCTCGCCATCCATTTCAATAGTAGCCCCCCATAACAATTCTTCCACATTCACCGCATAAGACCCCATTTGAATTCTGCCTTCAACAAAAAATGCTCCATTTTTATTATGGTAATACAAAAAACCCAGTGGGTTTCCAGAAGGCCTGACAATAAAATTTTTAGTCGGGATGTACCTAATATATATCGGGTGAGTTTTTTATCTTGAGACAGTCTTATAACTCAAAAACAGTGCATTATATGAAAAAAAGTTTTAAATAAAAGTTTATTGATATCAAGAGGGAAACTAAAATACGCTATTGTTTGTTGACCTAGATCAAGCTTTCAAGGGTATTTCAAGGTCAAGTTCTGTTTTTTAAATAGAAACCTATATTTATCGTTACGTCTACTAATCTACAGACAAAACTCAACAACTTTTATAAGAACTATTTTTTTATACGACAAAATATTAAATCAATTAGATCTCAAAAATAATCCAAATAATAATTATTTTTAACAATTATTCAATTTAATTATGGAATAATAATGATCAAATATTTAATTATTAAATAAATAATTTAATAATAATTAATAATTTAACAATCGACAATGTTCTGTAACATTCAAGAGTGTATAGCAAGTCTTTTCTGGATGAAATATATTTCTTTAACAAAAATGCTCCATATTTATTATGTGGCAATACAATATAACTATCTACTGAATTAACAAGTGAAATAAACTTTTTTAAGCTCAAGAATTTTAGAAAATAATCTCTTAAATATGTGTATAATGAAGTATAAAGATCATTTTAAACACTTAATTGCATTGTTGTGACTTTTCAATTTAATAATTATTTATTTAATAGTTAATTATTTAATCATTATTATTTGATAATTAAATTGAATGATTGTAAAAATAATTATTAAAATTGTATTAACTTTATAACCATTGAGGAATATCATCATGCTCGGACACCTTATACACAAATATGGCGCTCGTCTTCAAGGACTCATCAACTCTTAGGAACTGATGATGGCATTATTTAATTAAAGCCGAAACGTTTTCTATAATTGGGAGTTTTTTATTCAGCAGAGGCTACCCATTGGCTGAATCCCTCTCCATTACTTAATTATAATTATTAAGATTTTTTGAGATCTAATTGATTTAATATTTTGTTTATTTGATGTCGTATAAAAAATAGTTCTAATGAAAGTTGTTAAATTTTTTTGTAAATTTAGTCTATGTAAAGAAAAATATGGGTTTCTATTTAAAAAACAGAACTTTACCTTAAAATACCCTGGAAAGCTTGTTCTAGGTCGACAAACCAATAGTGTAGTTTACTCCTTGATATAAATAAACTTAAACTTTTTTTTCATATAAAATATTGTTTTTGAGTTATAAGAAGACTGTCTCAAGATAAAAAAACTTACCCGGTATATTTATATAGGAATCTGTTTCTTGAAAATTAAAAAAAAAAAAAAATTTAAGAAAAAATGAAATTAAATATTTTTCTAAAATTGAAGATTTTCAAAAGGTAAAAGTATTTTTTTTCAATTGGATGTTGATGAAAGCAGTCCACAGTAGTTGTAAAAAAATAAGACTATAGAACAGAACTAGAGATAATCAAAGAAATAGCTATAAATAATGGTTATGATAAGCAATTTAATAGATCAAATATTAAAAGGTAAAATTCAAAAAATCAAATTTAAATTTAATCTATTCACAAAATTCCCAAATTAACGATCTGCCAAAACTAATATTACCATATTATGGTAAGATGTCAGAAAAAATAAAGCATAAATTAAAATCTTTAGGGTACGCGACAATCTTTAGATCACCATATACATTAGGAAGTGAATTAAGTCAAATTAAAGATAAAATTCCGAAAAATGAAAAATCCGGTGTATATAATTAATAAAAGGAAAAACGGAAAGAAATTTATCCATTAGGATCAATGAACACAAGAGAGCCTACAAATTAAAATATGAAAATTATGCATTTGCAGAGCATTTAAATGCTAATAATCATAGTTTTCCAGATCAATCCAAAATTAAATTGATCAAAGAAGTCAATGACCCCTTAATTCTTTCTTTAAAAGAATCCATTGAAATTTTAAAATCCTTGAAAAAAGCCCAATTGAATCTTTAAATGAAAAACTAGAAATTATCAATGACCCTTTTTTAAAAACATTCCATTCATTCAGGTAAAACTCATTAGAAAATGCCTAAACAAAAGAGCAACCCAGATATTGAGCCAGTTATATTCTAATCTCCCAAGAAGAAACATGAAGAAAAAGACATTATATATTTTTCAAAATTTTCTATGTATAAATCTTAATTTGTAACTAATTTGAAATATTTGTGATAGACTGATGATGAAGGCAATGCCTTCGAAACTATAGTCTCTAGAAATAATTAAAAATTATTTTATTTAAAAAACAGAAGACTCTCTCATTTTATTTTATTTTTAACCTAAAATAAAAACAATTCTGTTACCATCGACAGTGAAATCTTTATTCAACTAATAAGACTATAGAGGTTTTATTATTTTACATTTATTTGTTAAACCGACGTTTCGGAGATTTATTCTCTCCTTCTTCAGGGTAACAAAAAGTCAATGAAAGTAGTTCAAAACATAATTACTTTCTGTCTCCTTTGACAATGCCAAAAAAACATTATAAAAATTTTTTTCATCTCGAATAGAAATAAAGTAAAAAGCAATTCTATTTCTATTTTTTTTTTAGTATAGGTATAATTTTGTAGATAGTGCATGTGTCGGCAACCTTTTTTGGCTGCGGGTCAAAAACAACCAACATGTTACAATTAAAGAGACTTTTCGGTTAAGTGGGTATTTTTCATTTTAAAATCTTATGATAATTCTATTGAATATATAATAACAGTTTGTGTGATATGTATATGAGTTATATAACAATGGAATTTTTGCTTAAACAATTTGTAATAGACATACTTTTTAATTGTATACTTTAATCGAATTAAATACTTCAGAATACGTAAGTTAAGAATCATTTTTGACGTGAGAGTTAATAAATAATTTTGAACATATATCGTCAATGCGACGATAAACTGTTAGTGGTTGTTAGTGGGATTTCTTTAATCCTCTCAAATATTTGTTTTTTATTTGCGAAGTCATTCAAAAAAACATTTGGGAGAGTTTATGAATGTGTTTTTCAAAAATTCGCCCTCTATAGCGGTTTTCTCACGCTACCAATGCTAAGAGCTGCAACAAAACTGGTAGATGTAGCGTAATTTATTGTCGCTGGTAACAAAACTATTTAAAAATGTATTTTGTTTTCCAGTATAAAATATGATACTTTATGTATGTATGTATGTATAAATGCTAACACAATTATTGCAAAGTATGTACTGGAACAGTGCTTCTCAAACCTACCTATGCAAAGGACCACTAAAATTCCCGATTGTTTGACCACGGACCTGGGAAAAAATATCTAATACAATATATATATTATCTGGATTCTGGAAAACTGCATGAAAATTTTTGAGCAAATTAAGATTATATTGGTTTAATTATTTAATTAATATCCGAAGTTTTACGGATATTAAACATATTTTCGCGGACCAGTAAATATTTATCACGTACCAGTAGTGGTCCGCGTGGACCACTGGTTGAGAAGCATTGTACTGGAAGATTACAGGTGATTTTTTTACGAAACTCAAGTGAGTGACTGAAATTATCAAATGGATCACTTGGTGACCAGCGGGTCTTAGGTTGCGGACGCCTGAGATAGAGATATCAAAAAGTATCAAAATTTTGAGAGGAGAATGGAATATTTTCCCATAATATACAAAATGGCAAGATTTAAAAATTAAAAAAAAAACAACATATTTTAAAAAATTTTTTTACTTAAAGAAAATGTACATGAGTGGAAATTAGATAGGTGGATATAGATACCTAAGTGAAAATAAAAATTACATAAATAAGGTAGACCGAGGCACATTTACGAGCTTTTTTAATTTAATTTTTTATAATTTTTTAATTTGATTTAATGTCTTTAAAACTGTTTAGGGTGAGCTATTAAAGTATATTGATATGTATATATATTTGTTTTATATTTTTATTTTATTGTATGAAAAGATTTTACATTGATCTAAGTCTAGTGCGTAACATGCCCCGGGTGTAGGGCATGTTTACGCATCTATAAGGGCAGGTTTACGCATATCTTAGAATACAATCTATATTACAATATATCCTTATAAGGATAAAAAACTGTAAGTGAACATTCCCAGAATAGTTTTATTGCCATCAAACACAATTACATATTTTCCTAAGCTAGTTAAGAAGGTAACTAAAGTACAAAAATTAACTACAAATTCTAATTTTATAGGCAACTAGCTGCAAGGCCCGCCTTCGGCGGCCCTCTTGCTAGCCAGGGGGCGCGGCCCCTGGACCCCCAACCCACGAACCCCACTCCCCACCACACCCACACCCCGAACCCCACCCAGCACCTCCAGCCCCCGAACCCGTGCACAACCACCGCCCCCACCCCATCACCACGCACCCCAGCCCCCGCACCACCCCACTACGCCTCTGGACCCTCACCTGAACCCCCCACTCCACCCTGCACCACCCCACCACCCCCGACCCACGGCGCTCCACCTACCCCGCACCACCCCGCACCCACCCCGGACCCTACCCCGCACCACCCCACTACGCCTCTGGACCCTCACCTGATCCCCCCTCATTATGCCTCTGGATCTTCACCTAAACCCTCCACTCCACCCTGCAGGCGCACCCCTCACCCCGTGACCCCCCCCCCTGCACTTTACCCCCGCACCCAGTTTTTTTCATTTCTAGCCTTCTAGTGACCCATAGATTCTACTTATATACAAAATTTGGTTAAGTTGGCTATTAAGGGTAAGAATTTTCACATTTTGACCCCCCCTTTTTGGGTGGTTTTTTGGGGGAATTTTTTTAAACAAAAGTTGTCAGAAATAACATCCCCTACAACTTTGCTCATAATAAAATTTGCCGTAGAGTTAATAGTTTAGGAGTTATTTGATAATTTTCATTCGTGCGCCTCCCCCAAACCCCTTTTGGGGTCAAAATATCAAAACGTTATATAGCTAAAAATCGTTAAGTTAAAAGACATCTGATGTAAATATGAAATTTCATAATAATCCCTTTAGCCGTTTTTAGCGTGAATCGTGAGCAACATTTTCGGAAACGACGGAACATACATAGCACAGACAGACAGACAGACATGAATTTTGTTGAGGGTGTTTTCGTTCATAACTTTGCTTGAAACGTGTGCAACCAAAATTTGGCGTGATTTAGAGCAATGTACAGACAAAACCTTAATTTTATATATATAGATATGCTAAAACAAAAACCATCTTAATATTATCAGACCTCAGCCTACTCATTTTCACCATCTAATTCGCAATTAATGCAAACAAAGAATAATGTTTTCCCAGGAACACAATCATCATGCCCCCCAACAGAGCTGCGTAAACGTGCCCCATCGATGATTTTATTTTCCAAACTACAGCATTTAATATGACTCTATTCAATCGAACAAATGCCTATTGTAAAGAAGCATAATCTTCTGTAAAGGAAGGAATTTGTCTATTCATTATTCTAAAAGGTAAGCTCACTAGGAGCTTCAAAACTATAGCATAACAAAATTTACTCATCTTCCTCAAAAAGACAATAATATTCTTCAGATCTAGATTGTCACTCAGCAGCATTGCTCTTTCTGACTGGTGGTTCACTAGTTTTACTAGTTTCCGAGTAAAAACTGGACTGCGTAAACATACCCCGTGCGTAAATGTGCCCCAGTCTACCCTACTGCTTATTCCAAATTACAAACCTCTGTTTCCTTCAACTATACAACTCAGATAATAAATATCAAAGCAAATGTCCAAAACTATGTATATTCCTTATGGCTTATGCCCTTTTTGAAATCTCAATAATTAAAAAGACTGACAGAAGGGAGTTTTAAAACAAAAGCTTATATATATATATATAATGGTACAGATATTATGAATAATTAAGAAACTTTCTAAAGTTGATATTTTGGTTAAATTTTTAATTACAATATTTGGATTTAATTAAAGAATATTAAATAATTAGTAGCCGAAACGTTTGCGTTATATATATATAGAGAGAAAGTAATTTAAAATATCTATGTATAGGAAAATGAAAAGGCGGATTATCGGAGCCAACCACAAAACAATCCTTACCATCAAGTAATTATTATTTTCCCACAAGACTTGATTTCTAATGAATCTCTGTCTTCATTTGAAGCGAAAAATAACATTTTGCCCCGCCCCTCCCCCGCCCCCTAGGTGAGTAAAATTAAACGATTCTAACATTTTTGTTAATGATTTTAAAAAGATATCCTATATCTCAAATATGAATTAAAAAACATAGGAGAGACGAGGCCTTTTATGTTAAAGACTCCAAAATAAAAAAATTCACCCATTTTTCGGTTAAGGGGTCAAATTTTGAAAAAAAAATAAAAATACTCTTTCGTTAAGTATATACCAAAATTGAATGTTGATACTTAAAAAACCCAGGAGATAGAATAGAGTACCTACTTTAAAAATTTCAAAAATTTATACCCAAAATGATTATATCTCTCTTTTATGGAAAGACTAAATTCTTTTTGAATTTATAGTCTATTCTTCCACGTATTTCAGTAGAGGTTTCCATTAATAGTCAAAACATCAATAAATGGAATGCAATAAGGTTATTCCTCTAATCTTAGATGAGAATCGATCGTTATTTTTGATTATAGTAAGTCGATTATCCATGTCTTCAGCAATGTATACTTAATAATAATCGAAACGTCAAAATAACTAATGTAGAATTTTTATTCCTCAAGTACTTAGATGAGCAATCGATGGCTATTTTTGATTTTAAGTCGATTACTCCATGTCTTCAGCAATGGTTACAATAATAGCCGAAATGTCAGAAAATCCAATGTAGAATGGTTATTCCTCAACTTATTAAATGAAATTATTTTACATTAATTAATGTACACATATGTATTCATTACAGATTCAAGTGATAACCTCCACCATCAGGATACAAACATATTAAGTATTTCATAATGAATTTAGGATAAAATCTAATTAGATAACAATCCTGTTTGCCGATAATTATTTCAGTTACAATAAGTCGGCAATGACTCAGTAGATTGGTCAATTCAAGCGTCCATCCCCAAATCGGGTTTTAAATTAATAACTTAAATTTTATTAAATATTATTTGTCATAAACAATTAATGGGTTTTAAAATAATAATTTAGATTTCCTAATTTTAATAAATTTTATTTATCATGAACTATTAGTGGGTTTTAAAATTAAAGTTTCACTTTCCTCGTGAACTCATGTGGATGAGGCTCACACAAGTTAGTTATATATATGTCCGTAGCCCCTGGCAGGCAGCGTATCGTTCATACCAATTTAATAATTGAAATTTAAAATGATACTGTAAGTATTGAAAGAATGTGCTGAATGAAATTGATTCAACAATAAGGAAAGATTTATTTAACACATTGGCTAAGCACGATCACTATCTGACCAATCAGAATCGTTCTAATAATTTAACGCTTTGCCATTGGATATGCACTGGCCAATCAGATCGTTTGGATCATACAAACATATATACATACTTTTCCATTTTATATATATATGTATAGGAAAATGAAAAGGCGGCTTATCGTAGCCAACCACAAAACAATCATTACCACCTTGTAATTATTTGCCCGATTTCTAATGAATTTCTGTCTTCATTTGAGGCGAAAAATAGAGAAAATAAAAAAAAAACGCGGGTTTAAATGAGCGAACATTTATCACAATTGACAGAAGTTTTTCCGTTAACGTTAACGTTACGTACATGCACTTTACCTCTCTCTTTCTGTCCACCTTAATTTTCTTGATTTTTGTTGTTTTTTTTAACAACATTCACATGATCAACAACAACAACAGAGATATCCATGTTTTTCCAATGACCAGCTGAACGTATTTTTTTTTACACTCTCTCTGTGTTTTTTTTCTGTTGAGCGCCTCATTGATGTGTTTGTGTTCCAATATCGGTTGCTCGTTGATGAATTCCCCGTTGGGGCTGAAACAACTCTCAGGGAGAGAGGGAATTTGTTGTGTCGTTTGTTACCTATCCCGTCTGTCCCCCCGTAGGGGGTTAACCCCCCGGGCACTTTGTGATGGAACTGTGCACGTTACACGTTTCACGTAAATGTTTCCCTAAAGTGCAAATCTTTATCTAACATGTCCAATCTTTTACTTTAAATAGATTCTTCATTTTCGACAAATATTTATTTATTTTGTAGAAATTTTTGTTTCTTTAATATCTACTCTTATTAAACGAGTAAAATTTTTACATATATATATATATATATATATATGTACTATATATGTATATAAATTGAAAGTTGAAAGTTTTTGCGAGAGTAGCAGATTTTTATATTTTGAGGGAGAGTTTATTTATTTATTTATATATATATATATATATATTTGATTCGTAAATGTATTTGTATCTTAGTTCTATTTTGAAAACGGCTCTACCGATTTTGATGAAATTCACGGGTTAGGAGGTTTTTGGGCTAACAATTCGATCTGTTAAGGTCTTATCTTCGGCTAAATTGTATTTGATGGGTTTTTGCGTAATCAAATTAATTATTCTCAGGTAGACAAATGCCAATCGTGGGGTTTTAAAAATGGATTCTCTTTTACTTTTGTACCCAGACAGATAATCTTAGCCGAAAAAAAAAAACTAAATAAACATCATAGAAATTAGAACTTTTTGTTTATTAACTTAATCAGTCTTCAGTCTATTAGATTATAATAAAAACAAAATAAAAAAACATATATTTTTTTTGAATAATGAATAAAAACAAAAAAAAAATCAAGAAATTAAAAAAGAACATAATTTTTTATTAACATATGAAATATATTTAATTAAGGTTAGTTTGCCATAAGAAACGGTTTTTCGTTGACATATCTCATCCCAAGAGCCCTGCCCTTGAGGGGGAGGGGGGTTTTCTGATTCTACAATTTATAAAGCTTTTCTGTTTTGTTTTTATTTAACCAGCTGTTTTATTTTATTTCAATTAAAATAACCTAAAAGAAAATCGAGGTCCCTAATAAGGGACGAATTTTTATTAAAGAATATATTTTTTGGACAATTTTTTTAATCTTATATGTTTTAGGTATCTTATCTACTCTTATTAAAGAGCAAAAATTGTATATTTATTTATTTATATATATATTTGTATCTTAGTTCTATTTTGAAAACGGCTCTACCGATTTTGGTGAAATTCACGGGTTAGGGGGTTTTTGGGGTGACAATTCGATCTGTCACGGTCTCATCTTCGACAAAATTGTTTTTGATGGTTTTTTTCGTAATCAAATTAATTATTCACAGGTAGACAAATCCCATTCTTAGGGTTTTAAAAAAAAGATTACTCTTTTCCTTTTGTACCCAGGCAGACAATGGGTTGGGTTAATTCTTTTTTCTCAAAGGCCTTGAAGAAATATTGTGATTGTGGTATGTTGTTGCCAAGCATTAACTAAACCCGAACAAAGCTCGGTCTTCCAGGTATATACTATATATGTAAGTATTTGTATTTTTTTTTTTAAACGGCTCTAACGATTTTGATGAAACAAACTCTATTAACAAGTTTTGAGGATGAGAAAGCGATCTTGATGCGGAGCGGCGGTGGATGTGGTGGATGTGGGGGGCAGTGGTGGGGCATCCGGGGGTAGGGCGAGGTTTTGGGGGTGGGGTCGAGCAGGGTGGAGGTGGGGGGTACAGTGGTCGAATACTATATAGATATATTTGTATTTTTTTAATTTGAAAACGGCTCTCAAATAAAAATCGACCTTTTTATCAGAATTTTAAATTAAAAATAATATTAAAATAAAGATTTTAACTGAAGGAAGAAGTTACCGAGCATCGCTCGGTGCCTCCAGGTACTCTATAATTAAGAGCATGACTATTTAAGTAGCTAAAGATAATTAAATAATTTTTTCTGAGAAAAGTAAACATTATTTTACAAAACTACAATCGCTAAGGCCCCTTAAATTGAATGCGAAATTTTTTATTTTTTTTATCCGTTTTATCAACCAAATTACATATTTTTTGATTCAAAAAATTTTTATATTGGAAAAATATTTACATTTACATAACTCGTAAAGACATTTCTCTCTAATTAACTTTTCTGATGGAAGTTAATTGTATTTTAATAAAAGTCCTTATATGAATTTATTTCCCTCAAAAGATTAGGCAGTAATGGTGAAATATAAGTGGAAATCCCTACAAAACTCTTTGTTACCTCTAGAAAAATCTTTTAACTGAAGGAAGAAGTTACCGAGCATCGCTCGGTGCCTCCAGGTAGTAAATTTTCTTAAACAAATAAGATGATAAAATTACCGCAACAAAATCTTCTAATGGAATTACGTTCCCCTGTTAAGTGTCCACCCACGTTTTTTTTTGTTTACAAATAAATGCATGATGATACAATTGTATCAACAGTTGTTTTGAGTCTAAACCGAATTATTTAATTAGAAAGCAAGTAGCAAGAACACAGTAGCCCTTGATGATGGTATCTACGTATTTATATGTAGAGAGAGCGCCGGGTAGAATATCTACGCTAATTAATTTATTTTTCGCCCAAAGTGTGTGCGGGTGGAGAGTGCGTGAAAGCTTTCTCTGTCTGTCCGTCTGTCTGTCCTTTAATAAAAGCCCAGCAGCCAAAGGAGAGGAATGATTTCGGAGACCCTGGAGAGATTCTGGACTGGACAGCAGCATAGAAAATTTGCCCAAATTAAAAATACTTCCCTCTCTTTCTGACCCTTATATATGCAAACCACCCCCCCTCCACCCCTGCCATCTGTTTCATCCCTTCTACAATTGTAATTTCTTTTAATTTGTCACGTCGTTCATTTCATACTTCGTTTTTTTGTTCTTGTTGTTGTTTTTGTTGTCTTTTTGTAATTTGTTTTTTCTTTAATTAAAAGCATTAGTTTTTTTTTTTTTTTTTCATTAGATCTATTACAAATCTTCATTTTATATTCAACTCTTCTTCTACTTCTTTCTTTTATTTTTTTATATAAAGGGAATTTCGTAATTTCGTATATTCAAAGCCCTTTTGACCAAACTCAACCAAATTTTGAAAAATTTTGTTTAAATTATTCCAGAAATGGCATTGGACAGACAAAATACATAAAGATACCTGAAAATTTTATAAATAATGCCAACAAATTTTGCTTCACAAAGAGAAACAAAGAGGTTGTCCTCTGCTTGATGCAAATAAACATACATCCATATATATCGAAATTATATATCTGTATATCCATATGTTATTGACTCCATGAAAAATAAACTGACGTGTTCTGATGTGGACATTCACTTGACTTTACCATACAACCTGTCCCCTCACTTATATTTAATATGTAAAAAAATTATTTATAATCATGTGGGGGAGGGGAGTTAGTTAATGCTTTTTAGACTTCTGGGATCCCATTGATTATGTATACAAAATTTGGTTGAGTTTGTTCAAACGGCCTAGATTTTTAATTTTTACTCCCCCCCCCATTTTGGGTGATTATCTTTTCCATTTTTAGTCTTCTGGGGTCCCACTGATTATGTATACAAAATTTGGTTGAGTTTGGTCAAATGGCCTAAATTTTTAATTTTTAGCCCCCTCCACCCTCCTTAATTTTGGGTGGATATGCACCAAAATCTAATCAGCTCTTAATCTCAATGGACCAAAACTACGTGTGAAATTTGGTTTCGATATTCACACTAGTTTTCGAGCTAGCTCGTCCACAAAATTTGGTAACGCACAACAGACTAACAGACATTTTGACAAAACAATTATTATCTCGAAAAATATAATTTTTTCAATGTTCACTTATTAGGACTTTTTTGTAGACCGAAATGCCATGGTTTCGCTCAATTTTTTTAATCAAAATAGTTTCAGCCGTTTTTGAGATATTTTGAAAAAAAGACGGAAAAAAAACACTTTTTCATGCACGATTACAATATTTGACCATACCCTGTATGGTAAAGTACTTACGAGAATCGCTCGGTGTTCCACATGTTCTGATTTTGGGCTTAAGCAAATTTTATGACTAGATTGATGAATTAAGAGTTTTTTTAAGTTAAGTCAATGATTTAAGAAAATGAATTAAAATTTCTTCATATATACATAATAAGGGATATTTGATTTTTACCTCAAGGCAGGTATATTTTCCTATTAGAGATTAGGCATATTTTTTCTTATACTACTATAGCAACAAATTAAAACAAAAAAGGAGAAAAAGGGGAATTTGTGAAAGTCACCGGAGGATCAGTAAAAAAAAGCTTGCCATTGGTATAATTAACTTCTCATTAAGTATTACCTTTAATTTTTTATTTCCCTAGCAAATATTTCATACACCAGCGAGAGAGAGAGAGGTTTATAATAGAAATATCGATACTTATCACAAATGACCTTAATCAAATTCCTATAAATTAATCTAAAATCTATACTTAATAGGGCTCCTGGCTAATGATCCTACTCAAATAAATTCTAAAATAAAAAATCAAGCGCCCAAGTGCGTCGGGCTGGATTAGCATTACAAGGGTACTTATACATATATTGGTAATGAAGCTGTTGAAGCTTTTATTTTTGTGATTAATTTGATTAAAATTTGAATTTTTATTTAAATCACACATAATTAATCTACTCTTATTAAACTACCAAAAATTGTATATTTGTTTATATATATTATAATATATAAAATTGTTTTTGATGGGTTTTATCGTAATCAAATTAATTATTCTCAGGTAGAAAAATTCCATTCTTAAGGTTTTAAAAAAGGTTTTCCTTTCCATTTACTATTGTACCCAGACAGACAATGGGTTGGGCTAATTGTTCTCAAAGGCCTTGAAGAACTATTGTGGTGTTTTGTTGTCAAGCATTAACTAAACCCGAACAAAGCTCGGTCTTCCAGATATATATATATATATATAAGTATTTGTATTTGTATTTGTATTTTTTTTTTTAAACGGCCCTAACGATTTTGATGAAGCAAACTCTATTAACAAGTTTTGAGGATGAGAAAGCGATCTTCATGCAGAGCGGGGATGGGTGTGGTGGATATGGGGGGTGCAGAAGGTGGAGGATCCGGGGGTAGGGCGAGGTTTCGGGGGTGGCGCCGAGCAGGGTGGAGGTAGGGGGTTCAGTGGTCGAATACTATATAGGTATATTTGTATTTTTTTAATTTGAAAACGGCTCTCAAATAAAAATCGACCTTTTTATCAGAATTTTAAATTAAAAATAATATTAAAATAAAGATTTTAACTGAAGAAAGAAGTTACCTAGCATCGCTCGGTGCCTCCAGGTACTTATAATTATTTATTGAACACGAACAAATAATACAATATAACTACGACGTTTCGATCGACTTATTCTGCGATCGTCCTCAAGTATGAGCACCCACTCCAATTATAGGTTAACTGAACAAATCACGTGTCGGTCAGGCTTATATAGACTCCATATATAGTCCAGTCAAAAAACCAACACACTGACAACCTCAGCGCCCTCTGACGGACTGAGCATACATGTTTTTAAAAACCATAAAGCGAAAAATATTGACAAATCAAATGATAATAATAATAACAATAATAAACAACAATTAATCCACATATGAAGAATATTATAGTTTACATAGTTGTATTTTATAATACAAGGTACATCCTTTATATTATCTACATGAAGTTGGTAACCCTGATACTTACATCATCTGCACGTTGGGAACCCTGATATTTACCTTATCTGCATGAGGTTAGAAACAAGAAATTTGCAAAATAATGGTACATATCAGGGAGATAGGGAGTGCCTGTAAGCTTAGAACATAGGCGAGGAAATTGTCTCCTGAAGCGGGGTGAAGAAGAAGCTCGACCGCCATCTTGCATAGTTCAAAACATTGCCAAACATAATGTTATCAAATGAGAAATACATGTTTAACAAAGAGCTAATACTCTCATATAAGCAACTTTTTCTTTAATCTAAAATACAGTATATGTTCCTATGACTATTTTGTGTATATTCATCTTATTTTAATGTGAAATAATTTTAATAAATAATAATTTTTATTAATTTCAATTTTCTCTAGATATCTGTAAAAATCAAAAAAAAAAAAAAGATTGGGGGCCTTATCCCCTCCGCGGAAAAAAATTCTGGCTACGTTCCTGGTCTTTACTAATCACTAACTCAATTCAAAATCAATTACCTATAATCCATAAAGAAGAAGCATATTTATATCAAGTTATTAATGTTTATATTAATAATGGATAAATATAAATAAACAAAGTCTAGCGGATTTTGGCGGAACTAATTAAGCGTGCGTAATAATCGGCCATTGCGGAATTTCTTCTACGATAGGTTAAACGTTCTACTGAGCAAGACAAGTCTGTTTTAGCGGCCTTGTGTGGTTTTCTATTCTTCTGTGAGGCTGGCCTCCGGTGTTTCGAAAATCCTAAGCCCGGGGGCGCGTCTTTTTTTCCTTCCCCTTTACCGCCAGACACCAAAATAAATTGGATAATTAGACAAGAAAGCAAAGGCAACTACAATTTTTTTTTTCTCCAGGTGGCACAAACGGGGGATTTTTTTATTTCTTTCTCTTTTGCTTTAATTCAAGAAAGGAAACCGGATTTATTTATTATATTATACCTTTGGTCAAAAAAAATAATCGCTTTTTTTTTGTTTTTTGCTTCTTCACCTTTTATTTTAATCTGTTTTAAAACTTGAATGAGATCGTGAATGGGATTTTGTGACTTTTGAGCTTTTTTTTATATTATCATCATTTTTATTTTTCATAATTATTTAACGATTTTTTATTTTATAATAACAATAAAATGTGTCTAAATGCCAAATGAATTAGCATACCGAAGGTTAATTAATAAATAATTGACAAAAATATTTTCAATTATTATTTAATTTCTTTTTTTATAAATTTTATTAAACCAATTATTTTACATGAATTAATGTATACATTGTATTTGAGCTTCGACTTCGGAGATTACTTCCCCACCATCGACTGTCCTTGATCATCTTTTTAGTCCTTGTTTTTAATAAGAGGAAAAAACTAATTAAATAAAAAAAACCTCTTTTCCAATAATTATTCCAATTCCATATTATCCAATCCTCCCCATTTCCCAATTCCCTCCTTATTTAATTTTTATATTTACCTACTTATACGAAAACTTTTTGCCAAAATAGATACTTTTTTGGCAAATAGATTTCTAACCTACAAATTTTTTCTACGGTCTTCGGGATTTAGACCCCATTTTGGCTATTTTTGTGTTCGTATGTGTGTGTCAGATTATAGCCGGTCAAATATTTGCAGCGTGTCGGCTTGAACCCTCGCTTGATAGTTCAGAAAGCTTGTGCTATAACCACTCGGCCAACCTGACCCCCTAACCTACAAATTGAATGAAATCGTTTTTCCTTGGACATAGCATATGGTACAAATCGCTCAAGACCTGCGCATTCATAGGTACTTTCGACTGCGATCCAGTTTCCTTCTTTTCAAGATTTAGGTGTCAAATCAGAATTTTTTTTTTCAAGACTTGGTATGCTTTTTCTTAAATGATTTGATACCGAAGAGTTTGAGCTTTAAGTTAGGTAAACAAGTTTACATTGTAATATTAATAAAAACTTATATAAGCGTTCTGATATAACTTCTTAGGGAGCTCTAAATTACAAGAGGCGATTTTGGCGATTTCCGACCCCCTCCCCCCTTGGTGAGATCTAGTGAGATTTGGCTACACCCCCCCCCTCCCATAATCACACTTGACCACGTGAGATTTTTCAAAATGCGTATTTTTATTGTAAATACGTCAATCTGAGCTTGATTGCGTTGGATTTATTTAAAAAACATAATTTGTTTAATTATTTTTATTTAGGACTAGTTAAAACTAGTATAATAATCATAATTATTATTTGATAGAGATTTTCTTTAGGAGACTCTTTCTTTAACATCCAATTGCATAATTATTATTATTACTTAATTTAATCCAGTTTTCTCGGAATTTGACACTGTTTCTTGCGGAAAAAATACAATATAATTTCCGAGACCCCCCTCTTCTCTCCTCCAAGTGAGATTGGGTGAGATTCGGCTTGACCCCCAGCCCCCCTAAACGCTGACGTAATTTAGGGACAACCCCTTATTATAAGAAAGAGCTTTTCTTTTGAAATTATTGGATAAAAATACTTGGTAGGTTTCACATTAAGATATAAAAATAAAACGAATTTATTTTTAGAGAATCTTTAATCTCGATATATATATTTCGGGTGACTAACCCATCTTCAGGAGATACAGGAAGTAACTGTACTTCCTGTATCTCCTGAAAGATGGGTTAGTCACCCGAATATATATATCGAGATTAAAGATTCTCTAAAATAAATTCGTTTTATTTTTTATATCTTAATGTGAAACCTACCAAGTATTTTTATCCAATAATTTTAAAAATGTTTCACCAAGTACCAACACTCAAATTCCTTAAAAACTATTTTCTTTTTTGGATAAAATTAAAGGAAAAAAAATACATAAATGCAAAAACCTAAAAAAATAAATAAATATAATAATAATATGGGGGAGTCGGGTTGGCCGAGCTGGCAAAGGCGCTGGCTCCGCTTGATCCTCGTTGATGACGATGTTCAAGCGGTAGACCCGGGTTCGATCTTGGCTAGCATATAAAATTTCTTCCGGCTAAAACTCGGCTCCCTTACTAACCCTACTAACATATTACTGATGTGCTGATGAAAACTTTTTAAGATATTTTAATCTCTTTAAAAGTAAGTCAATGGTCTAATGGTCTAGCACTTCTTAAATTGTGGTCCGAGAACCCCTGGGGGTTCCTGAAATTATAAAAAATCTTTCATGAAATCGATGAAAAGACAAGAAGCGCGGAGCCTATATGAGATTATTGAGCCAGGAATTAAGTCTCAAGAACGACGTATAATGCCTAGGGTTGAGATGGGGTCCGCAAAAAAAATGCTTTTAAGAGGGGCTCCTCGGACTAAATAAGTTTAAGAACCCCTGGTCTAACGACTAACTTCATCGCTATAGAATTATAGATCGTGACCTCGTCAGCCCGAGTCTGAGATATCTAGCAGGTTTTTTTTACTAAAATTTTTCCGAGCATTGTTACAAACTTCCATAGACTATTATATTTAATATTATCTACAATATGATTTTTCTACATTTTCTCACAGGATATTCTGAAGATAGAAAGCCTAAAATGTAAAGGATTCATTTGAAACAGTGTTTGATATCAGAAATAACTTTCTACAATCTTCCGTTTTGGAATTATTGTGAGTATTATAATACAGACAAATAGATATTATACATATCTACAAAAAAATATGCCTGAAAATTATAATTCTTCACTTAAATTTACGAATAAATCAATTATATAAATAAAATGTTGACACTCACCTTAGAGCTATTTTCCACACTAATAATAGAATATTCTATTTCCACACTCATATTTATTTATTTATTTTTGAATATATGAAAATTTATCATTATTTGAACATGAAACACGTATCTAAAAAATATTCCGTGATAAAAATTAATATTTTTGAAATCTAGTATATTTTTACCTATATATAAAAATATTATTAAAATAAAGATATATTTTTACCCTTATATGATATCATCAAAGTCCAACGTATAATTTTTCATTTATTTTATTCAATTTACTCGACCATATCATTTTATTTTTTAAATAGAAAAAAATAATATATATAGGATATATATGTATATACTTATATATATAAACAAATAACAATAATAATAAATAATAAGCGTATAATTAACCTCTTAACTCATTTTTGATCTTACAGGTATATAAAAATTTCATAAACAACTAACTAAGTAATTTAGTAATAATTGGTGGCAGTACTTTCTTTTTATAATCGCGCTTTTATTTATTATATAAATATGGCGTAATAAATATTTTATTTAAAATTTAATCACATGAAATTAGGAATTTAAAATAAAAAAAAAACAACAACAATAAACGTCACAACGATTATGAATTCTTATGCTAAGAATGATAATAATTGAATAAATTTAAATGAATTTTTTGATTTTAATCTCATAAAATATTTATAAATTCATAAATTATATTTTCATTTTTTTAACGTTTAGTAAAACAATAGTTTTTTTTCAGTTGATTTATAAATTATTATTGATTTGAGTAACGTAGTATAGTCCCATTCATTGCTTTCCTGAGCGTTTATTGTTGCAATTTTATTTAAATTTTTCTCTCCAATCGTGCGGATGAAATATAGTCCTAAGCGTTCTTTCTAAATTAAGAAATTTATTTCAAACAGACCTTAATACTAATTATATTTTGTTATTAATCGTTGTTTCATAAAAAAAATAATCAATTTTATTTTGTTGTTTGTTTTTACTAAAAATAAACAATCCAATTGGTTAGAAATTATGATAAAAATCATTTACCTATTAATCTTAATGTTTTATATTTTGCTAATGAATTTTATTAGCAAACTTATTAATTAATCGATTTTTTATTTAATTGCTTTTCAAATATTTAGTTAATTTGGTTAATTTTAGGTTAAGTATATTTCTTTTAATTATTATATATATACGCAAAACAAACAAGATTAATTTGAGGTTATGTTTCATCATAAAAAATAAAATAAACATAATTAAGAAGGAAAACAAATTGAAATATAATTAATCTATTTATATTAAGTATTACCTAAATAGGTTTCAAATTAAAAACGAATACAGATATGTTTCTTTCAGTAATTTCAAAGCTAAAAAGGAGAGTATTAATTAAATTTAAATAAGACAAAATGGCTGTCAAATGTGACGACATTTTTTCTTGATTGTTGATTAACTATTGTTTTCCGGGGGGGGGTTAGGCTAGGTGGTAGCGTGTCAGCCTTTGGGTTTTTTCCTGAGCATTTTCCCAGATAAAAATAGCAAAAAACCCCCATACTCTACCTAATAATCAATAGACTAAAATTTCCCAAATGATTACTGTATAAATAAATTTACGATTAGACATATCGGCGAATGGCCTTTCCAGGGCAATGTACGATTTCTCATTCCACTCTTTAAATTAAATCCCACATGTGTTGGGATCAAACTGAATATATATTGTATCAAATTTGTTCAATAAAAAAGACATTATATAAAATAAAAGCGTGTCAGCCTGCTAACCAAGTGGACCCGGGTTCGAATCCGACTCGAGGCATCCGGCTAAAACCTGCCCAGGGTTAGAGACACATTTTAAAAATATATAAATTGTATCGTAAACTGGCTTATGGGTAGAAAGGCCGAAAAGCCAAAAAAAACTATTGTTTTCGAGTAAATAGTACAAGAAACAGGTGTACCAACTGTTAAACACAAAAGTGCGGAAATATTTTCGAAATGATTTAGAGTTACGTTTAGTATCAATTTAAATTATACCGTATATACGGAATAGGGTGATATTTAATATTAACATTAATTTTGAATTTTCTCATTTAAAATATATATTGAATATATTAAAATATTCATTATTATATTTTGTGTATATCCTAGAGAGAGAAAGATCAAAGAGAATAATATATAATAAAACAGAAGCATAAGTAGTTTTTTGCTCAACAACCCAAAGATATAAACAACGTCAAACATTAATGAATATAAATTATAATTATATCTAGTTCTCTCTCTTTTTTTTGCAATTTATAAGAAACAGAACTAATTAAGTCGATGTTCGTGTTTGCTAATTCAAAGGCTTAAATATACGAAGAAACGAGAGAGATGTTGTTGTTGTTGTTGTTTTTTGTGACTACAACCCAAGCAAAGACACAAATCATATACTATTAAAAATATTCCTCATCATATTCATGTTTGATGTTTTCTAGGGTTCTTTAAATATTAATATTAAAGCTTAATTTTTCTTTTACTATCATTCAAATATATATTGTATATATACAGGATGGGGTATAAAGATCTACCATATTTTGAAGAGGTATAAAAAAATTAAAAAATTAAACTAGAAAAAAAATGAATATATTTTTGAAAAGAACATAAAATAATTTTATTTTTAAATGTGTTTTAAACATTATATCAGACGAAAAAAAGGGGGTGGGGTGGGTCAAAATTGAAAATTCTAATCCTTTTGACCAAATTCAAACAAATTTTGAAGGCTAGAAATGGAAAAACTAACCACCCAAAATGAAGGGAGGGTCAAAAATGAAAATTCTAGTCTTTTTAACCAAACTATGTTTACGACTACTAAATAATCAATTAGAAGTTAAGAAAAGTACAATCATTGATTACATTCTTTAAATATTTGCAAATTTGTTTTCATTAATTCTTCCTCCCCCCCCCCCACCCCCTTACATCTACCTGAGTGTAAATCCTCATTTCTCAGAAGGCCATTCAAAATTAAACAAAATAGACTTCCTACCTTTCTTCCTCCACTAATTTTAAATATTTACCCTTTTGTTATCTTAAAAATAAATTTTACCATTGACTTGTATTCAAATTCGTCTTATCCAGGTAAGTTACTTTCTGTTTCTCCTGAAGATGGGTTAGTCACTCGAAATATATATATCGAGATTAAATATTCTTAAAAAATAAATTCGTTTTATTTTTTATATTTTAATGTGAAACCTATCAAGTATTTTTTATCTAAGAATTTTAACGTATAATAATTTGAAAAATTAAAGATCCTCCTGAAATTTTGAAGTCGAGCTTATATATTTATGAAAAAAGAAAATAAAGTACTAATTATTATTATGTATTATTAATTTTGTGTTGTTGTTTTTAAAGCGGAGTAAGTGTATGTAAGTGTATAACTTTATTTTTATTTTATCTTGATCTTTTTTCGAGGCTCAAAAGCAGGATCCATCCATATACACGGAATGGGGATTCCCATATATCGGATCAATTGATTGTTTTTATGCACCATCGAATCCATCCATCTATATCCATCCGCCGCCCTGTTTTTTTTCTCTCCCTCTTAAAGTTTCGAAATGTTCTTGAATATCCAAGAGAGCAAGGCCAATGTAAATAATAGAAGAAATGGCCGAGGACATCTTATTTGTTAAAGGGTGGCAATTGGAACCCGAGGCACGTTCCCCTAGCAGATGGACAACGCGGACTGCATTACTTCTGGTCATCCTTTTTACACGCTCTACCCCGCACCCCCGCCACCCCCGGCCCCGTACCCCCACTCGTCTCTCTTGAAAGTGTAAAGTGTCAGGTGGATTCAGTTGTTGTTTTAGTCTTCTCGTTGATTCGTTTGCTTTTTTGTTATTCTCATCGCGAATTCTCTTTCCCTCTCTCTAGAATGAGGACAAAGCCAACATTGGCATAGGTACTCACTAGAATTAGTTCATTAGAGGGCAATTTTTTATTTATTAATACATTTTACAAAACGTGATTTGTTTTTTATTTGAAAAATTGAAGGATAAAGTAAAAACTTTTTAAGACTCGATACCAGAGTGGTATAAAACATTCGATTTTAATTTTTTTCATAATGTTCCACACTTTTTGAAAAAATCTCTGAGTACAAAGGAGTACCCGAGGAGTGAACCGCGATGGAATTAAGTGTACACTGTCTTTGGAATTACGTGGAATTATTTTGGAATTCATTAGATAATGCCGCCTTCATCTATTAATCCAATGTTTTCTACATTTGATTCAATCGCGAATCAAATGTAGGGAATTTTTGTCAAATATTGAGTGAAAATAATATTTGAACTTATATATTTCTAACTTGAAATAATGATCTTAAATAAATTTTTATAATTTTTCTAATTAATATAACAAAGAATAATTGATAAATCAATGAGAATTGTTTTTGACCGCGCTTATTTGAAAAAGATATTTATCGCGAGACCACTGCGGACTACGCTATTGAAGTCTGCGGAGTCTTAAGTCTGGACCAAGAGAGAAAAAGATGTGATCCACCTAGCTACAATCCAACGTCATTTCGCGTATTGAAATATATAAGTTCAAATATTATTTTCACTCAATATTTGACAAAAATTCCCTACATTTGATTCGCGATTGAATCAAATGTAGAAAACATTCGATTAATTTATGGCAAGCATCTAACATATATGCTAATAGACCGAGCGCTCTGGACTGGGAGATTAAATATATAACATCTGAGATTTCAAATTCACTTGGTGATCCATCCGAATGTCTAGCGGGCTATACGCGAAATGACGTTGTATTGTAGCTAAGTGGATCACATCTTGTTCTCTCTTGGTCCAGACTTAAGACTCCGCAGACTCCAATAGCGTAATCCGCAGTAGTCTCGCGATAAATATCTTTTTCAAATAAGCACGGTCAAAAACAATTCTCATTGATATAGCAATTATTCTTTGTTATATTAATTAGAAAAATTATAAAAATTTACCTTCATCTATTGTCCTCTACTTGGAAATGAAAGTGAAAGTGGAAGTAGGTGTACACGGTATTAGGTCGGGGTTCACCCCTCGGGAGTACCTATAAAAGTCATTTTTCGAAAAAATTTGGTAATGGACTCTTTTCAAAAACGCGGTCAAAAAAATGATTTTATTTTTATTTCTTTTCATAAAAATCGGCTTCCAGCTAACGAAAGTGTTGTTTCATGCCTTTTACTCCAAAGTATTGGGAAAAAAATCGTCATTTGTTAATTTTTTATTTTAAGATTGATAAAAAAACCCCCGAAATAATAGGTTTTTTTAAAGAACTCGAAAACTGCTTAAGATTAAGGGCTGAAAATTTGGCTGAATTATTTTTATTTGGTACCAAAATGATCCCCAAAGAGCTAAAAGAAATCGCCGCGAGGGCAGATTACAATGCATATCCGGCTATATAATTACCTATCTAGCCACTGAAACTAAAATTAATATTTTTAGTTTCAAATATATATTATTATATAATATATATTTGATATAATATAATATATTATACAGTGAAAGCAAAGATTTAAGTATCTTTTTGAGTGTCTTTTTTTGAAAAAAAGATGGAAATTATTTCAAAAATCAACCCAGACCTATAATATTAATAAATGAAATTAAATTTTAAGGACCAATCATAGATTTTAGAGAAAATATTTTTACATTGCATATCAGAGAGGATCGTCCCCTTAGGAATCCAACCCAAGCGCTAACTAAGCCTGCCGGTCTTAAGGGTTTGGCTAACGGCCCGGAGGCTTTGGGTTCGATTCCTAAAGGGACTATCCTCTCTGATATGTAATGTAAAAATATTTTCTCTAAAATCTATGATTGGTCCTTAAAATTTAAATTCATTTATTAATAATATATTATATTATATTATAAATAAATAATTACTGTAAAGAAGAATCTCTCGAAGTATGGTAAACGGTGAACAAATTTTACCTGTAACAAAGAAACAGAAAAAATAGATAAGTAAATTTATATAAAAATCACAAGAGGGTGTCATCTATAAGATCCGGGAAGGAATTTTCCGATAATCATTTATTTATTAGATGAATTACACATTCAAAAATTATATAATAAATAAACTAGTGATATAATAAACAAGACATTTAATTATTGAAAATTGAAAATTATGAAATCTCTTTTTTTCATATAGAGTAAGAAGTGATATTAAAATGAAATAATAATAATATAATAATAATAAATAAATAAATAAATAAATAAAATTTCCAGCAGAAGACACTCTTTAATTGTCTCCTTTAATTTATAAAAATTCTGCTACTCTCGGCTAAAAAGAAACTTTCAATTTATTAATAAATAATTAATAATTAATAATAATTAATAATAATTTCATTTATTTAATTTCATAAGCATTAGCACTAATATAAGGCAGGCGATCGCAATACTTTCTCATTATATTCTATAGAATATAAATGTGAAAGTGAAAATTACGAATTTAAACGGAAAGTTAAAATATATCGATTTTCTTTCTACCTATTCTATAATGATTTGGCAATTGATAAGATTAAAGTAGTTTTTGGAGACGATAAGTGAATTGAGTGAATATTGATGAGCAGTCCAAAATTAAAAAAAGAGAGATAATTTAAACTATCTTTTTATTCATAAAAGTTTCGGATAAGCATTCCCTCCTTCTTCAGGGTTTTGAAAGGTCAGTGAAGGAAATCCAATGTGGCATTCCCCTCTGTCTCCTCTTTCAGTACCAGTAACAATAATATATCGTATTTCATTTTCAGCAAAATTTAGTGTAGTATTTATCTGCGAACAGTTTGTGCTATAAAATTGAAATTATAAATAAACATATTTGCTTATTTATTTATTGAAATTTGATTAGAAATATGATCTTTTTTCTTTGGTAATGTGGTTATCTAGAGTAAGTATAGTTAATAAATTTAATTTAGTATCTTCTCTTGTGAAATTTTCATTAAAATTTGCATTGATTATAAGTTTTTTTGCTACCCTAGTAGTGCGGTTGGCTATAAAATTGCAACCACCATGAAAAGAAATTGGCTCTGAAGCATCCGATTACCCCCAATAGAGAGCGACAAGATCATAATAGAGAAAGCTAAGCCCTAAGAATGGGCCAAAGGGCCGATAAACTCGCAAGCAATTCAGACCATGTTCTCAGCTCCTCTGTCCCTGTGTGTGTGTGTGTGTGTATTTTAATGAAAGGTGAAATCCTACGAGACTATTAATTAGCCGGATCTTTGTGATACAACCAAAGGCGCTAAACTATATACTCTCTCTCTCTTTCTTTAACACCCGCCCTATATACCAACCTATACAGGAACAGGAAACGGGGTTGCAGAGTGTCTAATACGATCGTGTTACGACCAGAAATAATTTCTGATCCTGTTGGATGGTAAACAACCCATATATAGTATAGATTACGTCTTGAGAGAAAATTAAACTTCGCCAGAAATTACGACCAATAGTTTGGCACTTTAATAAATTAAATATTACAACCGGATTAGTTTACTACTATTATTATAAATATTATTATTTTTACTAATTTAAGATAATTTTCTAAAATGTTAAGCGTAAAATAGAAAATAATTATGTCGAGGTAATTAAAAGAGAAATATAGAACTTTTCTCTTAAAAAATGCACTTTAAGAGGATTTATTAATTAGGTATGTTATCAAGAGTTGGGTTATTTGAAACAAAATACAAAAATTAGCTAAAACTTCTTAAAAACAAGGTTTATCTAAATAAGATTATAATTATAATATTACCTACCTACCTATTTATCTACTATTATTATAAAGAGCTTTTAATTTTTAATTTAGATAAAAAATTTGATTTTTGATTTTCATCAAGAATTAAATAAAATTTAATTTATTTTTTGCCAACATTTTGACCCGCTCCCTGGCCATAATCAAGAAATCGCTGTGTGTACAAAGTTTTGAACTTGATTGCGATTAAAAATAATATTAAAATATACTCGAAGATTCCTTTGTGGTTGCTTTTAAACTCTGAAGAAAGAGAAACGATTCTAAGAATCGTCGTGTTTTTTATGAGGTTGAAAATGAAGTTGTAATTTTTTTTGCCCAATATTTTTGCTGTTTTAAATGGTCTAAAATTGTAGGTATATTAAAGGTGCAAGATGTTCCGACAGATATAATATTTTTAATAAATAAAATAAATAAAGAAAAACAAATTTTTTATTCCGAATTTAGGATTTTCATTACCTATCTTTCCATCAATTCAGCATTGAGCTCTACTACTCTGTCATCAATAGAAATTACGTCTAATTAAATAATTTTTTTTTAATTTTTATTAAACCAATTATTTTACATGAATTAATGTATACATTGTATTTGAGCTTCGACTCCGGAGATTACTTCTCCACCATTGACTGTCCTTGATCATCTTTTTAGTCCATTGTTTTTAATAAGAGGAAAAAACTAATTAAATAAAAAAAACTTCTTTTCCGATAATTATTCCAATTCCATATTCAATTCCGCCTTTTCATCTCAATCCTCTAATTAAATAATTTTATTAAACCAATTATTTTACATGAATTAATGTATACATTGTATTTTAGCTTCGACTCCGGAGATTATTTCTCCCCCATTGACTGTCCTTGATCATCTTTTTAGTCCTTGTTTTTAATAAGAGGAAAAAACTAATTAAAGAAAAAACCTCTTTTCCGATAATTATTCCAATTCCATTATTCCTCCCAATTCCCCTGTCTAATTAAATAAATTCTCTAATTTCAATATATAATAATATTTGAATTGAACTATTAGTTGGTTTTAAAATTAACCAATTAATTAATAAAAGAAAATTAAATACAAATTTATAATAAAATTTTTATTTACAGACCCATTTGTGAATAATTAATTAAATTAAGAAAAAACAATGAAATTAAAGTTTCCCGAAAATGAGACACTGACAGATAATTTGTCTACTTAAAAAGCACCTAATCCGTGATTTTAATTTGAAACATTTAGAGCCGTTTTCGAAAAACGAGGCGCGAGAACAGGGGAGCTCGGGGGCTTAACCCCCTGACCTTTGGATTGTGGGGGCTGACCCCTCCTACCCATTGACTACGTCGTCTGATTTTAGTAATGAGAAGTCTTTTCAATAAAAAATATTAAAATATATATATTAAATATTAATTTTTTTGTTCATTATTTTAACTGTTAATGTATTTATTTTTTTAATATTTAAATATATTATTCTATTACCAGCTCTGAAGCCCGCCTCCGGCGGGAATCTTACTTACTAAAAGTCGTGTTTTAAAATTTGAGAATTTAAATTATTTTAAAATTCTAACGTTTAACGCATTGCTAAAAAACTACAGTGACTCTATAGGGACAGTGGCGACACGAAGGGTCATCCGCCATTTTTAGTCTTATTTTAAATTGAAGAATATTAGGAAATCTAAGATATTATTATTATTATTATTACCTTTTATTTTTAATTAGGTAATTTTAATATGTGGAAAGAATGTGTTAATATTTTATTTTTCTTCAATTTCATAATATTCTTCAATTTAAAATAAGACTAAAAATGGCAGATGACCCTACGTGTCGCCACTGTCCCCATAGAGTCACTGTATAAAAAACGACCAATCACTGACCTCGTTACCCAATCAGAGTGATCACGCCGTCGCCGACTCACAGTCGTAAGCCAATTATTATTAAGAATAGATAATATTATCTAAATTAATATTTTAAATATATTCATGTTAATTATATGAAAATTTATTATATAAGGACAAGTTGTTCTTTGGGGGGTCGGGTTTGGCTAGGTGGTAGCGCGTCATCCTGCCAACCAAGTGGACCCGGGTTCGAATCCGACTGGAAAATCTGACCGCGGGGGTTAGAGACAAATTTAAAAAATAAATATATATAGTATCGTAAATTGGCTTATGGCTAGAAAGGCCGAAAAGCAAAAAAAAAAGTTGTTCTTTTTTTGAAAAAAAATTTCCATCCATTTTTCGAAAAGATAAGACACTCAAATTTTAATATTAAATAATATATTCATTTTATTAAAGTTTTTCTGTTTAATACTTTGTTTAATAGTAAGTATAAGTATAAGATTATGTTCGGTCATCAACATTGAAAAAAATCCTATTTATATATCGTAAGCAAATCTACTCTTATTAAACGAGCAAAAATGGTTTGTATATACTACTATATGTATCTTAGTTCTATTTTGAAAACGGCTCTACCGATTTTGATGAAACAAATTCTATTAACAAGTTTTGAGGATGAGAAAGCGATCTGGCTAGGTCTGGACCTCGACAAATTTAATCTTAATTGATCTTTTCTTAATTAAAGTAATTATTGACAGATGAAAATCTCAATAAAAAAGTTTGTTTACATTTTTTTCAATTATCTTTTATTTTTAATTGTTTTTTTAATTTTAAAACCCACTAATATGTTATAGCAAATATTAATATATTATGTTAAAATTAAGAATTTTTTGTTTGTTTTTAATTAACAGGTGTCTAAATCATAACATTACAGGTGTGTTTACAAATAAAGTGGTTGAAGTTGCTTTTTTTTTATAATTTTGAAACAAATCTTATTTAATTTTATGTTTTTATTTTAGATCCTATACGATTATTTTTTTTATTATTTTTTCCTATTTATTTTTTATAATGTTTATCAATATGAACGTATGTGGGCAAATTGGTGTACGAGTAAACAAATATACACATAATATATGTGGACCATTAGAAAGCTAGAAATGCAAAAACTGGGTGCGGGATGGGGTGGATGTGGGAGGTGGGGTGCAGTTGTGGGGGATCTGAGGGTGGGAGGCGCGGTTGGGGGTGGGGGTGCAGTGGTGGGGGCGAGGTGTGTGGTTTCGGGAGGGGGGGGCAGGGGTTACCCGTGAATCGCTCGGTGGCTCCAGGTACTAATTATTTAAGGGGGAAAACTTTTTGCTAAAATATTTTTTAGGCAAATAGTATTATTCTATTTTTTAATGACAAAACTTCTAAATTGGTCGGTTATCGTTTTTTTTCTTCTTTTAAATTAAAATATAATTTAAGTAAAGCAAGCAGCTTTTATCCTCCAATGATGAGTCCAATGTTTGTTTTAATTTGTCTGTATTTCAGGTTCAGGTAAGCAGAGTGTTTGGTTTTCTCAATCTCTTTTCCCAATGTAATGGGTAATAGATAGTTAAGTGGTAAGTGGTAAGTGGATTCTGTTTACTAACCCCCCCCCTCCCCCGCCAACCCTCTTTTTTCTTCTTCAACCACTCTACCTCTCCCTCATCCTCTATATAAATTTGCATGTAGATTACAATTCTTTATTGATTTTAATTTCATCACAATTTTTTCGTTGAATTAAATGATTCATGTAAATATATACATAGTCTAGATTTTAATTCAAGTTTATTTAAATAAAAAAAAAAACTGCTCCATTTCATTAAAAAAACATTCCAAGTCATGTTTTTAATTCAATTGTATATTTCGTTACATTTAATATGAGATTTTTAAAAAGGAAATTATACAATAGGTGTGAATTTTTACAAATTCTTATATGAATCCTTTTTACTTACCATACAGAGTATGATCAAGTATTGTAATCGTGCATGAAAAAAGTGGTTTATTTCCTTCTTTTTTTCGAAATATTTAAAATAATTAGTAGAGATTGTGGCGTTGGTGCAAGATGAAACATCTTTAATAAAGATAAGAGTAAATAAATATTATATTTAATATTGATTTACTATGAGTTAAGGATACTAGGTCACTTATTTCACATTAAAATTAATAAATTAAAAGATATAAATTTTTTTTTCTTTTTCAATATATATATTTCGGGCTATCAACCCATCTTCAGGAAGTACAGAAAGTAACGTTACTTTTAATAAATTTTTTTTAAATCTTTTAATTTTTTAATTTTAATGTGAAATAAGTGACCTAGTATCCTTAACTCATAGTAAATCAATATTAAATATAATATTTATTTACTCTTATCTTTATTAAAGAAATATTTAAAAAACGGCTAAAACTATTTTGATTAAAAAAATTGAGCGAAACCATGGCATTTCGCTCTACAAAAAAGCTCTATTGAGTGAACATCTAAAAAATTATATTTTTGAGATAATAATTGTTTTGTTAAAAAGTCTGTTAAGTAGTCTTTCTGGTTGTCTGGTTGTCCGATAGTCTGCGCGTTACCAAATTTTTGTGGACGAGCTAGCTCAAAAACTAGTTTGAATATCAAAACCAAATTTCCCACGTAGTTTTGGTCCATTGATATTAAGAGCTGATTAGATTTTGGTGCATATAGACCCAAAATTAAGGGGGTGGAGGGGGGGTTAAAAATTAAAAATCTAGGCCATTTGAGCAAACTCAACCAAATTTTGTATACATAATCAGTGGACCCCAAGAAGTCTAAAAATGCAAAAACTAAAAGCCCAAAGGGGGGAGTGGGTCAAAAAATGAAAATCTAAGCTCTTGTACCAAACTCAACCAAATTTTGTATACATAATCAGTGGGCCCCCAGGAGTCTAAAAATGCAAAAACTAACCCCCCTACATGAATATAAATAATTTTATTAGATATTAAATATAAGTGTGGGGCCAGGTTGTATGGTAAAGTCAAGTGGATGGCCACATCAGAACACGTCAGGTTATTCTTCTACAAAATGTTGATCAAAATTGAAAAAAATCCTATTTATATGACCCAACCAAATCGATATTATATGGGCAAAACTTTTTGCCAAAATATTTTTTAGGCAAATAGTATTATTCTATTTCTTAATGACAAGCAGTGCCGCAGTCGTAAAATTAGCAGAAGGTATACTATATATCAGCGTTTCTCAACCTTTTTTGGCCCATGGACCGGTAAATTTTGTGAAAAAATTTTGCGCCCCTGTGGTTTTTTTAACAAAATTTTTTTACTAAGCATTAAAGAACTACAACATAAGTTAATTGTAACAATTTTATTATCGCTTATTTAAAATAATGTTTAAATGTAAAGATAAGTACCTAAATTTATATACAAAAATCACAGAAAATTAAAAAATAAAAATCACAAAATCATTGCATATAGGAAAACAACAAAAAATCAGTCCTAAATTAATACTATATTCACTAAAAGTCTAATTTTTTATTTTTTTTTGTAATTACTTATATTAATTAATAAATAACAAATCATTGACAAAAATTACAACAAAAATTTCAAGATCACATACATCGAACATTATGCATTATAGGAATTTGTCTTCTCTGCCGTGGGGATGATAAATTACGTAAATTTTAATTAAAATATTTTTATTTCGTAATTTAATCAATTAAAATTGTATTATTATTTTTTTTTTTATTTTTTTTTTGAATAAGAAAGTTTTTTAACACCGACCGGCGCTTGAGAAACGCTGCTCTATAATATGGATCGTAAAAATCAGAGAGTATACGGTATTTTTAATAAAATTTAAAATAAAATGTTTTAGTCCGGGTATTTTTTAAAAAATTATGATTTTTAAAAATTTTAAATTCTGGGTTAGTAAGAAATAAGTTGCCCAATTTAGAAGGCCCCCCTCTGAAGTGGGCAACTTATTTCTTGCTAACCCTGTATTTATGTCGAATATTCAAAAAGGTAATGCCTCAAAATTTTTTAAAATTTTGAACTAGCACAGGGGTATACGCTAATTGCTTAGATCAAACCACAGAGTATACGCCGTATACCGCCGTATACCCTCCACTACAGCTTTGCTGAGGAGGCTGATAATATACATATGCTTGTCGATTATAAAATTATAGGGGCCGTCCATAAATTATGTTACACATTAAGGGGGGGGAGGCATCTCAGATTTGTGACAAAATGTGACATGAGAGCGCGGGGATCTTAAAAATTGTGATGTCACAAAAGTCAAATTAAAAAATTTAAAAAGTGTAAGGTGATAGTGTGACGTCCCAATACGTGGAGAGCTCAATGAAAATGTGACAAAATGTGACACAGGGGGTCTAAAAATCTTGAAATTCGTGTGATCTAATTTATGGATGGCCTCTAAAGGATGTGAACCTGTTAAATAAAAAATAAGCCGGCCAAGTACAAGTCGGACTTGCAAACCGAGGATTCCATCCCTTATTTCTTCCAAAAAATTCTGATATCAAATTCGTTATTATTGTTTTCTTTACTAAAGAGAAAATGAATAAATTTCAGGGTTTTTTTTTCATAATATATAGGTTCATTAATAAAAATAATTTTTATAAAAAAAAATAAAACCGACTTAAAAAACTTAACTGCAACAAATAAAATAACAATAACTTAAAAATAAAATAAAATCCACTAAAAGGTATAAAATGATTATCTTATTTAGTTACAAATAAACGACGAAATATTAACATGAAATTACTTTTTGAAGTCGGTGCCAAACAAACTATACCTATAATCGAGCGTACCCGCCAAACGTACTAAGTAAGATCCGTCGAGTGCGATTCATAAAATGTATATGTTTGGCACCGACTTCAAAAAGTGATTTAATGTTAATATTTCGTCGTTTAGTTGTAACTAAATAAGATAATTATTTTATATCTTTTAGTGTATTTTATTTTATTTTTAAGTTATTATTATTTTATTTGTTGCATTTAAGTTTTTTGAAGTCGGTTTTTTTTTATAAAAATTATTTTTATTTTTCTCTTTTTAGTGATGTTATTAATATTTCGTCGTTGATCAATCATATCATCAGAACTTGGCCAAATTAATATGGGACCATCCATCCCTTAGATACCCCCTTTCCAATAAAAAAGAATCATCGAAATCGGTTCATAAACAAAGAAGTTAGGCCTGAACAAACCTAACAAAAAAGGTCAAGCCTTGATTTTAAAATGATAATATAAATTTTTATAGTTTTAATAAATATTATTTGTCATAAACAATTTGTTGGTTTTAAAATAATAATTTAAATTTTCTAATTTTAATAAATTTTATTTGTCATGATCTATTAATGAGTTTTAAAATTTAAGATTCACATCCCCCCGTGATTTGTGAAGTCGGTTAAAAATGTTTTATCACAAGGACACTATTTTTATTCCACTCCTATTTCCAAAAATATTCATTTCAAGGTGACCAGGTCAAATCAAGAATAACGACCAATCAACGTTAATATTCGATCAATAAATTGAATAAGAAATTGATAAGTTGTTTGATGGTTTTAAAACTGAAATCTGAAACCCGAAATTTTATCCTAATTTTAATATAAATATTTGAAAATAGAAAAATTTGATAATATTATATTATTTATTAATTTAAAAGCTAATTTTTCTGATGGATTTTTAAGAGAAAATTATTTTGAAAAATTCAAATCTCGTAATGTATGGGGTGGTATATTGGGGGGTGTGGTCGTTTGGTTGGTATATAGGGATTCCTTCGTTAATAAATCATGTCCAGTAATAGCAAGCATCTGTTGTCTAGCTTGAGTCATGAATGAATGAATGGCTTATATAGGGGGTATTGATGGGGGGTAGTCAGGGGGTGAAGGCAGTCAGGCGAGAAGTTCAAGGTTAGTTTGCACGAAGAAATATTTTTCTAAATAATAATAATAATAATAACATGAATTTTAAATGGCTTGGTGTGTACTGGATTTGTTAATTTTTAAAGGAGGATGAATGAAATTCAATTGCTTCTTTCCAGTATTTTTTTCTGGATTAACCACTTGAATTAATAAAAAATTACTGGAAAGAAGCAATTGAATTTCATTCATCCTTCTTTAAAAAATAATAACATAAATAAACATAATTAAAAAAATCTCTATTTTCTGAAAAAAATCACCTAAAATAGTCTGGAAAAAATCTCTTTTGGACAAAATAAGTCTCTTAAAAAGTCTGTAATTTTATAGATAAATAGTCTACTAATTTTTAAAGAAACTGTCTTAGAATCAGATATGAATATAGAGTGAAAAAACATTTAAATTTATTACTAGTTTTAAAATATAACGCTAGAGTTGGGCTGTTAACTCTGTAGAAAAGAATTCAAGGTGCTAGGCAAAAAAAATCAATTGGTGTGGACACCACACGTCTTTCAGATTAGTTTCTCCCTTATTTGAAATCATCATACCAATATTCATCATTCAAAAATTGCAAAATACCAAAATCCTTCAAGTAAACAAGTATTTCGGGAATTTAGCCAAAATCTTGAGGTAATTCTTGTGCCCTCTACAGGGTGCTCCCGAATTCATGGTACAAACGTTAATGGTAGGTACAGGACATTGTAACAATGAGTTATTGTATAGGAATGTATAGTCGCAAGTGACGCGGTGAGGCGTAAACAGGGGAAATAACGGCTATACATTATACATACATTATACACTATATTACTATTACACTATACATACATATACATATTACATATACTTATTACACTATACATTCCTATACTTGTAACAATGTCCTGTACCTACCATTAAAGTTTGTACCATGAATTCGGGACCACCCTGTAGATAGCTTAAGTTTCAAATCTCATAGCTCTGTGACTTACCAAAGACGAGATATGAACGATTAAAATATTTATTTTGTGACACTCCTAATTTACACCTCCTTCCTTTATTTCAATCGGATTAAAATTTATACACGACTATTAACTTATGACACTTGATGAGACTTATCATCAATTTAAAAAATAATCGTTAGAACCGATTTTGAGAAAAAAAACGAAAAATCTTTCATGTAAATGTCCACTTCCGGTGTTCCGATTTCAACCAAAAGCTTGCTGTACTCGTTCTAGCCTATATCAAGCTTAAGTTTCAAATTTCGTAGTTCTGACACTTATGGTTGCGAAACGCAGGGGGTACATACGTATGCACTGACCAACAAATTTTTGGTCACATTTTCGCCTCTGGGGACCACAATATCCGGTTGTATGTTCTAAATCCGGTTTCAAACTATTAAGTGCATTGATTGCTTCGATCTAGAAGTCACAATGTTAAATTAACTTTTTTCACCTTGGAGATAGAAGCTCACAAAAAGTCAGGACCCAGCGAGGCGATTACAATATATCCTACATCATTACATGATATAGAGAAAGTATTTTTATTATATAAACACTATGTAAACCAATTTATTGGCTGTAGGAGCCATTAGAAAAAAAAATTGTAAAATAGTCCCCAAAAAGTCGCTTTTCTTCAAAAAGTAAAATGCGATTTTTTTTTTTAATCTCCAAATATGTTTTATTTTTTTAAATTGGAGAACACATTAAAAAACTTGAAAAATTCAAAATAGGCCTAAGAATTCTTTTGCTCCCTTTATATATTAATAACAAAGTTAATAGAGACAGTGCGTCACGACTCTAGCGCCAACTGGCGACGAAAATATAAGCTTTGGGGGATGATTTATTAAACGTCTCTAACGTCTATAACAAATAGACTCGTGGCCTAGGCTCCGTGCACTATTTTATCTATGATATATACTTACTATAATAATACAATATTTGCCTCAATTTTCCGAAATTTTTTGAATAAATAAACACAAGAGAGCGCTACCTTCGGCTTTATGTTTAACGCACGGTGATTATAGAAGAACAATTTACTTACTAATGGAATGAGAGAAAAAAGGGGTAATTATTGATGAGCATAGGCTCAATGAATTAAACTTTATTATTAGTTTGTCTTTTATTCGAAGGTACAAAAATGATTATTTTATATAGATAAGTATATAGGTATAATAAGTTTATTTGCATCAAGTAGAAGGCAACCTCATTGAAATCTCCTTATAAATCATCAACTCTCAGCAAACTAAATCCTTGCAATAGAATAATTTTCTCTATTTTAACTAGTCTAAGTATAGTTGAGAGATTTGAAGTTCAGCCCTTGATATTTTGGGTGGTTTAAAGGTGAACTTTAAACTTAAGGCTGAGAGAGCATACCTATATATATATATATATCTAGCCATTTACAAAAGCAAGGAAACGGACAAAAAGCGGTTTATTGACAAGTGATGTTTAATTATGTATTAGTTGTAAATTGAATAAGTCCCTTAATTGCCTGGTTAATAATTGATACTGAACAACTTCATCTCCCTGAAGGAGAGAGAGAGAGAGTTCTAGGGTCCAATTCTATCCCTTATTTCTCGATTTTTGTCATCCCCCTCTATTCTTTTCATCTCCATTTTTATTGTCCTCCCCTATCTTTTTTTCTCTTTCTTTTCAATTTTCTTTTATACTCCGAGTCAATTACTTTATTTTTATCTCTACAGATGGGTGGGTGGGTGGGTGGATAGGTCACGTGTCTCAAAAGGTAATTCAATAGAATATTTTGTAGGTTTCAAACTAAATTGATGTCTATCTTTTAAATAGATAGAAGGTCTATCTTTTTAAATACATAGAAGATAAAAATAAGCCGGCCAAATACGAGCCGGACTAGCATACCGAGAAAACACCTTATTAAATCCAGGAGAAGGCAATGGGAAAAATTTACCAAAGAAATTTACAACGGAGAAGATACTCTTTATAGTATAGGGTCACCCATATCTTTTGACGATTTCATCTTAAATAAAATCTGCTAAAAACGCAGAAGAGAAACGGTGGTGCGCTCTATCGGTAGCGTAAAAGTGGAAATTTCGTTGTGGTGAATCTTTGAAATGCGTGCACGCTGAGGATTACGTCCTCGAGGTGGAATCGCAAAATGTTTTTCAAAACACGCATTTCACAGATTCTCCATAACGAAAATAGGACTCTGTGGCGAAAGCACGTTCTTCCTTTTTGAAATGATCCATAGTTTTGCTATCCTATACAAAATGAAATTTCCACTTTTACACTACCGATAGAGCGCGTTTCTGTCCTGCCTTTTTAACAGATTTTATTTAAGATTGAAATCGTCAAAAAGATATGAGTGACCCTATATAATATTCGATTTGTTCTTTTTACGTCAAATTCAGAGATCTTTGTGGATGAAAAAGCTTGCCAAAAACGTAGTTTATGTTGGAACTTGCTCCAAATGAAGACGTATTTAGGACGGATATCGGTATTTATCCAGTGAATTAAAGAGTTACGTCAGTGATGTATACGTCATTGGAACGTTCAAAAAAACCAATGTGTGTTCTCTGGGTTATATCTTGCAAAATACTTGCGATATCAAATTATTTTTTTGATTGTCGTTAAAGCGTGAATAATCGAATTTATGGAAACTTGACATGCATAAAAATCACCTAATATTAGACTTAATATAATATTTTTTTTTCAAACCAAAACAGTTTTGAGTGTTTGTTCTAAATAGAAAATTAGTACCTTTTATGAGATTCTAGAAAGAGAGTATATATAGCAGAGTGGGTCGAAAAAATCCCAATGTAAAATTTAGAAAATTATATAATGCGAAAAATAAAATAAAATTTAAAATAAATTGACACGTTTTGACCATCCACTTGACTTTACCATACAGCCTGGCACCTCTCTTATATTTAATATTTAATAAAATTATTTATAATCATCTAGGGGGGTTAGTTTTTGCATTTCTAGATTACTGGGAGGCCCACTGATAATGTATACAAAATTTGGTTGAATTTGGTTCATGGGCCTATATTATAATTTTTGGCTTTACACCCCCCCCCCCCATTTTGGGTGGTTAGTTTTTGCATTGTTAGTCTTCTCGGGGCCCACGGATTATGTATACAAAATTTGGATGAGTTTGCTCAAATGGCTTAGATTTTTAATTTTTAACCCCCTTCCACCCCCCTAATCTTGGGTCGATATCTACAAAAATTTAATCAGCTCTTAATCTCAATGCACCAAAACTACGTGTGAAGTTTGATTTTTGATATTCACACTAGTTTTTGAGCTAGCTCGTCCACAAAAAGTTGGTAACGCACGTACTAACAGAATAACAGACATTTTGACAAAACAATTATTATCTCGAAAAATATAATTTTTTCGATGTTCACTTATTAGATCTTTTTTGTAGACCGAAATGCGATAGTTGCGCCAAATTTTTTTAATCAAAATAGTTTAAGCCGTTTTTGAGATATTTCGAAAAAAGAAGCAAAAAAAAACATTTTTTTCATGCATGACCATATCCTTTATGGTAAAGTAATAAAAATGAATATTTCCCCAAAATCCCGTGGTTGAAAATTCTCCATCCGCCACTGGATTGTAATAATAAAAAGACATTGTTGTAATTACGGGCTTGGATAGGAAGTGTCGAATCAATCCCCAAATTATTTATAATAATAAATATTTAAATTTGATTTATAAACAAATTTTGTTCACAAAAAAGATTCATATTTCATTCGTAAATATCGAATATCTAAATTTTAGAAATTTATTGTTTTAAAATTCAATTTATAAATCAATTACTTCCATAATGAAAACTCAATAACTATCTATCTATATTAAACGTTTTTAGACGATTTTTTTTCTTTCAATTTAATAATTGCTACTAAAAAACATCAAAATGATTTATTTTTTCTATTCTAACTACTTGCTTGCAAAATAAAATAAAATTTTTTTTTTTTGAAATATCATTAAAATATGAATTTTTCTTAATGATCTGATCGTTTCCATTTTTTTATTTTTTAACGATAAAAGGAAACAAAATTAAATTGGATTGGTATTTTCTTTTATTTCCGTCTCTTTTTATCATCATCATGATAATTTAATTTTGTCAAGTACATGCACCAATTACGTTTGCAGAAATAATGAATAGAGGTTTCTCTCTCTCTTCGGGAGTCGGAGAGGGGGAGCGGGGCTAATTGAACCCTCCTCAGGAGTCATCTATTTATGTTTTTGTCCATTAAAGGAAGAAACCTGTCAGTGGTGTAAATCTGTTATCACCCCCAAGCGGGTGACAACGTTTTTTTTTTTTTATTTAATATTCCCGCCGGAAGTTTGGTCTAGATGGAGGGTTATTTTTAGGAGCGAGACAGGAAAGGAGGCTGCGATCCTTGGTGAGGCTAATGTGTATTGGGCTTATGCATCATATCAACTGATAGGCGGTCCTCGAGGGGGCGTTAATCTTGATCGATGAGGCTGCGACAGGCCCGGCCGGGCGCTGGACCATTTTGCCCTCCAGCAGCGGGATGGTCCATCCAGCCAGCTTCTCTATTGGATCAGCGAGAATAATTGGCCAGGATGGTGATTAACGTCAATTGACATTAGTAGATTATAACCAGAGCGCCATTCAGAGGCTGTAAAACATGCGGAAGAGTTCCTCTGTTGTTCCTGTTGTTTTTCACTCCACTGTCAACCACACACTTGGTATTATAATAAATGATGACATCACACCACATACAGATATTTTTTTTAGGTTGGCAGAAAATAAATAAATAAATAAAACACGTGAATTGTATTGTGTGTGTGTGTGTGAGGGGGTAAGTATAGGGGATGGGAAAGAACTACGGTTTATAAAGGGAAAGAGATTAATTATTATAGTAGTATACTTTTTTTTTTGCTTCGTTTTTTCGAAATATCTCAAAAACAGCTTAAAGTATTTTGATAAAAAAAATTGAACGAAGCCATGGGATTTTATTCTACAAAAAAGCTCTAATGAGTGAACATCAAAAAAAATTATATTTTCTGAGATATTAATTATTTTGTCAAAATGTCTGTTTGAAAGTTACGAAATTGTGTGTGTTCGCTCTCTAGCTCAAAAACTAGCGTGAATATCAAAACGAAATTTCACATGTAGTTTTGGAGCATTGAGATTAAGAGCTGATTAGATTTTGGTTGAAATCGAACCAAAAATTAAGCGTATGGGGCTCTTAAAAAAATTAAAATTATAAAAGTTTCAAAAAACAAACAAACATGTAAAATAAACTTTACTATAAAAGAGGCCTATAATAATAAAAAAGAGTCATTATTTTTTCGGGGGCCAAAATTGGGGGTTCAAAAAATAGAACTATCATTATAACGTCTAGACCTTTTGATCGATTTGTAAGAAATTTCGCATATGCACCCTATAGGACCTTAGAAAAATTACTCACTATTATTAAACTCCATAGCATCCATCTTATTTAATAAATTAAGTATGTTAGCAGGTAACGGGAAAGTAGCAAATCAAACAATTCTCATCGATTTATGCGACGTTTGTGTGTGATATCATTTGTTGATTGAGTTAGAAATGAAGGAAAGAGGAAATAAATTTGATGTAACTTTTATATATGTATGTAATTTCTCAGAAACTCTCCTTTTTGCTTTTTGGCGAAACGTCGCCTAAATCGATGAGAATTGTTTGATTTACTATTTTACCGTCCAAATACCTGCTAACATGCTTAATTCATTACCCCTATGGGTGTGTATGTGTATGTGTGTGTGTGTGGGGGGGGGGGGGGTTCTTAAAAGATTAAGATACAAATATTTTGTTAAATATTATAGTAAATATAAGTTTAAAGTTTTTCTTTTGGAGAGTGACTGATATAAAAATATCTCAGGATTTGGATGGAGGTAGTAACTTACACTGAGTGAGGAAGGAAATGTGCTATGTACTTCCTTCATTAGCCGGATACTGACTGAGGGTTTGCTTCGCGAGGCCAGCCCCTTGAGGCAAATGCCTGGTCGGTCAGTACGTGCCTCGCCTAAGGCAAAAGTGCTCATTGCCTCGTCTGAGGCTGCCTATGCCCGATCCATCGGTTGTCGGTTTTTGTGAATGTTCAAACGGCCCTCAGGTCGTTTCCTGCGTTCACTCAGGACGGTTCTGCGGCAAACGCCCGAGGCAGTAGCCGGCTAGTGACCATTCACCCTGAGGAAGGAGGGAAAATCCCCTGAAACGTCGGTTTCAAAACAACACTAAAAAGGAAAAAAGGAAAAACTTTTCTAATAAATTAATGATATTTTGTTGGAAATAGTTCCCTTGTTTGTTTCCAGACTGCATCCATCCAAATCCTGAGATATTAAATATAATAGAGGGGACAGGTGTATGATAAAGTCATGTGATTGTCACATCAGTTTTTTTTTTGTTGTAATTATCTAATTCCTAGTTACTCGTGTTGATTGAAAAACACAGCTCTAAGAGAATCTCTATTTTCTGAGCATTAATAAATAAACTGCAACGGATCGTTGCTAAACTTTATCCAAATTCATTTGAAATATTAATTTGTTCTAGAGTAAAGTACTTTAAAATATAATTTTACTAAAAACTTTATTTAACCTTTTTTGTGGTCCCCAAGGTACTTAATTAGGATATTAAATTTCATCAAAATTGGTTAAGTCATTTTCAAGATATTTAGAAAAAACTAAAAAAGTACTGAAATAAAGTACTAATGTTTGTGGGCCGATATGTACCAAAAACTAATCAGCGCTTCATTTTGTTAAACTAATGGTAGGTTTTCAATTTCATTTCAATCGGTGCAACGGTGTGGAAAAAATCGTGGGCCAAAAAATCGATAACATACATACATCCATCCATACGCACGCACTAAATGAAAAAATCGCACTTTTTGGCCTCTCGACGAGACCCCATGTAATTTTTGGCAAAACCGCCACGTGCTAAAATTCAACCTAATTGAATACTACAATTTGTGACTTTAATTGAGTCCATGGGTTCCGTAGCCTTTACCTGAGGACCCTTTGAAGCCACGCTTGCCCCGAGAGCGATTGCAATACTTTACCCATGCTTTGCATTGGATAAAGTAAAAATTATAATTCTCTCTCTCTTTCTCTCTCTATATATAATACCACTCTAGTAAGAAAAGGAGAAACTCTGGTAGCCGTCTCCAAGCCCTGTATGGTATATATGCCTAGCAGCCGCATCCCTTCCCTAAGGGCTGTCGTCTTTTTCGGTGGTGGTGGTGGTAGTGCAACCCAATTTATCTCCTCCACTCGTTGGTTCGAGTTCTCGTTTTCGAAAGGGGGCGGAAGACACACACAAGTCCACTCAATATATTTTGCCAAGTGCCAAAGGGACGTTTGTATCTTTGGTGACATTTCGGGACGGGGACGGGGGTGGCGGGGCCGATAAAGCAGCGAGCACCAGCAACGAGAGATAGATGGTCACAGAGCTCACAAGATGAAAAAACACACCCACCCAGTCAAAACAGACACACACGTTTCTTATTTTTCTTATTTCAAAAATGAAAAGACTTTATTTTTCTTCCATTCTTTAGAATATCAGTCCTAGTTTTTTTATTTATTTATTTTATATATCAACCAATAAATAAATATATAATAGGATTAATAAAATAAGCTGATGTAGCCAACCACGTGACTTTGCCATACACTTGCCCCTCTATTATATACTATATATATTTGCCTAGATTAATTTGCCGCAACGCTGACGTAATGCTGCCGACAGGGTGCGCCGTCGGTATATTTGCGGCAAATTTGAAATATAATCGTAATTTGGACTCGAATTTTGAAATGAAAGACTCCAATTGATTTTAAATTAAGAAACATTAAATGTATTGATAATTATTTCTCCCCCCCCCCTCACCACTTCAAAAATTAAATATTCAATTCGCTTTTCTTTGTGCACAGAAAAGAAATCAATCACATCTTATTTGATTTATATTTTATATATTATTTGTTTATTTTTTAATAATTTGCCACTTTTTTATAATTTTTTAAAAATCTAAATTTTGTTATTCTTATTTTTTTATTTTTACAAAATTGAACGACTTAAGACACGCATGCCCATAGAGTTTCTCATGGCAATACTGGATGGAGCAGCCTGTCATACAAACAACACCTGATCTCTTTTAAATATTTGGAGCCTTATATCGATTATCGATCCCAAATTTAAAAAAATGATATAATATAATTCTCCTCCTCACACGATCCCACTTATTTAAATAAATCTATTTCCACACAAAAAATATCACAATGCTGTAGATTATAGAAAAAAAAATACTTCCAGAATTTCTTTTAAAAAATTTTAATAAAATGATTTCTAATCATTTAATTAAGGACCCCGTCCTGAATTTTGGGCTGATTAGCAATCAATCATATCTCTTTTTAATAATGAGACTAATAACTAATATAAGTATAATTTTTTCGATTTTTTCTAGAAAATTTGTTATTTTAAACTATTTTGAACCCGGCGCTCCCTCTTAGACACACAATTTTGACTCCCTAAAAAATAATGACTCTTTTATAAGAAATTCCAGCTTTTTTTGTTTGTTTTTTTTTTTACTTTGAATATTTTATAATATTAATTTTTCAAGAATCTCCTCTTGGGGGGTCAGAATAGGCTAGGCGGTAGCGTATCATCCTGCTAACCAAGTGGACCCGGGATCGAATCCGACTCGAGGCATCCGGCTAAAATCTGACCCCCGGGATAGGGACAAATTTATAAAATAATAAAGAGTATCGTAAATGGCTTATGGCTAGAAAGGCCGAAAATCCAAAAAAAAAAAAAAAAAAAGAATCTCCCTCCTTAATTTTAGTTCCGATTTGTATCAAAATCTAACCAGCTCTTAATCTCAATATAAAAATTCTTATATACATATGGAATTTGGTTTTGATATTTACACTAGTTTTTGAGCTAGATCGTACACAAAATTTGGTAACGTACTAACTAACGTAGTAAGTACTAACGCAGACTTTTTGACAAAATAATGAATATCTCGTAAAATATTATGTTTTCGATGTAAAGAATCATATTTTTCATATTTTTTCACATATAATAATATCTAATAAATACAATTCATTATATAGTACAATTATAGTATATCATAAAAACAATCAAAAAATGTTTAATAAAAATTCAAAACGTTCAATTTTCATTTGAAAAAAAAAGAGTTTCTCCCCCGAAACGATTTGAATTTTTATTAAACATTTTTTGATTGTTTTTATGATATATGATGAATTTTATTTATTATTATTATCATATTCGAAAAAATATGAAAAATATTTTCTTTATTATTATTTCATAAGGCATCTCTATTTTGATATTTTAAAAATTTTCAATAAAAAAGGAAAAAGTTTATCCATACCGAAACGTTTTGAAATTAAATATTTTTAAATATATATATATATGTATGTGTGTGAGAGAGAGAGTAGTATTTTAATTCCCAAGTATTTTTATTCTCATCATTTCATGATTTTTGATAAGTAAATAAATAATTTATTAAATATTTTCCAAAGAAATTGAATTTTATTTATTTTCTATTAGGTACTATCTCCTTGATATCCCTTCTATCTCCAATAGATAAATTAAAAGTATTTAATACATTTCCTAAAAAAAAGCCAATTCTTATAGCGAGCACCCGTTTCCCATTTATTCTTCCAATTTTCTTTCATACAAAAATTATCATTATATTTTCATTGGAAATTGCGATAAGGCCATTCGGGCGGGCATTTCTCGTCAGTTAATCGTCAATGATAGCCAGAGTAACATTGGATTTGGAAATCCTTCCCGGTGAAAGAGGATACCTGCTATTAAAGGTAGGCATTTATCATTTCAACTTCTTAATTAATTACTAAATGATTATTAATATATGTAGTACCTGGAGGCACCGAGCGATGCTCGGTAACTTCTTCCTTCAGTTAAAACCTTTATTTTAATATTATTTTAAATTTAAAATTCTGATAAAAAGGTCGATTTTTATTTGAGAGCCGTTTTCAAATTAAAAAAAATACAAATATATATAGTATTCGCCCACTGTACCCCCACCCCGCTTGACCCCACCCCCGAAACCTCGCCCTACCCCCGGATCCCCCACCACTGCACCCCACCTCCTGCACCTGTTTTGATTCAACCATATGATTCATTTTTATTCATCCAATTGTTAATAAATAAAACCTATCAAAATGTGTTGTTTTTTCAGAAAATTGCGACCTGCTTATGCGAAATATATTTTTAAATAAATTCTTGATTATTTTTTATTCTATTAAATAAATAAAGTTCTTTATAAAAACAATTATAAAACGTTTATTAATATTTCTAACGTTTAGGGAGAACAAAATATGTTAAAATCCACAATCACAATACTTCTTCAAGGCCTTTTAGAACAATGAAACAAACAACCCATTGTCTGCCTGGGTATAAAAGGAAAAGGGAAACCTTTTTTAAAACCCTAAGAATGGGATTTGTCTACCTGAGAATAATTAATTTGATTACGAAAAAACCCATCAGAAACAATTTTGTCGAAGATGAGACCGTGACAGATCGAATTGTCACCCCAAAAACCCCTAACCTGTGAATTTCATCAAAATCGGTAAAGCCGTTTTCAAAATAGAACTAAGATACAAATATATAAACAAACAAATATATATACAAACAAATAAATATACAATTTTTGCACGTTTAATAAAAGTAGATTGCTTGATATTTATTAATATAACAATAAATTATTAATTAAAAATCTAAAAAAAATAAAAAATATTATTAAGTTTTCTTAATTTATTTTACTAGATTTGTACAAGATTTACTTTTTATAAATTATTTGATTGAAAATGTCTACTTAAAGAGATCCCTTATTGAGAAAAAAAAAACACATTTTCGACCATCAAAAATATTCAATCTCCATAAAATAATTATTTGTTAAAATTGTAATACCTATCTACAAATTTTTGATTTCGGGAAAAATGAATATATTTGACAACTTTTAAATTTCAACATGTATCTTATTAAGTTAAAAAGCTACAATGTTCCAACTGACGGACATACAGATGGACATTGTAGCAACACTAATAGAGTTCCAATTTACTTTTGAACGGTACCCTAAAAACACACAGTATATGACATCACAAAGATTCTTACAAAAAAAAATCATTTGATACATGTCAGGCCGAAATTTTTCGATTATGTTCTGAAAAACGGATTAATCTAGCCAAAAAGTCCCATTACACTAAAGAGATAGGTACATAAGGGTAAATAAAAATAGATACCTGGATAGCTATAGTTTTTAAACATATCCATATTAAATTATACAGGGTTGTCTGAATATCCTAGAGTGTGTATATTTCGAGTAGTTATTTTCAAAATATTATTTTTTAATTAATCAAATTACCAATTGAACTCTAATTAAAAAAAACATCTGAAAATCATAATCAGGTTGTTGTTGTTGTTGTTGTTGTTGTGTTGTAATTTATACGCAATTGAAATTAGAACATATTTTATTAACAAGTTAATTAAATTTTCTTTTTTTTTCAAATAAATTTATGCAGTTTAAATATTTAATTCATTTTTATCTCCATCAATGATTTAAACAGCAACTGTAACAAGATTCACAAAAATACATTGAGAATTTGTCTAATTATATACAAGGGCGGATCCAGGAATTTTTATGGGGTGGGGGGGGGAGAATGTATATAAGGTGCCCGATGTGAATATAAGATCTACTTTTTATCGCGGGGGGGGGGGGTCAGAGACGCCCCCCTACACACACATAGAACTTTATTTTCAATTTTCAATTTTTTAAAAAATAAATGTTTTTTTTTACAAATTTTTTTTGCCAGGCACGGGCCTCTATGGGGGGGGGTCGGTCGCCCCCCCTGATCCGCCCTTGATTATATATATAATATAGTTTTGTATCATGTATGTAACAACTCTAATCTTTAAAAATCATTATTGAATTTCAAATATATAAGGTATTTTATAATATAATTTCAATAAATATCTAGTAAGTTTTTTCAATAGGAAGTCCCTTATTTAGCGATTTTAATTATTATTTTTTTGGCAACCCATTTCATTTTCTTCGTAATGTTTTAATAACACACAGAAAGGATTTTTTTTACTATTTAGATTAGAAAAATTAAATTACAATTGGAAAATTAATTTTTCTTATTAAATAATTCTCAAGTTATACTTTTGGAAGATATAGTGATATTTTTAAACTTGAAACTTGAGAATTATTTAATAAGCAAAATTAATAGTTTAATATACAATTTTGGAATTGTAATGTGAATAATTAATCAGAATATTCGTTAAAGTGAAATTGAATGGTGCTGAAATTTGTAAGAAATTAAACTAATTGTACCAAGTTTCAGTTTTCTAACTCAAATTTTTCATTATTTTCGTAATATCTTAAAACACTCAGAAATGAAATTTTTTACTATTTGGACTGCGTGCCGAATCGCATCAAAAGATATCAATTTTTGCAAAAAATCTCAGTTTTCCTTCATAAAATATAAACCATTCATCCTAGAAACTCTGGAAAACAGATATAATTGAATGATGATATGTTTTTGGGCATATGCTTAAAAAGTCACTTTTGTGGATTCCATCATACTCTTGTCTTGGAAAATGCCGGATAACTTCAAATCTAAAAGCAAATAACGTTTCTAGGATGAATGGTTTATATTTTATGAGGGAAAAACTGCTATTTTTTGTAAAAATTGATATCTTTGTTTGCGATTTGGCACCGGTTTGTTAACGCAGTCTAAATAGTAAAATATTTCATCTTTGAGTGTTTTAAGACATTACTAAATAAATTGACACGTTCTGATGTGGCCATCAACTTGACTTTACCATATACTTCTGGTTGAGTTTGGTACAAGGGCCTAGATTTTCATTTTTGGACTCTACAACTCCCCCACCCCCCATTTCGAGAGGTTAGTTTTTGAATTTTGAGACTTCTGGGCCCACTGATTATGTGTACAAAAGTTGGTTGGGTTTGGTCCAACTGCTTAGATTTTCATTTTTTGACCCCCCCCCCCCTCCTTTGGGCGGGTGGTTAGTTTTTGCATTTTTAGACTTCTATGGGGCCACTGATTATGTATACAAGATTTGATTGAGTTTGCTCAAATGGCCTAGATTTTTATTTTTTGACCCCCCTCTCCCTCTTATTTTGGCCCCAGAAAAAAAAATATTTTCGTTTATTATAGGTTCATTTTATGGTATATTTCATCTTTCTTGTTTTTTTAAAGAATTATAATTTTAATTTTTAACCCCCTCCCCTTAATTTTGGGTAGATATGCACCAAAATCTAATCAGCTCTTAATCTCAATGCACCAAAACTACATGTAAAATTTGGTTTTGATATTCAAACTAGTTTTTGAGCTAGTTCGTTCACAAAAATTTGATAACGCACGTACGGACTAACAGACATTTTGAATTATCTCGAAAAATATATTTTTTCCGATGTTCATTTATTAGGGCTTTTTTGTAGAACGAAACGCCATGGTTTCGCCTAATTTTTTTAATCAAAATAGTTTCACCCGTTTTTGAGATATTTCGAAAAAAAGAAGCAAAAAAAAAACACTTTTTTCATGCACGATTACAATACTTGATCATACCCTCCTGTATGGTACAGTAAAAAATGAAAAATTTGAAACTTTGTACAATTAGTTTAATTTCTTACAAATTTCAGCATCATTAAATTTCCCTTTAACGATTATTATCCTGATTAATTATTCAAATTACAATTCAAAGATTGTACATTAAAGAATTAATTTTGCTTGTTAAATAATTCTCAAGTTTCAAGTTTCAAAATATCACTATCTTCCAAAAATATAACTTGAGAAAATGTAATTCTTCAATTGTAATTTAATCTTAGAGAAGTACCTACAATAATAATTGGAAACGATTGCTGAGAATAGTTTTCTTCTTTTGATAATGATGATTTAATTTGGCCTCAAAATTGAAGTCATTATCAAATGAATCGAACAAGGCAATTAGGAACAACTTAATGATGACCACCCTGAAGGTCTCTCTGCTTCTCTACCGATGATTAAAGTTCCAAAGGTACCTACCTACCTATCGAGTCCGCCCTCGTTACTTTGCACTCTTCCTACTACTGTTGCTTCAAGAATAATAGAACAAGAGTATAATTATCGAAAATGACATCTCTTTTCTTTTTATCTTAAAAATTGCTCTACAATTATTATTTCCTTTTGTAAAGTTGTCTAATTGTAATAACTAGTAAATTGATGAAAGAATTTTTTAAAGGCGCGTGGCTTTGATAGAAAGCAATTTTATATAGTAATTAAAATAATACTGTGAAATATTGATTTTGATTCAGAAACAGTAAAAATTGAGCTAGAAAGTTGAAATTTTGAGATAATTTAGGGAAAGTTTCCAACTATATGGATGGACAGTATAAATCATGTAAACTTAATGCCTAGCCCGTTTATCTACCAAATATCGAGTTTTTAATCAAAAAACTAATTTTCAAGCTTTCTAAAAAATATTCGTATTTTTTCAAAACATATGGAACTGAATAGATTTTGGTTTTTCTAACTTCAGGTTTTCTGAATCAAAAAAGTTGAAAAAAATTATTTTATGATGTAGACTTAGACTTAGAGCGTTCAAGTTTATTAAGTAGCGTGTTTTGGAATTTTTTTGAACCCCTCATCCAAATATAAGGGGGTTCAAAAAACATTTAACTGATTATAACAAATAACCAGCCCCACCATCTAAAATTGAATTGAGCCCCCCTCCCCTGTTTAATATGTTACGTAGGTAATACTTAAACGCTCCCTTATCGAATAGCTGTAACCATTGAGTTGAAATTCCTTAGGGTAGGTCACATTTGTGTGATTCCCCTCCCCTGGTGTGACGTTACATATTTTGCAATTTTAAATTTAGTAATTATTAAATTAAAACAGCACTTCCAATATTATTTATCTATGGCATTTCTATTTAGAACAGTGGTGTGCGGTGGATGCGGCGCATCCATAAAATTTCAAACATTTAGAGTATTTTCATAAATACATTCGAGGTCAATTTCAAAATTTCAGAAGCATATTAAAATTTTCAAATTATTATCCGCTATTTCAAATACTTCTATAAAAACATTTTTTGTTTTGAAAAGTATATTGGTTCTTGAAATAAAATAAAATTGTTGCATAGTTTCAAAGGGCAATTAAAATGAAGGATTTTCCGAAAAGGGTGTCGTTAGAAGGTTTGCCTGCTATATCTTCCAGTTCAAGTATGTCAAAGACAAGTTCAGACGAGTTTTAGTAGAATAAAAATTGATCTTTCGCTGAGGAACTATTATTATAAAAAAGAGAATCTTTGGAATAATCCATTTGTAGGAACTCTCAATATATAAGATCGGAAATAACTAAGAATTCAATAGACAATAAGTCATAGATTTCTAGAATTAATTTCTGACTTCTACCCTCAATCACACAAAGCAGTATCCATGTGGGGCGAAGGTCTCAAAATATATTTGAAAAGAAATCTAATGTTAAATTTGAAAAATATCGAAAATGATACCGTATTCGATGAAATTTGCAAAAAAAAAAGTAAAAATTAATATAAAATTTCAAAAAATTAAGGTATTTTTTTGGACAGCATCCCCAGGTTGAAAAGTCACCAACCGACATTGATTTAAAAACTTTTTTCATAAAATCAATAATAAATCAAGCATTTTTTAAATGAACGATACAAAATTTAATCTTGTGTTCAGAGACATTTTAAAGTTTTTCGTTAGAGGTGAGTTTGCATGTGACGTCACGAAGCTTATGAATCGCCCCCCCTTGTCAAACGATGTCACACTTTGTTGACCCCCTTAATGTGTGACGTAATTTGTGGACGGTCCCATATAAGATATGAAGCTACACTTCAAAATCACTAATTCTCTCCTTATTAACGAACAATAATACCTAATTTAAAATCTCAAGTATTTTGGAAGATATAGGTACGAAAGACTCGTTACGCAGGTCCGAATTTAACTTGTCTGACTTATTATATTTATATACTATGCACGCAGGTACTTTAAATTTAAATTAAACATTTAAAATATAATTTGATAAATAGAATGAATATTGACCAATCACTCTTATCCGTTTATAATTAGATCTAAATTGTTAAATACAACCAACCAAGCCATTGGCTATACTCGTTATTCTCTACAATATGGATGTATGTATGTATACCTAATATTGCAAATGATTGCTATCTCTCTATGTTCCACCCTCTATATATATATATATATATAATTATGTGTTATGAAATGTTATGTAAATGAGAATCCCTGGCCTGTAATTTATTAATTATATTTATTTAATATTTATTTAGTAAATATTTGAAAATGAATTCTCTCTCGTTTTACGCGTTTGTTCATTCGTTCATTCGTAGCTAGGTATATTGTTTATCAATTATTCATTATGTTTGCGTTATTTAGCGGATTGCTATTTTTCTTTCGGTTGAATATTCCCTATTATATATAGTATATTCCACCTGTAATAGATAGATAGAATGCTTTTGATACATTTTATTTATTGGAAAATTAATTTTTAAAAGTTAGTTGAATTATATTGTAAATTATAATAATATATTAATAAATCTAATACCCTATATAAATCGAATGCAAATAAAATTTCTCACCTGCCAAGTACACCGGCTTTTGGATTTTTTTAGGGGGGTGAGGGGGGCGTATTCAAAAGGACCAACGGAAATGGTCCAGAAGACTGAATTTTGAATATCCTGCCTATTAAGCTGCCCGCCGAGAGCGAGCCATTCAGCTAGTCTGACGTATTTTTTTTATAATAATGATGAGAGAAGGAGTTACACCAAAAAGGTGCAACCCCTAAAGGCCTGGGTTGGCCCCTCCATCGTGAAAAAGAAGAAAGAATTTTATGGGTTGGGCGGGGGTCGACGGTATCTGTGGATACGGGTCTTAAATAGCTGAAGGTTATAAGTCGCTGGAAAGATGTTGGCAGGGAGCGAGTTCCAGTCTCTGGAAGTCATAGGGACAAAAAAGCTGGCGAAAGCGCTTGTTCGACTTTTAACCAATTTGACAGCGAAGGGGTGCTGAGCGTTTGAAAACCGCGTGTTTCTCGCAAAGAGGGCATTAAGGGGGATAATTGATTTCAGCTCGACTGAACAGACACCGTGATAGTATCTGTAGTACAGGGAAAGGGCAGAAACGGTTCTTCGATGAGCCAGGGAGTCGAGTGAGTTGGTTAGAGCCGGGTCTCCTATTAGTTTAATTGCTCACTTCTGAATTGCATCCAGTGTAGCAAGAGAATGCTTGGAGGCTCCCCTCCACAGATGAGAGCCATATTCGAGACAGGGACGAATTTGAGCCTTATACAGTATAAGAAGTTGACTGGGAGTATAACAGCGTCTAGACCTAAATAGGAGACCAAGCTTGCGCGCTGCAGCTTTAGCAATGGTTGAGATATGGTCATTCCAAATATTAGGCGTGCATTTTTTTAATCAAAAATAGAATCTTCATCATTAAAAAAAATTATGTATGAGTCTCATATATACATAAAAAGCTCACGGGGGAAGTGAATCTTCTTTAACCGTATATATGTTATATGTATAGAGGGTCACCCATATCTTTTTGATGATTTCAATCTTAAATAAAATCTTTTTAAAACGCGTGAGAGAAACGGTGACGAGCTTTATCGGCAGGGTAAAACTGGAAATTTCGTTTTTTATAGGATAGCAGAACCATGGACCATTTCAAGAAGGAAGAACGTGGGTTCGTCGTTGTGCTGAACCTGTGAAATGCGTGAACGCGAGTTTCGAAAACGTTTTGAGATTCCACCTCGAGGACGTATTCCGCAATGTGCAATAATATCGCTTATTTATATTTTATTTAAGATTGAAATCGTCAAAAAGATATGGGTAAATAAATAATAAATAAATAAATAAATCTTTATTCCTCGACCTGATTAGAGGCACAAGTCCTCGGTGGCTAGGTCCTCCAAACATCAATACAATCTAGTTACAATACATTAATAAACATCAATACAAATTAATTACAACAATTTAACAAATAATAAACAAGTAAAAAAAAAAAAAAAAGAAAAAAAAATAGAAATGTATGCTCATTAACAAATAACATGACCATAGATTTCCATCAAAAGACAAAAAGTAATTTAAAAATTCCGCCAAAAAACCCGATACTAGGAGCAAGCGACGCATTAGCCGTCCCGACATTTGCCATAAGTTGTAAGGAAACCTGGTCAAAACCTTAACAAGGATGGTATGACCTTTCTCTACCTCACCTAATCTCTGCTTGTGAGAACTAAATAAAATTTTGCACAACTCTAGGACATTAGGACTTGACAAAATTTATAATTGATTTAATCATAGGGGGCAAAGGACTATAATCCCAAGTAGTAACAGACAGACTGTTCCACAAATCAATGCCAGATCCTACAATTGAATGTAAACCGATATTTTTCAAGAATCTTGGCTTACGAATCTTTTTTGTATGATCAGCTCTACCTAAATAATTTGGTTCCTGAAATCTATTCGTTATTTCCTCCCAACTCCTAAAACCCTCATAGGCTTTGAAAATCACTTTCAATTTAGCCCATTCCCTTCTCTCCAATAAGCTAGACCATCCTAATTCATTAATCATTGAAGTGACACTACTAAACCTATCAAATTTACCAAAAACAAATCTAGCCGCCCTCCTTTGTACCATATCAATTTTTCTCTCTAATCGTTGTGGATGTTTGTCCCAAACCACAGAACTATACTCTAAATTAGGTCTTACATAAGTTAAATAAACTTTTGACTTAACTTCTCTAGATGTTTTTTAAATAAAATAATTTTTAATTATTTCTAGAGACTATAGTTTCGAAGGCATTGCCTTCATCATCAGTCTATCATAAATATGTCAGTATTTAGTTACAAATTAGTTACAAAATAAGATTTAGATTTAGAAATCTTAATTTGTAACTAATTTGTAACTAAATACTGAAATATTTGTGATAGACTGATGATGAAGGCAATGCCTTCGAAACTATAGTCTCTAGAAATAATTAAAAATTATTTTATTTAAAAAACAGAAGACTCTCTCATTTTATTTTTAACCTAAAATTTATAATTTTATTTCGGGCCGCGGGTTGGACAGCCCTGATCTAGAGTTAATAAACTTTAACCTTGATTATCTTGAAACTATTATTTATGGAGTTGATCCACTTAAGCTCTAAGCGCCTCATCTATTATTGTAAAGAATTAATAAATCTGACGTTGGATGATATCCGGAAAATAACATATTTTATTATTATTATATTTTTGTTATTGAACTCTTTTTAATCTAGCGATCTCCTCTAGCACCAAATGAGAATTTTTATTTTTTTATGAATAAAAAACACCCCTCCCGCCCCTCGTTTATCTTCTTATAACGAAAAACTCGTTCGCATGACATGAATCGAGAAAAACAGGATCCAAGGTTTAATATCACAGGTTGAATAGAGAGAGAGAGAGAGTGGTGGGGGTATATATATCTAAGTGATTGCATGTTTTTCTTGAAAAAGCCTAGATATATCCCAGGAGAGAGGGAGATGATCAATTAAACTACAACCGATTTAATGAATACCTTCCAATGAATAGACTCGATAGTGAGTAGCATGTGAAAAACATCTCCATATTTAATATCTCATTTCTCATATCCGATTATTATTTAACTAATACTCTATCATTTAATATTTAGATATGAACGAAAAAAAAAATAAACAGGTACAAAAGGCCGCTTTCTTTCTCTATAAGAAAAGAAAAGCTACGCCTATACTGATGCTCAAAGGCGTTGCCAATACAAAAATAAGCTGAGGTGTTCTGATGTGGCCATCCACTTGACTTCACAAAAACAACCTGGCCCCTCACTTATTTTTAATATTTAATAAAATAATTTATAATCATGTAGGGTAGGGAGGGTTAGTTTTTCCATTTTTAGACTCCTGGGGTCCCACTGATTAAGTATACAAAATTTAGTTGAGTTTGCTACAAGGGCCTAGATTTTCATTTTTTAACCCTACACCCCACACCCTCCATTTTTGGCGGTTAATATTTGCATTTTTAGAATTCTGGGGGTCCACTTATTATGTATACAAAATTTGGTTGAGTTTGCTCAAATGGCCTAGATTTTTAGTTTTTAACCCCTCCTCCACCCCCCTTATTTTTGGGTCGATATGCACCAAAATCTAATCAGCTCTTAATCTCAATGGACCAAAACTACGTGTGAAATTTGGTTTCCATACTCACACTAGTTTTTGAGCTAGCTCGTCCACAAAAATTTGGTAACGCACAGAGTACCAGACAACCAGACAGACTAACAGACATTTTGACAAAACAATTTTTATCTCGAAAAATATAATTTTTTCGAAGTTCACTTATTAGGGCTTTTTTGTAGAGCGAAATGCCATGGTTTTGCTCAATTTTTTTTAATCAAAATAGTTTCAGCCGTTTTTTAGATATTTTGAAAAAAAAAAACACTTTTTTCATCCACGATTACAATACTTGATCATACCCTGTATCGTAAAGTAATAAATAAAAATAAAAATACCCTTAATATATGAATATAATATAAAAACATATAAGTATTTTCGTTTTAAAATAAACGTGTTCTGGATTGTTTTTATTAAAGATTTTAAATAATAATTTAAATTTTCTAATTTTAATAAATTTTTTTTTGGGAATTGGGTGTCCGAAATGGCTAATGCAACTTTTATTCGATTTTTTTTTACCTAATTGGATTTTCAAATCATTGAGCAGAAAATTATAAAAAAAATTCAACGAATTCCCTCATTCCCCAGTATCACAATGTTTCAATCTATATAGTGCCTATATAGATTCTCAAAATCTATAAAATCTATACAGGGACTATGTAGTTACTATATAGTTTGAAACATTGTGCTACTAGGGTTATTTACTTATCAACGACAAATAAGAACGAATTTCGTATCTTAAGTATTTTGAAAGAAATTATAAGTTTCGGAGAAAATCCTAATCTAACTTGGACTGCTCAAATGAAATTATTCAAGAAATAGTTTTAAAGCTTAATTTCGAGTTTTAACTAAAAAATTTTGAAGTCCTAAAAAACTCAAAAACCGCTCGGATTTAGTTATATGTAATCCAGTTAACTCAAAAGGATATCAAATTTAGACATAATTTACACAATTACCCATGGACGACACTCGGTCTAGAAGATGATGTATTATTGAGCTCATATTGTCTTTAAGATGTCTAGAAGATTTCTTAATGTCTAGAAAAGTTGCTAACAGGGTAAATGTTAAAAATTGTTTTTAAATTGGTAGACTCCAATGGTTACAATGTTCTAAATTGTTAAAAATTACTCTCGAGTTTGTCAAATTTTATGACAATTATTTCATCAACTGATTAAATCATGTCTGAAGAAGAAGGAAATCATCATTTACTTTTTCTTCTATTTTTATTAATTAAATAAGAACTATCCAAAGAAAAAGATGATTCGCTTTTATTTTTCTCTTTTTTTTTTAGGCTTTTATAATCTGTGAAACCTGAAAAACTTGACTTTCCAAATGCAATTTTAAATTAGGCAAAAAGTAAAAAAAAAAACAATATTTAAAAATATCAGATCATAAAAAACAATCGATTGGACTTTTATTTTATAAAAATAAAGGATATATTTATTAAGATAATGGATACAGATATGGAATAACTGCGATTTTTATGTCTTAATCAGCATCAGAATTTTAAAAGCATTTCCCCACCAAATATAGCGATTCTCACCAGTTGCTCTGGGAATATTTTCAACAGCAGTTTTAAATACTTATAAAAATTATAATATCATATTCTGTTTAATAAAAACAATACCTATAAAAATTGTCAAAGTGGAAATTAATTACATCCTGACTCTTTAACTATTACATATATCTATATATATATGTTCAAAATCGCCACAATTTTTCACATGGTCAAATCAGTCACTATATAAAAGCACTCAGGCCCCTATAGTCGGCATCTGCAACTACCCTCCCCACCAACATTTTTTCTCTCGAGGTCCAGGCGACCATGCCAATTCATTCTTATACGATTAACCACCAAAGGGTAAATATCATTTAAATTTACACGGTGTGCTATGCGCTAGGCTTATATGAGTCTGAAGGTTACCTCATTGTATATGTTTTGCCGTCCTCTCGATTGGCAAAGCACAAAACAGAAACAATACCTTGCCCTAATCCACATGCGGCAATACCACTGAAAGGTTCATTAATAACCTAAGCCACTCTTACCCAAATGTATGTTTTGATTGCCCGATTCGCTTGGCAAACAACAACATATATATACCCTTGCCCAACCAAGCGGCAACCCTTCTCTTTCTGAACAACTGCAGAAAAGGGACATTTTTTCGCTTCATCTTGCGAAGCGCTCCCAGCCTACACACGGCATATTCATTTTTACGTAAGGAACGCGGAACGGGAACCGGTCTTCAAATGTCCTGTACCTTCCTCAAACACTCTTAATACATCCACCTAACTCCTCTTTTATCATAACCTTCCCTCTATTAATTGCTGAATAAATTTTATATCAAAGTTAGATTGTTTTATCTTTTTTATTTCATACGCTCTTGCAGAGAATTACATTGTCTCCCCTCCATTTGCTCTTTTTCAGGATATCATATGTGTATAATATTAATTAACTAGATAATCGAACCAGCAGCCCTATCGAAACATTCTATTTTTTTTATAAAGTAACTAACAGCTTCCTTGGGGTCTTACAAACCTCATAACCAAAAAGAGCGATACTTTTCAATCAATATATATATAAAATTCTTTGCCCGATACACTCACTCACTCACTCACTCACACACTCATCATCAAAACAGTCAGAACCACTGGACATAGAAACATGAAATTTGGAGAGGATATTACATCTATGACATAGGGGCTCACTAAGAACGGATTTTATGAAATTCGACCCTTAAAGGGGTCAAAGGGGGCAAAGTGTGTTTTCACTGATTATGCGATATCTCTTAAGGACGATAAAATATCTACTTGCTTTTTACTTATAAAAATACTAAAAAACTGTATGGTTATCAATTGAATGATTCTAATAGTTATTAAAATTATTGTTTTATTATGTTTGTGACAAAACCAACCCTTCAATTTAATGAAAAATTTAAATCAAGTCACTTAAGTTCTGGAAGAAATTTAAAAAATACTAAATTAAAATATCTAAAAAGTAATTTCAGGATTTTTTGAAATTCGACCCCTAAAGGCGTCAAAAGGGGCAAAATATCTTTGCAATGTGTTTACACTAATTATGCATTTTCAATTAAGAACGATAAGATATCTACTTTAATTTTTACTTAATAAAATTCTAAATACAAATATCCAAAAAGTCATTTCAGGATTTTTTGAAATTCGATTCCCAACAATCCAAAATGTGAGTGGGGGCAAAAATTAAAACTCTCTCCTATCTTGATCAAATTTTGTAGATTTATTCTTTATTACTTTAAGAAACTATTCCTGTAAAAATCAACTATCAAAATTGACTGTATAGGGGCAAAGGGGGGGGAGGGGCAAAATATAGAAATTTTTAGCTTTTTTGTACATTTACTCTTTAGAAAACTGAGAGTTATTTATTTGCAAATATCTAAAAAATAATTTCAACCTCCCAAAATGTGAGTGGAGGCAAAAAATTAATACTCTCTCCGATATAGATCAAATTTTGTAATGTTAGTTTTAAGACTATATAAAATGTATGCTGTAAAAATCAATAGCCAAAATGAGTGCGTGGGGGCGAAAGAGGGGCAAAATATTACAAATATATATTACAGACCTAATAATCACATGCCGAGACGCCGCCCGCCAAGGCCACCTGCCGGAGGGCCGAGCTGTAGAGGGCGTGCCGAAGGCACACCTGGAGCAGCTCGTTAACTTTATAATGTCTCACAAAGAGAAACAAAGAGGTTGTCCTCTGCTTGATGCAAATAAACATACACACATATATATCGAAATTATATATCTGTATATATAAATTTCAAAAATTTTCAATATCCATGCGATACTGATCCCATGAAAAATAATATTTATGATTAAAAAGACTGATGATGAGGACCAAGCCTTCGAAACTATAGTCTCAAACAAATAAATAATATAACATATATACAGATATATAATTTCGATATATATGTGTGTATGTTTATTTGCATCAAGCAGAGGACAACCTCTTTGTTTCTCTTTGTGAACCAACAACTCTGCTACTCTCGACAAAACAAAAACTTTTCAATTTATAACGTCTATTTGTCAAAAACTTATTTATTTTAAAATCTAGTTACCTTTATATCATTGTATAGCTCTTAAAACGATTATCTCTATAAGTATTGTTGTTCTGGTGCTAAAATGTGTGTATTTCCACTGCGGAAAAGTGATTATATTTTAATTTTAATAGCTTTAGAACTTTCGGTCCGAAAATGTGTGAAATAATGGGCCTATTTTCTATGAAAAAATAAACTAAAAGAAATATCGACGAGCTTTTTTTAATATACAAGTTTTTTAAGGAACAAAAAAGTTCAATAATCCAAAATTATTATTTTTAATAGTTTTTTGTTTTTTAAAATATTTTAAAGTATTTAAAATTTATTGCTATGTGTTTTACAACAAATTATATCGATTCAAATTCGATAGATTTAGTTGAATTCGGTTCTTTAGTTAAGATATGTTCATTTTTGGCTGAATTTAGGAGTTTTTTTACTTAGGGAAAGTGGTGTAGGTTTTAGGTGAAACATGATATTAATTAATAAAGTAAAGGGTCAGTTTGTAACCTGTAATCTCCTGATGATGGACTAATTGTCCGAAATATATTGAGTTTGTATAAACCTCTTTGAGTTTTATTTCATTCACTGTGAAACTACACACCCTTTACTTTATTAATGAATTTAGGATAATGAGTTTTTTTTTTTTTTTTTTTTTAACAAGCATGACGATATTTCTATCAGTTTATTTTTTTATCATAGAAAATCGTTGGAACCACTCTTCGATACCATTACACAAAAATACACAAAATATTTTTTTTATTAATTTTCTTGAAATATTCAAGCGTTGTCATGATAAAAACATATAAACAATTAAGCAGCAATTTATACAATTTATTTACTTTAAAACTCACTAATAGTTTATTTCAAAATAATTATCTAATAAAATTAATTAAAATATTTCATTTACCGAATTGATTGGAGAATAGAATGAACCAATCGACTTGATTGGGGAATAATGGAATTGAAATTATTATCGGAAAAGAGGTTTTTTTATCTAATTAGATTTTTCCTCTTATTAAAAACAAGGACTAAAGATGAATAAGGACACTCGATGGTGGAGAAGTAATCTCCGGAATCGATGCAAAAATACAATGTATACATTAATTAATGTAAAATAATTGATTTAATAAATATTTCATTTATCGAGAGAGTGAATTGGGAGGAATAATGGAATTGAAATAATTATCGGAAAAGAGGTTTTTTTCTTTAATTAGTTTTTTCCTCTTATTAAAAACAAGGACTAAAAAGATGATCAAGGACACTCGATGGTGGAGAAGTAATCTCCGGAGTCGAAGCTAAAATACAATGTATACATTAATTCATTTAAAATAATTGGTTTAATAATAATTTTATTTATCACAAAGCAATTAAATCGTAATTAAATCGAAAATTTTAATTTTTTAAATTGAAGGAGACAATAAAAAAGTGCGTATTCTGCTGGAATTATAAATTTTTAATTTATTTATAACATGACTATAGTTTTGAGAGCTTTGCCCTCTTCGTCAGTCTATTACAATTGATTCACATGAATTAATGCAAGAGGGCTCGAAAGCTCTCAAATCTTGTTATAAATAAATTAAAAATTTATAATTCCAGCAGAAGATACACTCTTTTATTGTCTCGTTCAATTCAATATTTTAATTAATTTATTATATTTAAATTTTTTACAAGTAGGGTTCTAACCCTAGATACAAAATTTAAGGACAGCATACAGAGTCTTGAAAGAGTTTTTACTTATTCTTCTAATATTTTCGTTTTTAATTAGAAGGAATAAGTAAAAGTAGTGTGGTGTGCACAAAACACATCATTATTGTATACCTACTCTTATTTATTTTGTTTGTTTTGATTTTCGGAAGGAATAATTCCAGCAAGCGTAATCAGTAATGGCTTGTAATCTCAGTAACGGGACTTTATTCTTTCTACTTGCAGTTGCTGTTGGAAACTGATCGGGGCAAGACTGGAGGGACGGACAGACACACCATTCAATCAGCCAAAGGTAATTATTACATAAATTCGCAATTATTATTTTTATTATATTCTATTAAATTAACAAATTTGTCTATTATTATATATTATATAAGATGCATTAGACTTAAAAGTTTTTCTTATACAGAACACGAATTAAGTTTTTCCGCTATAATCTTTTACATTACATGCATTAGTCACTTATTATTTTATGGGAGTACCTAATAATTATATTTTTTTATTGTTGTTTGTTTTATTAAGATTTTCAATAATTAGGTACCATGTGCCATAAACAAATTTTAATTTTAATTTCTTAGTTAATTAGTCAATATAAATATTTATTTTAAATCTCGCTAATAGCTTATTATAAAAAATTAATTCTATATTAAAATTAAACAACTATAATTTCACGAATAGGAGACCAATCGACTTGATTGGGGAATAATGGAATTGAAATAATTATCGGAAAAGAGGTTTTTTTATCTAATTAGATTTTTCCTCTTATTAAAAACAAGAACTAAAGATGAATAAGGACACTCGATGGTGGAGAAGTAATCTCCGGAATCGAAGCAAAAATACAATGTATACATTAATTAATGTAAAATAATTGGTTTAATAAAATTTATAAAAAAAAAAAAAAAAAACTATAATTTCACGATACGATATTGGAGAACAAATCGACTTGATTGGGGAATAATGGAATTGAAATAATTAAATAATTATCGGAAAAGAGGTTTTTTTATCTAATTAGATTTTTCCTCTTATTAAAAACAAGGACTAAAGATGAATAAGGACACTCGATGGTGGAGAAGTAATCTCCGGAATCGAAGCAAAAATACAATGTATACATTAATTCATGTAAAATAATTGGTTTAATAAAATTTATAAAAAACAAAAAAACTATAATTTCTCAAATTAATTATATCAAAAAATATATGTTTTTAATTATCAAGATAGGTTTTAACTGGAGGTCGAACCGGAGTCTTGAAAAAGTTTGAACTTTTTTTGTGTTTTATGATTTATTTTTGCATAATGTATATCAAATAAATTAGTATATAAAACTTCTTGTAATATATTTTAGAAATTTTAATACTTCTACCCTCGAAAAAAATGAACTTTTATATTAAAATAAATTTAGGTACATTATTATTTTTGGATACGAGGTATTTGTAATTGTGCTTGAAAAAATTGCTTGTTTTTTGCTTTCGTGTTCGAATTGAGGCAATTTAATATTGTGGAAGTATTGGGATCGCCTACCTGGGTCTTGACACTTTGAGAGCTTATATCTCAGAGATGAAAAAAGTTAATTTCATTTTGTAAATTCTAGTGGAAGGAATCCATGCCCTTAATAGTTGGAAACCGGATTTAAGACATAAAACCGGATATTGTAGTCCCCAGAGGTCAATAAGGGGCCAAACATCAATTGGTTAGTGAGTACATACGTACGTATATATGTACCCCCTGTATTTCGCAACCATAAGTCTCTGAGCTACGAAATTCCAAACTTAAGTTTGATAGAGGCTAGAACGAAGGGTGAACCGCGATTGGAATTACGTGTACACCGTCTTTGGAATTACCTTGGAATTCATTAGATAATCTATTGTTTTCTACTTGGAAATGAAAGTGGAAGTGGAAGTAGGTGGGTCACGATTTTATGTCGCGGTTCACCCATTGAGCTAGAAGGAGTACAACAAGCTTTTAGTTGAAATCGGAAAACCGGAAGTTGACATTTATATGAAAGATTTTTCGTTTTTTTTATTTTTTATTTTCTACGATTTTTCTTAAAATTGGTGTACTTATCAAGTCTCATGAGTTATTAATTGTGTATAAATTTTAATCCGATTGAAATAAAGGAAGGGGGTGTAAATTAGGAGTGTCGCGATGATTTCAAATAAGTCAGAATGTGAAAGTCGTGTGGTGACCACACATGTTGATTTGTAGAGCAAACGCCATGGTTTCGCTTAATTTTTTATTTTACCATACAGGGTATGGTCAAGTATTGTGATCGTGCATGAAAAAAGTGATTTTTTACTTTATTTTTTCGAAATTTCTCAAAAACGGTTGAAACTATTTTGATTAAAAAAATCGATCTAAACCATGGCATTTTGCTCTACACAAAAGCTTTAATAAGTAAACATCGAAAAAATTATATTTTTCGAGATAATAATTGTTTTGTCAAAATGTCTGTTTGTCTGTTAGTTAGACTGTTATTCTGTTAGTTAGCTGTGCGTTACCAAATTTTTGTGGACGAGCTAACTCAAAAACTAGTGTGAATATCGAAATAAAATTTCACACGTAGTTTTAGTCCATTGAGATTAAGAGTTGATTAGATTTTGGTGCATTGATTATAAATAATTTTATTAAATATTAAATATAAGAGAGGAGTCAGGTTGTATGGTAAAGTCAAGTGGATGGCCACATCAGAACATGTCAGCTTATTTTTTATTAAAATACTTTCAGCCCTTTTTGAGATATTTCAAAAAAACGAAACAAAAAACACTTTTTTCATGCATTACAATACTTGACCATATTTTGTATGGTAAAGTAAAAAAAAAAGCTCTAGAGAGTGGTAAAGGTGATTTGGAATGCCCGGTAGCCAGCTGGTATAAAATATTTTAGTTTAAATCCATATTTCACCACATATATAAAATAATATAATAATCTACATATAGAGGAATTTATTAATATAAAAAGGAGGCTATATATTTTAATTATATCTCTCAATTGAGGTTGATGTTATCCAGGGAGGGAGAGGGGTTGTGGTTTATAGAAAATCCTCTGGGCCATCAAATGACATGCCAAGTCAAAACCCGAATGAATTTTAATTTATCAAAATAAATTAAATTGTAGAACGATTAATTTTAATCATATATCCGTCCGCCATGTGTGTGTGTAGGTATTCCCAATGCGCCAATAATATTTATTTATTTTTCTAAATCGACATGGAAATCGTATTTGGTTGTTTGTTACCTATCGTTTCTATTTATTTCTTTATTTATTTTATTTCAAGGGAAAATATTATATGAAATCCATCATTTTATATTTACTCAAAAAGTGATGTTGATGTTTTTTGCTTTATATATATATATATATATATACTTATATAAATGCCTGTAAACTTTTACAAGTTTAATATTAACAAAAAAAAAGAAAAATATGTTTTTTCGTGTTTTTTTTTTTACATTGACTCATTAGTTATGTATATTTATATATCTTGTAGTTATAAATTTGTATTAAAATGCCATATAACAATTTTATTAGCCCTCCAACTTGTATGCAATTAGAATATTTCGATGTTGTTTGTATTTTGGCTGGAAAAACGACTATGCTGAATAAGGTAAAGGTACCCTACGGCGTGGCGCTTTTAGGGTGTCATGTATAGCGAAACAATTGAATGGTCTTATATTTTTAATACTATAATAAATCAATAAAATAAAATAAAAATTAGTGTGTACCCCCATGGAACGTAAAAGGTCTCTCTGTTAGACACGGCAATTTTATTTTTTTTACTTTACCATACAGGGTATGTTCAAGTATTGTAATCGTGAATGAAAAAAGTGTTTATTTTCTTCTTTTTTTCGAAATATCTCAAAAACGGATTTTGTTAAAAAATTGGTAGAAACCATGGTATTTCGCTCTACAAAAAAGCCCTAATAAGTGAACATCGAAAAAATTATATTTTTCGAGAAAATAACTGTTTTGTCAAAATGTCTGTTAGTCTGTGCGTTACCAAATTTTTGTGGACAAGCTAGCTCAAAAACTAGAGTGAATAACAAAACGAAATTTAACACGTAGTTTTGGTCCATTGAGATTAAGAGCTGATTAGATTTTGGTGAATATCGACCCAAAATTAAAGGGGATGGAGAGGGGTTAAAAATTACAAATCTAGGCCCTTCTACTAAACTCAACCAAATTTTGTATACATAATCAGTGGGACCGCAGAAGTCTAAAAATGCAAAAACTAACCGCCCAAAATGGAGGGGGGTCGATATGCACCAAAATCTAATCAGATCTTAAGCGGTGCCTCCCCTTGTCGCCCTGGGAATTTCCCAGAGAACTTTATGCGATATGACCTTCAGGGCGATGAGGGGTTCTTTAATGAATTTTTACAGCTTCAACAGGAGAACTTATAGGGAAATCGCCATGCGCTAGAAATTGGATATAAAAAAGAAAATTTTTTTTTGTAAATATATTATGTTAATATTCCTATAATTATGTAAATACTCCTGTAAATAAATTCACCCGACTATGTAAATATTTCTTGTTAGTGGAGGCCCCCACCTGCGTGGCCCAATAAACGAAAAATCAATGTACCAAAACTACGTGTGAAATTTGATTTTGATATTCACACTAGTTTTTGAGCTAGCTCGACCACAAAAATTTGGTAACGCACAGACTAACAGACATGTTGACAAAACAATTATTATCTCGAAAAATATAATTTTTTCAATGTTCACTTATCAGGTCTTTTTTGTAGACCGAAATGGTTTGGTTTCGCCCAATTTTTTTAATCTAAATACTTTCAGCCGTTTTTGAGATATTTCGAAAAAAAAATCACTTTGCTCTGTATGGTAAAGTAAAAAATCAGAGCTTTTACTCAAAGGGGGCCAGATCCCCCCTGTTGATGGTGTTTGTATAGAAAATAGCATACACTATTGATGAGAACTGCTAATTCAAAGCAGGTGTCAACAATTCACCCACGATACGACAGAATTATTCAAGTATATAATTTACCCTTTTCCGCTCTAGGAACGTGTAATCAAAAAATATAATTTTTGAGGCGCTAATAACCCTTGTCGTTGATGCGCCCTAAAACACTTAAACTTATATAATAAGCTGACGTGTTCCGATGTGGCCATACCATACAACCTGGCCCCTCACTTATATTTAATATTTAATAAAATTATTTATAATCATGTATGGGGGGGGGGGTTAGTTTTTGCATTTTTAGACTCCTGGGACCTACTGATTATGTATACAAAATTTCGTTGAGTTTGGTAAATGGCCAAGATTTTCATTTTTTGACCCTCCGCCCCCCCCCCCATTTCTGGCGGTTAGTTTTTGCATTTTTAGACTTCTGGGGGCCCACTGATTATGTATACAAAATTTGGTTGAGTTTTCTTTTTTTTTTTTTTTTTTAATTTAATCGAATGCAAGAAGGGGTGCACCAGTAAAGATGCAGCCCCTATGGATCTCGAAAGACCCTTGCATTACCGAAGAGAAGAGAAAGTAGATTAAGTGAGAGGGTGTGAGACGTAGGTGTCTATGCACTCCGGTTTTGAAGGTTTGAAGATTATAGGTGCTGGGAAAGATAGAGGCTGGGAGAGAGTTCCAGTTCCTTGAAGTCATGGGGATATATGTATTCGCGAATGAAGTGGTCCGGCACTTTTCTATTTTGACCGCGAGAGTGTTGGGAGTCGGCAAAACACGTGCTACACGTGCAAAGCATGCTTTGGGGGGAATTATTGATTTTATCTCATCAGAGCACCTGCCGTGATAGTATCTATAGAAAAGGAAAAGGGCAGAGACATTTCTTCGATGAGCCAGCGAGTCGAGGGAGTCGGTGAGGGTAGAATCGTCAATTAGCCTGACGGCTCGTTTCTCAAACGACCTAGATTTTTAATTTTTAACCCCCCTCCACCCACCTTAATTTTGGGTCGATATACACCAAACTCTAATCAGCTCTTAATCTCAATGGACCAAAACTACGTCTGAAATTTGGTTTCGATATTCACACTAGTTTGTGAGCTAGCTCGTCCACAAATTTGGTAACGCACAGACTAACTAACTAACTAACTAACTAACTAACTAACTAACTAACTAACATATTATCTCGAAAAATATAATTTTTTCGATGTTTGCCATGGTTTCGCTCAATTTTTTTAATCAAAATAGTTTGAGCCGTTTTTTAGATATTTTGAAAAAAAAGAAGGAAAAAAAACACTTTTTTCATGCACGATTACAATACTTGACCATACCCCTGTATGGTAAAGTAAAAATAATATAATTTTTAATTCTAATATTTAAATTGATTGATTGAAAATTTCGCGACTACTACTAATACTACTAATTCCCTCCCTCTTGCTGACTTTCAAAAGAATCCAAAGAGGTTGTTTTCGCATATTAAAATATATATCTATATATCCACCCCTAAATCTTTGTCTAAATTATAGATCAACCGTAATTGAAATTTTCACGGGATTACATTTCTTTTGTTTTAATATGCTCACTCTTCTTTTTAATCTTTCTCTCTCTCCCTTTCCAAAAGAGAAACATTCTAAAAAAAAATCCCCAAAAATTTCATAAATAGCTAATACCCCTAGAACAAGTATCAAAAAGTATTAGTGTTATATTCCAACAAGGGTTCTTTAAAAAAAATAAATAAAAAATAAATAACGGATTATACCGAGGAGGATTAATTTTTTATTTCATTTAATTTTAATTCCGTTTTTTTTTCATACATAGACTAAAAGTTCAGGTTGGAAAACATAGAGATATTATATTTTGATATCTCTTTGGGGGGGGGGGGGGCGAATCTTTAAGTAAGTATAGGAAAAATAAAATAAGAAAAAAGTATTTTAATTATAAATTAGAATTAAAAGTCAAATTTTTTTATATATATATACAGGGTATAATAAAAATGTGGATTCCACTTCAGGAGTGTAGTGAGTTTTAGCTATTGTTTATTTGAACAACCAATTGTTTTGTTTTGATTCATCCACACGATTCATTTTTTCAACCACTTGTTATTAATAATTAGTTTAATTATAAAACATATCAAAATATATTTTATTTTTTCCCAATATTGAAACCTAAAATATATTTTAAAATAAATTCTTGATCATTTTTTATTCTATTAAATCAATTTCTTTATTGGGAAACTGAGAATCGGACCACGCTATCTGGTGGTCTAAATTGAAACTAGTCACTGTAGGCTAAAAATAAACCACGCCCCTATCAAGTATCAAATGGGAAACTGAGAATTACGCTCTATCTGTTGGTCTAAATTGAAACTAGCCACTGTGGGCTAAAAATAAGCGTCGGCTCTACCAAGTATCAAATGGGAAAGTGAGAATTCCGATACGCTCTATCTGGTGTTATAAAAGGAAACTAGCCACTGTAGTCTAAAAATAAGCCTCGCCCCTACCAAGTATCAAATGGGAAACTGAGAATTCCGATACGCTCTATCTGGTGGTAAAAATTGAAACTAGCCACTGTGGGCTAAAAAATTAAGCCACGTCCCTACCAAGGTTCCTAATAAAAACAATTATAAAAAGTTTATTAATAATTTTTACTCTTAGGGAGGACAAAACATATTAAAAACTAGTTCACAATATCTTTACAAAAGTTTTGTGAAAAATCACCTGACCTAGTCCATTGTCTATGTGAATACAAAAGAATAACGAAACTTTTTTAAAATCCCAAAGTAGCATACCTTTACCTGTGAATAATTAGTTTGATTACCAAAAAAACCAATCAAATTAAACTTACTCGAAGATGAGACACTGAGACATACTTCAAACGTTTCGAGAGAATTTCTCCTTTTATCAATGGAATTTCAAATATTGAAAAAAGAAAAAAAAACGTTTTCCTTTAACAATTCAATCGTCAATGATAAAAAAAAAATCGTTTCTTGAATCCATTATCAGCTGCTCTACATCTGTTTGTTTAATTTAAATATATAAGACCATTTTTTCTTCTCTTACAGGTTGCCCCGATTTCACCCACCCACCCACCCCCTTTTCCAACTTGAATTTAAGATTTTTTGACCTCTTAAACGATTCGTTATTATTATTCAATCCAATCCAGATTTGAATATCAATCAAACCCAGCCGATTTCTTTCTTTTCTATTTTTTTTTTTTTTATTATTTATTCAACATCACTTTTACATTTATTCTTGAAAATGTTAAATTGTGCGAAAAAAAATAACAAAACGAAATAAAAACAACAACAACAAATTGAAGAAAAAAAGTGAAAACATTTTTAAGCTGAATTTGGAGCTAAAAAAATCTTAAAACTTGCCTGGAGAATTAGCTTATTTATATTTACTAACAATGCATGCCAAATTTCAGCTCTTTAAAAGAAAATTATTCCTAAAAATATTTCACATTACTATATTCTATAGAATATAAATGTGAAAGTAAAAATGAGTCCTTATTTTGGGTATTTTCAAATTTTGATGGTCCAGAAGGCTCATATGGTTCGAAAAAAAATATCTCCCAAGTTTAAAGTCTTGTGACTCGTCAATATCTATCAAATAGAAGGTGTTTTATGAAACTTCTAATTTATAATATTTCTAAGTAATAATTAAATTCAGCCGTTTATTTTAAAAGTAGAGCAAGTCCATTTATCGTTATTTAGTATATACGTTACAGTAAAAACTGGTTTTAGTAAGAACGAGTTCTTACTAATTAAAACGCGTTTCACTGAATACCTTTGTGGCAACTAGAATTTACTGATGTTGGTTGAGTTTGGTCCAAAGGTCCAGAATCTTCATTTTCGACCTCCCGTCTCATTTTAGGTGTTTATTTTCAAAAAATTTTAAACGAAAATGTCAAAAATTACATCTTCATTATAACCAAAGTTGTAGAGGATTTTTTTTTGTAATTTTTTTTTGTAATTTACAAATGAAGAAGTTCTTGGAAGAATCGGAGAAAGAAGAACCTTGTTGAAGAGTCTGAAGAAGAGAAGAGGTCAGATGATGGGGCACACACTGAGACATGGGGGACTGCTTAGGGATATCTTGGAGGGGAGGTGGGAAAGAAAAGGGGAAGGGGAAGACCCAGATTAGAATATTTCAACCAAATAATTGGGGATATGGGATGCCAGACATTTAGAGAGGTCAAACAGCTGGCGGGGGACAGAGTCGAGCGGAGACGGATTGTTGCATCAAACCAGTCTTATGACTGTATACTCAATGATGATGATGTAGAGGATGTAATTTTTGAACTTTTTGTTTAAAATTTTTTGAAAATAAACACCCAAAATGAGACGGAAGGTCCAAGATGAAGATTCTAAATCTTTGGACCAAACTCAACCAACATCAGTAAATTCTAGTTGCCCCAAATATATTCAGTGAAACGGATTTTAACTAGTAAGAGGCTGTTCATGCTAAAAAACGGATTTTTACTGCAACATATATATGTATGGTATATGTTTGTCGGAGGTAGAGTCGACCAGGGTTTAAAGAGGCAGCTGGATTATCTGTCACCCAAAACAGCGTTCAACATACAACTACGAAATGTTTATTTGCATCAAGAAGAGTATAACCTCATTGATTTCTCTATATGAAGAGAGATATTGGAACGGTAAAAAACGAAAGATGTTAGAAATGTGAACATTTAAATGTGTTTTATTTACAAACCAGGTGCGAAGCTCCCTGGACTCCGTTATTATATATTTGTCATGAACTATTAGTGGATTTTAAAATAATCATTTAAATTTCCTAATTTTACTAAATTTTATTTGTCATAAAATATTAATTAGTGGGTTTTAAAATTGATAAAATCACGTCGGCGTCGTCGCACAAGTCGATTATTATTAAGTATAGATTCAGATAAGATCGTGAATAAATGGACCATTTGAGGGTTTAATTATCTTCTTTTTGATATTATCTTAAGTGTATAGAACAGGCAACATCTTCATTTAAGGCTTAACCGGCTGCCTGCATTGTAATAAAACGCTATGACCTGAGCAAGATGTCCACAGCCAGGGTCATTTATTCCTCGACAAGTGACCGCAACCTGCTGACAACGCATCCCCATCAACGCCGGGGGAGGAAACCACCCTCTATATATGTCTCCTTTCTCTACAAATCCTTCTCTCGCTGTCTGGATATAAATTTTGCTCGTTAACATACACAGACATTCATTCCCCAAACCCCAAATACATGATTTACCACCAATTCAAACTTGCATTTGTTGTCGTCGCAAGTTGTAGCGGTTGCGTTACGCCGGATAACAAATGAGCTGACTGCGAGATATGGCGTCGTCGAAACTGCCGAGGAAAAGTACTAGAAGCACAGAATCGTCGTTTTGCCTTTTTTTTGCTACCCGGCACCCCCACGGAGGTGAGACTTTAAGTCTTAACGATGCGCGGGGGTTCATAAATTAAGAAAGTAGCAGGGTAAAAAAAAAGAAACGAGGGGGTGGATAAAGAACGTCGCTACCTGCAGGTGGTGCTTATTTTAAACTTGGCCCAACTACCATTAGAAAAGAAAGAAAAGAACTTTTGAATATTATCTAACATACCCTACACCACTACTACTACTACCACTTCTACTACCATTACTACTAACTTTATTTAAAAGATAGAGTAAAATTGTCAGACATAAATTAAATACAAAGCATCGGTAAATTATTCTATTTCTTTAAAAAAGCACACATTATTTACCCTAAAATGAAATTTAAAATTTTTTTCGAGTTTTATCAATTTTTTAGGGGGTCAACTTAACGTCCCGCTTATGGAATAAGATTCAAAATAAATATATAATTCAAATAGATAAATCAATTATTAATGACGGGGATTGGATCCGCGAATAAATATGGAATTGGAATAATTATCGGAAAAGAGGTTTTTTATTTAATTAGTTTTTTCCTCTTATTAAAAACAAGGACTAAAAAGATGATCAAGGACAGTCGATGGTGGAGAAGTAATCTCCGGAGTCGAAGCTCAAAAACAACGTATGCATAAATTCATGTAAAATAATTGTTTTTTTTTTTTTTTTTTTTTTTTTTTTTGGCTTTTCGGCCATGGTAGCCATAAGCCATTTACGATACTATTTATTTTTATTTTTAAATTTGTCTCTACCTCGGGGGTCAGATTTTAGCCGGATGCCTCGAGCCGGATTCGAACTCGGGTCCTCTTGGTTAGCTGGCTGACATGCTACCGTCTAGCCTACCCGACCCCCCAAAAATAATTGGTTTAATAAAATTTATAAAAAAATCAATTATCAATAAAATAAATTACCTAATTATTAATATCTATAGTAATAATGTAAATAATAGTCATTAGTTCAATCAAGATGCGACATAATTGATTAAAATATTAAATAAATAACCACTATCAAAATATGGTTTTAAAAGGAAATAATTCCCGGTAAAAATTTTATTGCAGGAATACCTTTATTTGTACTCCAATATTACTACCCTAAGTTTTCCCACAAATCTATGTTGTGGAAATTTTTCTATGCGCCTCAAAATGAGAAAATTTCCGAGTTTTTTCAGTTTTTCTTTAATAACTTTAAAACGGCTTGGTATCTTTTAGATAAACTAAACCTCTTTGAATTACACGTAAAATGATAACAATTTCATCTATTTAGGTGGAGTAGAACCGGTACTAGCGCCTGTCAAAATACAGCCCCCGGGATCACTTTTGAATATAATAAAAAAATTCGTACTTTATTCGATTTTTCCCCATTTTGACCATGAAGGAGCACGTTTTCGATAAAGACCACTCTATACATTTTTAAACTAGATTAAATTTACTACAATTTAAACAAAGTTTCATCTTAATCGGATAATGGTAACCCGTGCCGCAAAATGAGGTTGAAGTTTTGAAAAAGTGCAATTTTTAGAGAAAAAATCGCAGTTTTTCCTTCATAAAATGAAAACCACTCATCTTAGAAACTTGATCTTATTCTTTAGGAAACTTTGTCGAATCGAACGTTTACTTGGAGCACTTTTTGTTCAAACTCTTAGATTTATAGATATCCAGCATTTTCCATGACAGGAAATTATCCATTGTTTCAAAAAATCGCAGTCTTTCTTTCATAAAATGAAAATCACTCATACTAGAAACATGATTTCTATCTGATTCTCAGTGATGAACCATTTTGAAATCTCGACTAAATGGGCCAAATTTTTAAATAACTTGCCATGCTAGTTTACTAGACTTTTTTTTACATTAAAGATGATTGAAAGTTAGCCGATCAACATTTTTTAAAACATAAGCCGGGCAAAAATATTTTTTTTCTCCAAAAGTATAGTACTTATGGTTTTATTTCGAATTATGGTCAATAGCAGCATTATTCAGGATTGCATAACAAAAATTAGAACCATAAAATGTGTAAATTTGTAGCCACTGCATCTCATTAGTTTGGGCAGGGCAGCGATTTTCACCTTTTTCAAAAAAATGCGAACCTATAACTCAAAAAATATGAGACTTTTATTAACAAAAAATTTTACCTTCTGGACCGTCGTAAATTGCCCTAAACCCTGTATATACACAACAATTGCTCATTTAATAATATAATTTTAATTCAAAACAAAAACTACTATGCTCCTCCTCAATCAGCTTAGCAAACAGGAAGTTGCTATTGAAGACATATGTATGGAGCATAGCCATGTACGGGTGTGAAACCTGGACAATTGGAAAAGCGGAGAGAAAGAGATTGGAGGCTTTCGAAATGTGGTCCTACAGAAGAATGATGAATATCAAATGGATGGATAAAATTACAAATGAAGAAGTTCTTGGAAGAATCGGAGAAAGAAGAACCTTGAGGAAGAGTCTGAAGAAGAGAAGAGGTCAGATGATGGGGCACACACTGAGACATGGGGAACTGCTTAGGGATATCTTGGAGGGAGTGGTGGGAAAGAAAAGGGGAAGGGGAAGACCCAGATTAGAATATTTCAACCAAATAATTGGGGATATGGGATTCCAGACATTTAGAGAGGTCAAACAGCTGGCGGGGGACAGAGTCGAGTGGAGACGGATTGTTGCATCAAACCAGTCTTAGGACTGTATACTCAATGATGATGAATAATATAAGATAATATATCGTAATTGATCTTCAGAATCCCTAGTCACGGGCTTTAAAATCTCTGGGATTTACAGGGCTTATGTAGGTCACTCACAATAACAAAAATGTTTGTATTTTATTTAGAAACAACTGATTAGAATTTGTACCTGAATTATTTTCTTTTATTTTTTTTCTTTCAAGAGCATCCCGATGAAAAATGATGAAATTCAATGATTAAGTTAATGAGAAGAATATTTGGTTTCAAATAAATAAAAAAAAATATTCCCAAGTTCAACTCTCTGTCTTAATTTTAACCTTTGCCGAACAGCGATGTACCATAAGTTTCCCATCTAAATAATATATCGCGCCCCGGCAAGAATAACGTCACAACTCAAAAAACCTCATTTTACAGTCCCACAGTAAAAATAAAGTTCACTTACATTGTGAAATCAGAGTCCAAATAGTTTAGAAAGGGTAATTAGTGCAACATGTAATTTTACTAGTTAGGAATTAAGTTACCTATTTTATCCACTTCAGACACCTTCATATTTTTCCTAGGCTAAAGAAAATTGCAGGTACTTTGAGTTTTGTCACTCTTCCTGAAGTGAACATCAAAATTTTGTTAGTCATGGTTTTGGGTCAATAATTAAAAATGTAGAAGATCATAACCTTCAACCATGAAGACTGTAACAATTTTAAAAGTATTGTTATTTAAGCAAATAACTCAATGTATTGTCATTTATTTTATTCAACCAATTATTTTACATGAATTAATGTATACATTGAATTTGAGCTTCGACTCCGGAGATTACTTCTCCACCATCGACTGTCCTTGATCATCTTTTTAGTCCTTGTTTTTAATAAGAGGAAAAAACTAATTAAAGAAAAAACCTCTTTTCCGATAATTATTCCAATTTCATATTCTTATCCTCTTCAATGTATTGTCATAATCTCACTGTAATAAATCTAATGTGACATTGTTTTTTGTTAGTGGGAATTAAATTGACTGCCTAGTAGAATGACACTTCTGTTCCCGTATAGCACAGAGACCAAAATAAAACCCAAATGCAACTTTTTTGATTGGTTGAATTATAGTCTTTATATAGTTTTAATTAGGTTGAATTACGGTTTCTAAACGATACTTATGTCTCGTTTTTTTCCGTTTGCAACTGTTGTATTATCGTTAAATTATAGTTGCAAAGATTATAATGCAACCGTTCCAAACAGGTTGTCGCCAACATTTTTTGAACCGATTCGCAACTGTTTATTTATAATTAAATATTTGTTTGATTTGATTAATATAATGAATAATTACACAATTCTTTAATAAAAAACAATAATCAACATTATATATATTATATATATATTATATATATATATATATATATATATATATATATATATATATATATATATATACATCCTGTTTGGAACGGTTGCATTATAATCTTTGCGACTATAATTTAACGATAATACAACAGTTGCAAAAAGCAAAAAAACGAGACATAGCTATCGTTTAGAAACCGTAATTCAACCTAATTAAAACTATATAGGACTATAATTCAACCAATCAAAAAAGTTGCATTTGGGTTTTATTTTGGTCTCTGTGCTATACGGGTTATCTAAACATCAGATTTGCAACTGCAGAAGTGTCACTATGCCAGACTTGAGGAGACAATAATAATTGTTGTTTTGAATATTCGTGCATTTTTGAGTTGTGACGTTATTCTGGCCGGGGTGCGATATGAGGTTTTTGACAGTGAATCTATTATTCCGGACAAAGTAATGGGTCAAAAAATTTGAAATTCTGTAGACTTTATCCTCATAATACTACTAGCTATCTCTCCGAATTTTTTTATAAATGACACCAAAAACGAACCAATTTTGATGACAAAAATAGACTGTACCCCTCAGAGAAAAAGAGAGAGAAATATCGAGATATAATGGATGAGAAATGAACAATTAAATTTTTTTTTAATATTTAATTCATGGAATGAATTTAATTATTCATTCGAAAATTATATTTAAAGCTAATTAAATTTGAATTACTAAAAAGTCAATTTGAGTATCTATACGGTATATATATATGCGCGTGTGCTTTTCGGTCTAATATATTTTAATTTCATACTGAAAGTAATTAAATTCAAGTATTAAGAGATTCTGATGAGAGAAAATTGGTGGGGGTGGAAGAGGGCGGAGGGGCTAATTGCTGATTAGAAGAAGATTAAAATTAATTCCACCCCCTCCCTTGCCCCCTTCTCGGCCTGTACATATAGGGATATTAAATATTGAACTTTCAATATGTATATATATAGTTGGAAAATGGATTATTTTGCACTAGAAACTATCAACATATTCTCTATTTTTATTATTAGGTACTTAATAGCCCATTCAAGCTGACTGAATAAAGAGAGAGAGATTTCAAAATTACACTCAACTCTTTTTTTACACGAATTTTAAGGTTAATAAACTGCAACGGATCGTTGCTAAACTTTATCCAACGTCATTTGAAATATCAATATTTTTATTCCTTTATTTTTAATCATATATCACTGCCTATTTACGATCCATGTTTAAAATAAAATAATAAAGAATAAAAAAAAGTATCAATACTACTTACTCTAGAGTAAAGTACTTTAAAATAAAATTTTACTAAAAACTTTAATCTTTTTTTTGTGGTCCCCAGGGTTCTTAATTAGGATATTAAATTTCATCAAAATTGGTCAAGTCATTTTCAAGATATTTAGAAAAAAACTAAAAAGTACCGAAATAAAGTACTAATGTTTCCGGGCCAATATGTACCAAAAACTAATCAGCTTTTCATTTTGTTAAATTAATGGTAGGTTTTCAATTTCATTTCAATCGGTGCAACGGTGTGGAAAAAATCGTGGACGAAAAAAACGATAACATAGATACAACTTTGTATTTTAATTTTTCTCCTTATGAAACACCACCAACTCCAACCTAATTTAATTTTAACAATGTTTCACTATAAACCAAGACCGCGTTCCCTAAATTTTATACATACATCCATTCGCACGCACTAAATGGAAAAAAATGGCACTTTTTGGCCTCTCGACGAGACCCCATGTAATGTTTGGCAAAACTGTCACGTGTTAAAATTCAACCTAATTGAATACTACAATTTGTGACTTTAATTGAGACCATGGGTTCCGTAGCCTTTAACTGAGGAGCCTTTGATACAGACAGACATACAGACAGACAGGAATTTTGTTGGGGGTGTTTTCGCTCATAAATTTGCTTGAAACGTATATATATATATATATATATATTTTGAATCTTATTCCATAAACGTAACATTAAGTTGACCGCCTAAAAAATTGATAAAACTCGAAAAAACTCAAAATTTCATTTTAGGGTAAATAATGTGTGCTTTTTTAAAGAAATAGTAAAAAGTACAAATAATGAAAACTGTTAAAGTTCGTGGCTGGGATGAAACTGTACTAGATGAAGGAGGAGGTATCAGCCAAAGATGGAATCACTGCATTTTGTATATAACTCCTAATTGACTGAAGTTGGCCAAATAAAATTCAGGCCGAAACGTCGTATTAAAGGTGTTTTATTGAACCCAGTGATTCCATCTTTGGCTGATACCTCCTCCTTCATCTAGTACAAATAATGAAAACGACAAAAAAGAACAAAAAAATTACATATTTATTAACATTGCAACAGAAAGGAGGTAAACATTACCCGGAATATGAGGAGTAAACGTTGCTAGGAAAAATTCGAATTATAAAGAGAGGAAGTGCCCTAGTTCGAATTATTGAACGTTCTCTCCCCCTCTTGTTACGAAAAGGATTTCGAGTTATTGAGCGTATCAAAATACACAGCCTTTTTTTTCGATTTACCGAAGTTAACAGCTGAAGAGCTCGAATTATTGAAAAGTTTGAATTATCGAGGTTCGAATTACCGAGAGTCGACTGTATTAAGGTACATTACGTTTCCGAACTATCAGCATTGTGAGAGATTTTTCGTGCATATCTTTCCAAGATTCTTCTTATAAAATAATATTGGTCATATAATTCATAGGCTTAGCCAAGGGGTGAATCGCGATTGGAATTAGGTGTACACAGTCTTTTGAATTATTTGTGGATTACTTTGGAATTCATTAGATCAGGAGTTCCCAACCGGTGGTACGCATACCACTGGTGATACGCGCGCGGGAACGTTTCACGTGGTATGCGAGTAAAACAGTCTTCACAGCCAGTGACAAAATAAACTCCTTCAAGAGAAAGTTGGTCCTGTTTTGTTCACAAATACAGGAGGAGAATTTATTTGCATTTCCCACTCTATCATCATTTTTTGAAGAAAATGAAATATCTTCAAAACCAGATGTGGTTGCAGATATCATTGATCACTTGGAAGGTCTTCAAAAAATCTTTAAGTAGTACTTCTCTCAAGTTTATTCAAAAGTGGACTGGAACAGAAATCCTTTTTCGGGAACCTCACCAAATGAATTGGAACTAAAAGAAAGTTTTATCGATATTACAGAAGATAGTTACATGAAAGATTATTTTAAAGAGAAATCTTTAATTAACTTCTGGATCGGATTTAAAACCGAGTACCCTTTGATCTTCCGGCAAGCTCTGCTATTTTTGATGCCATTTGTTACGAGTTACTTGTGTGAGAGTGGATTTTCTGAACTCTTGTACATAAAAATAAACATAGAAGCAGAATAAGTGTTGAAGAGGACTTAAGAGTGAAGTAAAGTTCCATTACTCCTAATGTTGATATTTTAATCACAAACAAACAACAACAAGTTTCGCACTAAAGACTATAAAAGTATATTTTCTATGTTGATTAATTTTTTGCTGAGTTTGTACTAATTTTTTATTTGTATGTTTTTAGACCTATGGGTAATAAATAAAACTGTAAATTAATACCATTTTAATCTTTTTATTTCTCCTTTATTATAATCATGTTATAATTAAACAAATATCTAACCATTAAATATGAAGTTTTCTCAGGAATTTAATTCAAAATATAAAAAAATATTTATGTCTGGTGATACGGCAAAATTTCTCAAAAAGTCAAGTGGTACGCAGGTGCAAAAAGGTTGGGAACCCCTGCATTAGATAATCTATTGTCATCTATTGTCTTCTACTTGGAAATGAAAGTAGAAGTAGGTGTACACGATTTTAGGTCATGGTTCACCCCTCGGGCTTAGCCTTAGGGGTGAAATCCATTTTACTTTTTACATGTATCTATACTAGTAAGTAAAGCTAGAAAATTTCACTCAAGTTACCATATAGCAAAATCTATTATCAAATTTTGCTTCTGGCTTAATTAAATATTAAGTGCTTGGCCGCGTTTTATATTTTAATTAAAAACAAGTGTTTTTTGTATCTTAAAAATTATAATATTTTTAAAAATTTTACCGAGTATGAGAACTATTTGGTATATACTATTAAAATGAGTAAATATATGTAACTGATGGTTAACCATTAGAACGATTTCACCTAATCTCCTGGTTTTGTTAATTTCTACAACCCCAATCAAGATAAGATTCTGTTTATTGTTAACCTAACAAACGATTAAACCTGCTGTTATCAGTTAACTTGTCACCCACACCACCTTTGTCTACCTTTCTTTATCTTAGAATTAGCTGATTGATTTTCTCTTACCGATAACTTCTCAAATTCAATAACGATGATATATGCCCCTCATATCCGATAGTTCCTATGGGTTCCTAGATTGCGTGACTTCCGGCCCCTAGGTATTGATGCAACCGGGTGACCATAAATTGATTCAACTGCCCAATGGGGTGTCTTTTCCCTAGTTTGCGAAACCTAACTCTGAGAGATCTTTGGAGAAGTCTTGCTCTAACTTGAGCGGGTTCAAGGGGGGATGGGAGGGGGGTTGATTGCCCAACCACCCCCGCATGTCTTAGTGTACCCTAGGGGCATGCGTTTCGCTTAAATGGACCACGGGCTTTGTGAAGCTAGTTAACCCCGAGAGTTGAGGATGAAACAGAGTACCAACTTTGTGGCCAATCCCACCCATACATTGGTAAATTCACACGATATCTATTTATATATATACGGACTAGTATACTCGATCCGAATTGGTGCAATTAACCCAACTTGAAGTAATTCTCGTTCTAGAGGGCGGCCTGGCGGGGGAGGGGGGGGCGCAAAGTCATCAATTTAAATTCAAGTTGAACATTAATAAAACCTCACACTCTCTGCCATTTCAGAGTTAAAAGATTTTGCGTGTCTCAACAAATTCTACAATACTGTTGTTGTTTTTTAAGAATAGTGATCGTAAATTTTATTGATCGATCTCTATGTTGTGTGTGCTATATATACAGAGAGAGGGTGAATTTGCGGTCATGAAAGAAAATTAATTGAAACAATTAAAACATTTTTAACGTGAATTTCCGGGACGGAAATAAATTGTAAGTGTTTCCTGGAAGTGGAAGAGAGAGAGGGTAGTTTAATCCTTTGGAATCGCTTAATCTTCGCTTGACTCTTCTTTAACCCCCCCCCCACAATCTCTCTTCTTACTTATTCTAACCAGCATCTAAATTCAAACTTTTCCAAAGTTCTTCTTATTCTTCTCAATTCTACTCGTTATTATAAATTAAATACAAAAAATTCCTTCATTTTGATCTTGTATTGGCACAATTAAATTGAAATTTGATTCTTATAAATTAATGTTCCAATTTTGTAATCTATAATTTGTAGACCTCTACCCATTAGAAGTATATATTATATCAATAGAAAAAATGTTTCACTTTTGTCGGGCATGGATTCCACGCACACATTTTTTTACTTTATCCAATGCGAAGCATGGGTAATTGACTGACTTGCCACTGCTTAATAAGTGCGCATGTGTACTTTAATTATTCATCTATCTCCTAAACTAATGTAGATCCCATTTTGAAAGTTTTAGTGTATTATTTCCATACGTTAAGATATATTTTGAAATTAAAATAAAAAAAAAATGGACCAAGTTATTAAAATTCTGATTTGAAAAGTTTATTTCCGATTTTGTACAAGAAAAATATTCAATCTTGAATCTGATTTCATAATTAAACAGAATGGTAAATTTTCTATATAAACCATCAAGTTTAATACTATATTGTAAATTTTTTTAATTCGAAAAATTGCTCCCGAAAAATCTGTAGATACTTCAATCATACATCAATTCTTTAGAAGCTCATACTTGAAAACTAAACCTCATACAATTTTTGTTTTCATTTATGAAAAGTATTGAAATATTCACTAGACTTAGCCAAAGTGAAGATAAACTTACATTCTACATAACATTTTTACGTTTTGATTATATTGGCTAACCAGAGCTGAAGAAATGGAACAATCAATCGACTTAAAACCAGGTCTCACTTTTTGATAGGTTTTTTAATAAAATAACTAATTACACTGCCCAAAAATTAAAATGTCTCGGGCTCAAAAATAGCTGATTCTTATGCATTTACACCTGTTGAATTCAAAAATCACCATAAAAATTACCGATTAGCTCTTGTTTTGGAGATATTATTGGTCAAAACGACGAAAAGGGCATTTTGACATATATTTGAGTCCCATTAGATATTAAACAGCAATATTTGAGATAACAATATTTTGTTGAACTAATAGAAAACAGCTTCCTCTTTGATTTTCAAATTACGCCTTGTTTTTAGCTCAATTAGAACTCGAGTTATAACTAAAAAACTAAAACTACGTGATTATAAAGGAAAATAAACATAGATAAAAATATATGGTCTTACTTTTTTAGTTATAACTCGAGTTCTAATTGAGTTACAAACAAGAGGTAATTTGAAAATCAAAGAGGAAGCTGTTTTCTATTAAGTCAATAATAATATTTTTATTTCAAATATTGCTGTTTAATATCTAATGGGACTCGAAAATAAGGTCAAAATGGCCTTTTTTCGTCGTTTATTATTATTTTAACCACTACAAAAGCAAACTTTATACGGAATATAGGTACTTTTCCTTTATTTTGATGCACAATGAATAGAAAAATCATGAAATAAACTTTAGGACAAGAAAAAAAAAATTGTTGAGTTGTGTTATTAAAATGTGGTTGAATAAAAATGAATCGTGTGGTTGAATCAAAATAAAACAAGTGGTTGATTAAATAAACAATAATTAAAAAGCGAAGCTCGCTCTTCCGGGTACTATAGGCATATTATAATACCAGAGGAATATATTTTTCTTTTTTCTTTCTTGTATTCCTTTGAAGAATGATTAATTATCTGGCAATGCATATAATATGCTATAATGATGTACTGCATATATACCTATCTATTTCTTATTATTTGCTAATAAAGTGAAATTGGAAGGGAGGCAGGCAGAGTTGGGTGACAAAGCAGGAGAAAATACGACAATTGTTTGGTACAAAGAAGTATAGGTACCCTCTTTCTCGCTGCTGATTGGCTGGCTGATTCTCCCTTGTTCCTTTCCCTAATTGGGGATCGAATTCTCAAACTACATAGTATCAAAATCTTCCTTCTTTCTTACCTTGCCACTCGAGAGGAAATCATTTAATGAAAAATTTAATGAAGAATTCTTTAAGATTTTTTTTTTTAGAAAGCATGATACTTAAATTTACTCATTAAGGTCTCTTGCTTATAATACCCCCTTCATCTTCTTTCTTTTGATATCATATGCATATTCAGATATACAATTATCGAAATCATATAGATTTACAAAAGATTGGAATCCATTCTTTAGAAGAGTTGTCTCTGTTTTTGGCATATTAATAACCCCGTTTATATATATATTTTTTAATGAAAATGATGAGAGAAGGAGTTACACCAAAAAGGTGTATCCCCTAAAGGCCTGGGTTGCCCTCTCCATCGCGAAAAGAGGAAGAAGAATGGTTTTTATGGGGTGGATAGGGGTCGAAGGTATCTGTGGATACGGGTCTTAAACAACTAAAGGTTATAAGTCGCGGGGAAGACGGTGGATGGGAGCGAGTTCCAGTCTCTGGAGGTGATAGGAATATAAGAGTAGGCGAAAGGGCTTGTTCGATTTTTATCCAACTTGACAGCGAAGGGGTGCTGAGCTTTCGAAAACCGCGTGTTTCTCTTAAAGAAGGCTTTAGAGGGGATAATTGATTTCAGCTCGACTGAACAGACACCATGATAGTATCTGTAGTACAGAGAAAGGACAGAAACGGTTCTTTACAGAGCCAGGGAGTCGATTGAGTTAGTTAGGGCCGGGTCTCCTATTAGTTTAATTGCTCGCTTCTGAATTGCATCCAGTGTGGCAAGAGAATGCTTGGAGGCCCCCTCCACAGATGAGAGCCATATTCGAGAGAGGGGCGAATTTGAGCCTTATACAGTGTAAGAAGTTGACTGGGAGTATAATAGCGTCTAGACCTAAATAGGAGACCAAGCTTGCGCGCTGCAGCTTTAGCAGTGGTTGAGATATGGTCATTCCAAGAAAGGTCAGACCCTAGTGTGACGCCTAGCATTGAAATTTTATCCCTGAATTCTTGTGAGTTTGAGTCGAATGATATGTCTGGGAGGTTTCTATATACCCAGGGTTATTAGAAATTTGATAGAAATTTTGAAATGGGTTATTATACTATAGCTAATTTACAATAAATTTGACCCTATGAACCCGGGGCAAAAACTCATTAGTTTTAGTTTTTTTTTTTAATTTTCCGACTCTACCAATAATTGCTAATTGTAAAAAAAGTACTGCGCTCTGAGTGGTAAAAAGACACTTTTCTAATAGCTGGTGAATAAGAGATTGCTTTAAAAATAAACTGCAACAGATCGTTGCTAAACTTTATCCAAAGTCATTTGAAATATTAATATGTTTATTTTTTTATTATTAATCAGATATCACTTGCTATGTTCAGTCCATGTTTAAATAAAATATTAAAGAATTTAAAAAAAGTACTATCTTATTCTAGAGTAAAGTACTTGAAATATAAGTTTACTAAAAACTTGATTTAACATTTTTTGTGGTCCCTAAGGTACTTAATTAGCATATTAAATGACATCAAAATTGGTCAAGTAATTTTCAAGATATTTAGAAAAAACTAAAAAAAGTACTGAAATAAAGTACTAATGTTTGTTGGCCGACATGTACCAAAAACTAATCAGCGCTTCATTTTGTTAAAGTAATTGTAAGTTTTCAATTTCATTTCAATCGGTGCAACGGTGTTGAAAAAATCGTGGACGGAAAAAACGATAACATACACCCATACATCCGGACAGACTAAATGAAAAAATCGCACTTTTTGGCCTCTGAACGAGACCCCATGTAATTTTTGGCAAAACCGTCACTTGTTAAAATTCAACCTAATTGAATATTAGAATTTGTGACTTTAATTGAGGTCATGAGTTCCAAAGTCTTTACCTGAGGACCCTTTAAAGTGCCGCTTGCTGCGAGACAATATTTTACCCATACTTCGCATTGGATAAAGTAAAAATACATGCCCCCAACTTACATAGACCCCGAATTAGAAGGTCAAAACTAACAAGTAATGAAATTTATTTTGAAAATGTCATTTACATTCAAGTAGATAACTAAAAAAAAGTCCTATAAACTTGATGTAAAAAATATGGGAAAAATAACCTCGTTTTATAAACTTTAAGATACGTTCAAATGTAGCGTGTGTCTTTTCGTTATCCTATCGCCAGAGCCATTAATCGGGAATTTTCGCTAATATTAAGAGGGTCAAATTAGAGCCAGATATTATTACATAATATTGATTGAAGTTAGTTTTCAATTAATTTTAAATAATATTTTTAAGAAATATGATATTATCGATAACATTTATCTAATCTTAGATAAATATTTATAACCAGCTGCAAAATCCGCCTTCGGCAGTTATCTTGCTAATCGGAGGCCTACACCGCCTGGACTATATATGGATATAATACAGGCCAAAATAGAGCGAGTTTATCTTGTAAATGTCAAGTTTCTATATTATTTACTTGACTTGATATGAAATACTCTAACAGACAGACTGATCGAGACTAATAGGGTTCCGTTTTACATTTCTAAAGCACCCCTCCAACAAAAAAGAAAATAAACCCCCTTACAAAGCTATACATTCACTTTGGTTTGCTTTTATTTATTTATTATTTTTTCGAATTTGTAATAATTCTTTTATTAAATAAATTCCCTTATTCTTGTTGTAACTGCCTCATCCCCCCCCCTTATTCTGTAAAACCCTCTACCCTCTCCCCGTACATTCGTAAAATGAAAATGTAAAGTTGGCTACCCCAATAGCTTGTTATAGAATTAATATCAGCGGAGAAATTTAATTAATATCGGAGAAGAGAGGAAAAAAGGGATGGGGGTGAAGGGGTGGGAGGGTGCAGGCAAATAATACCCCCCTGGTTGGTTTTCGCGCTCCAATTCATGAAAAGCCTCTCTCTGTATGAATAATTGAAATTATCAACATTTTCAAATATTCGGTATTATATACATTTCAATCATATAATAATCAATAAGTATAAAATTGATTTATTGGTTTTTATTATTTATTATTCATTCAAACTCATCACAAGAAAAATAATTAATTAAACATTGTAATTTGTGGAGATTTTATGGAGAGGCAAGTTTTAAAGATAATAATAATCAAAAGTACAAATTTCGAATTTGTTAAAAACGACATTTTTAATCTTATAAAGAATTACTTTTTGAGGATATTGTTGTTGTTTTTTTACATCACCTTATTGTGAATAAAATGACGTTTTTTCTTCGTAGAAGATGAACAAATAATTACCTGAAACAAATGAAAAAAAAAACTATTATAATACAGATAATTTAAAATATTAGTGGTTGTGTTTTTAAAAATTAAATTATTTTTGTAGGATATAGCAGTACAGATCAAATACATATTTTCAAATTAATAAGAATTTGTCACCGGATTTTTACTTTTCCCATTAATTTCAAAATTCGATGCTATATGGTAAATATATGGGAAGATGGGATAAACACGGATAAACTGAAAAACACAACATCGCGGGTTCGATTCCAGCTAGAAGATCAAATTAAAAAAAAATATTAATAATTTCGGTTCTCTTGCTCCACGAACTGACAATCCTTGGTTCTATAGACTACTAAGAGTAGAGCATTATATATTTTGAAAAACGTAAAGTAAAGTTATCGATAGATTTATTTACAATTTCAAGTAATTACAGTTACATTGTTTGAATTGATTCATGAAGATATTAACACTTAAATCACAAATTAAAGACAAGTTACATAGTTTGAATTGATTACATAAAACCATTAATTTGATAAACCAAGATACTAATTGATTTTTTTTTTACACTATATGGTACATGGATTGTATTGATTGCACGAAATTTTACCATCAAATTCATTTATTCCAAAGATTACAGTATTCTTTTTTTTTTTTTTTAGAAAATTGCAATATTTTAAATAATTACAAAAGGTATACAGTTTGAATTGTTGGATTCTTGCTCATACTTGAGAATAAGTCGATCGAAACGTCGTAGCTATATTTAATTATTTATTGTTTGTATTCAACAAATAATTATAATTAATTATATGTGTATTTATGTTGTTCTTAATTATTTATTTCTTGTTTTCTGAAACTATTATTTGAAAAGATGAGAATATAATTTAATTGTTTGAGTGGCTAGCTTTCTAAGACATCGAATTCCCAATATTCATTCGGTGATAGACCCCACGAGCCCCCTGGCTCGGGCAGACCATGCGATAATCAAGATTCAAGATTCAGGTGAGATAGGCATCCCGGTCTGATGAGTGCTAGCACACCAGAAGGCACCTCGCACTTGATGCTAAATCCATAAGGCAATGAGTGAATAGTTTCCTTCTCTGGAGCGCAAATACATTCTTTCAAAGTATTCAAAGCAGCTCTTAATTAAAATATAAATTTTGAGAATAATAAACATATTCCCATTTATACTGTATTTTATATAATTAATTTATAAATGCCCATGACTTATTTTTTTTCTATTTTTTAATTAACGTTGAACCTCGTAGGAAAATGTGAAACTTTTTAAAGACTAGGAACGCTTATCGGCTACAGAAAGACTTATGATGAAGATTGAAGGCCAATCCATCGAAACTTTAGTCTCAAACAAATAAATTATATATTGTGTTACAGTAATAAGGGGTTCTTACTAGTTAAAACGCGTTACAGTGAATACTTTTGTGGCAACTAGAATTTACTGATATTGGTTGAGTTTTGTCCAAAAGTCGAGAATCTTCATTTTTGACCTTCGGCCTCATTTTGGGTGTTTATTTTCAAAAATGTTTAAACGAACATGTCAAAAATTACATCCTCTACAACTTTGATTCCAATGAGGATGTAATTTTTGACATTTTCGATTAAAATTTTTTGAAAATAAACACCCAAAATGAGGCGGAAGGTCAAAAATGAAGATTCTATAGTCTAGGTATTTGGACCAAAATTAACCAACATCAGTAAATTCCAGTTGCCATAAAGGTATTCAGCGTTTTAACTAGAAAAACACCGTTCTTACTAAAAACGAGTTTTTACTGCAACATAATATACCAGTACTACATATTTATAGTTCATATACAATACTATAAATGTGTATTTTTGTTAAGGGGAAACATTTTAAATAAAGTAAAGAAAATTTTGAAACTTTTTAAAATTTAAAATATGTATAAAATACTATGGGAGGTGTCAAAAAAAATATTTGTGAAACCTACCTAGTATTTTATATTTTAAATTTTAAAAAGTTTCAAAATTTTCTTTACTTTATAAATGTGTATGTTTATTTGCATCAAGCAGAGGACAAGTTCATTGATTATTATCATTTGTTGATTCTTTTTAAAATGTTTTGAGGTGATAAGGGGCGGAAAAATAGAAGCGCAGGTTATGAAACTGTCGAAATGATGTTTGTCTTGGAGCTGATCTTCTTGGGATTTCTCCTTTGGATTCACAGCTATCCCCGAAATATTACAAGTTTTACAGCAGCCTGAAAAAAGAGTAAAAATGTCTATTTTACGCTTTCCCCTTATATTATATGGAATTATTTTCGACAAATCGATAGGTACCTAAAATGTCAAGCTGCCCGGGGGTTTATCAACCATAAAAACCAACCACCACAGAACCCCTTCAGCCCCTCCTACCCCCTCCCTCACAACCCGCTATTTCTTTTTCTTTTCTACAACAAAAGAAAAAAGAAAAGAAAACGACCCCGTTCGTTTTAAGAGGATGACTTGGTGGAAAAGAAAAGTAATTAGAACGCCCTCTATCTATATTTATTATGTTTTTTTTAAACATAGGAAACTTTTTTTAGCTAGACAGTCAGCCAGGGAAGAAGGGTTTCGAATTATTTCTTGACTTAGTAAAATAACAACCAAAAAAAAAGCCGATATTTTTACTCATTTAATTTTATTTTAAGGACATTAAACATACATAAAAAAGGAAATTTCAACCCTTCAAATAACTCTAATCCTAGTGAAGTAGTTATTGGATACTTTTGGACGACTGGTAAATGATTTGAATGGATTTTAAAATTACGATCGTTAGTTGTAGAAAAAAATGTGGAAAATAGTTTCTTTCCTTAACAACAATATTAAATTTTTTTTTGTCTGTCCTGTAAAATATCCTTGTTCCACAAAGAGAAACAAAGAGGTTGTCCTCTGCTTGATGCAAACAAACATACACACATATATATCGAGATGATATATCTGTATATATATTATTTATCTGTTTGAGACTATAGTCTCGAAGACCCGGTCCTCATCATCAGTCCCTCCTCAATTATAAATGTTTTTCATGGAGTCAAATGGTCAAATAGTAATCTGCTGAAGATGTTTGTTAACAAAAGATAAAAGAAAAACTCTTCCATTGTCAGCCTTTCTCGTTGTAAAACAAGGAGAAAGGGAAATATATTTGAATGTGAACCGAAAAGAAAATGTCTTTGTTAGTTCCTGACCGACCACCAGTGATGAAGGAACACCAAGTTTTCAATATCCATATGATATTGACTCCATGAAAAACATTTATAATTGAAGAAAGACTGATGATGAAGACCAAGTCATCGAAACTATAGTCTCAAACAAATAAATAATATATATACAGATATATCATCTCGATATATATGTGTGTATGTTTATTTGCATCAAGCAGAGGACAACCTCTTTGTTTATCTTTGTGAATCAACAACTCTGCTACTCTCGGCAAAACAAAAACTTTTCAATTAATATCCTTGTTGTAGGTTAGCAGGTTTACACTCTAAGGCGACGATATCCGAAATTTCGTATGAATCGATCAAAGGGTCTAGGATTTGTATTAATATTTTTTTAATTGACCCTCCTCAATTTTGGAACACAAGAAAAATAATAACTCTCTTTTTTTATTATAAATTCATTTCACAGTAAATTTCATTATTATTTTTTTTGTTTTTTTTTTTAGTTTGAAAATTTTATAATAACCTCTCTATTAATTTTCGGTTCGATTTCAACCAAAATATAATCAGCTCTTAATCTCAGTGCATTAAAGATACATGTCAAATTTCGTTCTAATATTCACATTAGTTTTTGAGCTAGATCGTACACAAAATTTGGTAACATACTAACAGATATTTTAACAAAAAACAATTAATATCTCGAAAAATGTAATTTTTTCAATGTTTACTCATTAGGGCTTTTTTGTAGACAAAAATAGCATGGTTTTGCTAAATTTTTTTGATCAAAATAGTTTCAGCCGTTTTTGAGATATTCCGAAAAAAACGAAGCAAAAAAAAAACTTTTTTTAATGCACAATTACTTTACTTGATATACTTGGTAAACTAAAAATCAATAGAGATGATCAACTACTGAATTCGAAGTGTTATTGATTAATTTTAATATATCAGAAGGGTTGTTTCACCCCTTCGGGATTTGAACCCGTATGTCAAGTGATCGGATCGCATTTATGACATTCGAGTTCAATTCCCGAAGGGGTGAAACAACCCTTCTGAAATAATATAAATAATCCCAAACACTTCGTATTTAGTAGTTGACCATCTTTCTTGATTTTTTAGAAAAATAAACCAAAAAATATTATATATTTTCTCCATTTGGAGAAAAAATGAATAAAAAAACCCTTATTTCATCCCTTTAGAGTTCGCATTTCAAAAAATTCTTTTTTAGCGAGCACCTAACTACACATGAAGTATAAATATCTGCCGAATTTCAAGATCCTGGGTCTCGAAGTTTGGGAAATATCGTTATGAGCCAGTGGTATTTAGCTTTTGATTTTAAAAAGGATCAAATTTATATAATACAAAAAAAAAGGATTGGGTTAAAATTTATATGAATTTTGTATAATTAAATAAAGGCGTGGGAGTAAAAAGATGATAATAATAATATTTGAAAGTAAAAGGATACGTGTAGAATATCGTCGAGGGATAATTAAAAGTGAAAATGGCGCCGAAAGAGAGGCGGTAGAGAAAATAAGGGGTGGGTGGTGAAAGTGTGCGAAAATCACTGTAGCATTAATTGGGCGGTGCCCTCCATCAGTCTGTATTAAATTTCCGTATGGTCCCTTAAAGAGGCAGGCAGCCGAGCTGACAGCTATTGGATTTATTTAATGCCGTATTTAACTAGTCTCTTTAGTTAGTTTCTCTTGTGAAATCTGATTACGTAGAAGAGAGGCCTATTAGAGGAGAGCTCTTCATTAAATATTGACTAGGCAGATTGTTTTAGGCAAACGGCTAATTATAGATGTCGCGCACTTTTGTTAATCAGAGACGACAAGACATTCTTCTTCTCGGAGGTGGGCTGGAGAGAATTCCAGGAAGAAACATTTCGACACATCATCATTGTCATGATTTATAAATATTCCTCTGTCTCTCTTCTTAAGGAAAATTGTGAAGATATTTTTTTTAGAGTTTCGGTACAAAGCTAAATTGGAACCATATCTGTCTAGCCCAGTGGTTCCCAACATTTTGTGGCCCGTCGCCCTTTTCTGGAGGTTGATTAACACCTACCACCCACCCCTTTTCATTTTCATTGTATGGCTAATTTTAATTTGAAGTAAAGTGTAAATAATAAAGCAGTTGTATTATTTTAGCTGAGTATTTCAGCTGAGTATTGACGACACTTCTTCTTTGAATCCATAGTGCATGAACTTCCACTGACTTAAAAACTGACTTGCTTGTTTCTAGAAAATTGATAAGACTTTTTGAGTGGAAATTCCCCAAAACCTTTTATTGGTTGAATCCTTAATCACCAGGGCGTTCAAAATATTGAAGCCTGCCTATTTTCTAGAAATTACTCTCTTGGAAAATTCCCACGCAAAGTCGAAATTTAGAAAAACCCCAATCAATGAATTTATTATTGACATCTGGTGTTTCCTTTAGAATCTCTTAACCCAAAATATGACAAACCTAAATTAAATTTATTGAGGTTCAAAAAGTGGTAATTGTAAAGTCCCACCATCCTATTGTCAAATAAGTCATGTTCCAGCATCAAAGGACATGCCGCCTGCTACTCCAAAATATTATTATTAAAACCAAGTATATTATTATCAAAAAAAAAAATTATCTAAATGCCGCGTTCACAACAGTATGTTTCTTTGTAATTTATTAGAAATTTAAATATTTTTTTAAAAAAAATTAATATAACATTATTTATATTTGAGAATGAAAATTACATTTAACTCGCAATGGAAGTGATTCCATTTCTTTGCACGTGACTGTATTTTTATTTTTCCCTCTTTTTTTTTAATGCAATCGAATGCAAGAAGGGTGCACCAGTAAAGATGTAGCCCCTATGGATCTCGAAAGACCCTTGCATTACCGAAGAGAAGGGAAAGTTGATTAAGAGAGAGGATGTAGACGCAGGTGTCTATGCACCCTGGTTTTGAAGGTTTGAAGATCATAGGTGCTGGGAAAGATAGAGGCTGGGAGAGAGTTCCAGTTCCTTGAAGTCATGGGGATATATGTATTCGCGAATGAAGTGGTCCGGCACTTTTCCAATTTGACAGCGAAAGAGTGTTGGGAGTCGACAAAACGTGTGCTGCGTGCAAAGCATGCTTTGGGGGAATTATTGATTTTATCTCGTCAGAGCACCTGCCGTGATAGTATCTATAGAAAAGGGAAAGGGCAGAGACATCTCTTCGATGAGCTAGCGAGTCGAGGGAGTCGGTGAGGGTAGAATCGTCAATTAGCCTGACGGCTCGTTTCTGAATTGCATCAAGGGTAGCAAGAGAATATTTTGAGGCTCCTCTCCATAGATGAGAGCCGTATTCGAGACAGGGGCGGATTTGGGCCTTGTAGATGGTGAATCTTTGGTAGATGGTAGATGGTAGATCTTTGAATACTCATCGCCCCACAATCGACCCCCACTTATTTATCGCCCTGATAACCCAAATCGCCCACTTGAGGGAGATCGCCCCCAGGTTGGGAACCACTGGTATAGCCACATTGTCTGTCTGTTCGTCTATTAAAAGCAATTTTAGAAAAATAAATTGAGCTCATAAATAATTACGAGAAATCAATGAGGTTGTCATCTACTTGATTCAAATATAATACACTTATATATATGTTGCAGTAAAAACGGGTTCTTACTATTTACCTTTGTGGCAACTAGAATTTACTGATGTTGGTTAAGTTTGGTCCAAAGGTCTAGAATCTTCATTTTTGACCTTCCGCCTTATTTTGGGTGTTTATTTTCAAAAAATTTTAAATGAAAATGTCAAAAATTACATCCAAAGTGTAGAAACTTTGCTTCTAATGAGTATGTAATTTTTGGCATTTTCGTTTAAAAATCAGACGGAAGGTCAAAAATGAAGATTCTAGACATTTGGACCAAACTCAATCAACATAAGTAAATTCTAGTTGCCACAAAGTTATTCAGTGAAACTCGTTTTAACTAGTAAGAACCCGTTTTTATTTTAACATACGAGTATATATTTCAGTGGCGGTCGGTGACTTTTCAATGAAGGGATTCTGACCTTAAAAGAACTCTTCATTTTATTCCTGGCTTCTTTTTGTAAAATTCATAGAATACCATCATAAAATTTTTCATTATAGTATTTTTCAAGTTTATTAAAATTTTCAATTTTTTTCAAGTGATATTATAAAAAGACAAAACGGATTGTCTAATTAGGAAATTTGGAAAATTATTTTTATATTCTTCAAATTTTCGAAATCTGGAAGTCGATTACTGTTGTATTTACTGAAAGAGTTTCTAAAATTTTAAAATAAGAAAATTCATACGTCATTTTCATATCTTCTATACATTCTATCATAACAAGATTAAGAATAGGGCATTGTTTTTTTTCACACGGTCATTTGATTCTAAGACAGGATCCCCCATGGTGTGGAACCTGCTATACTTAGTCCAAGAGCTGGTGACACATTTTGACTACGGATTTGACCCAACTAGAAATAATGCGTAATAGTACCGTCTATGATAGTTGTACAGGGATTGGCCAGTCTGGCTGGCTGTAGCAGTTGGACCAGGTACTGCGCATGGTGTGAGTGCGGTAAAAAATACATATGTGTTAAAAAATATTTTTAAGTATCCCAAATATTTCGAAGTTTGTGTTTTAATTCGACTTCGTTTTTTTTAATGATAATGATGAGAAGGAGTTACACCAAAAAGGTGCAACCCCTAAAGGCCTCGGTTGGCCCCTCCATCGTGAAAAGAAGAAGAAAGAATTTTATGGGTTGGGCGGAGGTCGAAGGTATCTGTGGATACGGGTCTTAAATAGATTAAGGTTATAAGTCGCGGGAAAGATGGTGGCAGGGAGCGAGTTCCAGTCTCTGGAGGTCATAGGGATAAAAGAGTTGGCGAAAGTGCTTGTTCGATTTTTATCCAATTTGACAGCGAAGGGGTGCTGAGCGTTTGAAAACCGCATGTTTCTCGTAAAGAGGGCATTAGGGGGATAATTGATTTCAGCTCGACTGAACAGACACCGTGATAGTATCTGTAGTACAGGGAAAGGGCAGAAACGGTTCTTCGGTGAGCCAGGGAGTCGAGTGAGTTGGTTAGAGCCGGGTCTCCTATTAGTTTAATTGCTCGCTTCTGAATTGCATCCAGTGTAGCAAGAGAATGCTTGGAGGCACAGATGAGAGCCATATTCGAGACAGGGACGAATTTGAGCCTTATACAGTACAAGAAGTTGACTGGGAGTATAACAGCGTCTAGACCTAAATAGGAGACCAAGCTTGAGCGCTGCAGCTTTGGCAGTGGATGAGATATGGTCATTCCATGAAAGGTCAAACCCTAGAGTTACGCCTAGCATTGAAATTTTATCCCTGAATTCTAGTGAGTTTGAATCGAATGATATGTTTGGGAGGTTTCTGTCGACGCGCCTAGAAATAAGGCAGCACTGAGTTTTCCCTGCATTGAAGTTAACTAAGTTTTGGGATCCTAGCTAGGTTTCTAGCTGGTTGTATTCGTAATAGCTTTTTCATTGTGTGCCAAAGAGTTTCTATTGGTGACATATCGGGACTGTTTGCCACCCACTCCAAAAGTGGAACATTATGATCAGAAAGCCATTTTAAAGATTTTCTTGATCTATGGCAAGTTGGTATGTCTTGTTGGAACACTTGGATAATAATTGAGCGAATTTTTTCATCTACAACCTTTCCACGAATCATTTTTACTAATAATAAACAAAACAAACTTTATTTTGTTGGAAAAAGGCAAAGCCTACTTGATTATTTCACATATTCAAAGATTCTTAAAAAAAAAAATCGTGAAAAGCAAAGAACTATTTTTTTTTTTTTTTTTTTTGCTTTTCGGCCTTTCTAGCCATATTTTTTTTAACAATTAAAAAATAATTTTAAGTTAAATGTTACAATAAAATGTTTTAAATTGTTTAAAATGTTGTTCCAAATGATAATAAAAATAAATATTTAAATTAAATTTACCGTGTATTAGCATAATTTTATTTAAAAAGAAAAATTATTGGTGGGCCAATTGAGATGGGACGGGAGTAAGATATAAAGTAGATAGACGTAGATGTAAAGATTTGATAAACTTTGCCAATTTAAATAAAAATAAAGGTTCATTTTGTATATTTAAATCCTGCTCTACTTTTGGAACACCCTATATTTATGTTAAAGTAAAAATCATCTATAAAATAAGAATTTTAAATCCTCCCCTCTCTTACGGTGAAATTACGTATCGGTTGAGATCTCGTCCAAAACTCCCTCTTTAATCGAAATATTGTTTGAACATTGATTTTCCAATTTATTAATTGATTTCGTCCCCTGAGAGAGTGATACGACATGATTGATGGCTTTCTCTTGATATATCATTGTCATTTTCCACCCCTAAGCCCTAAGCCCGTCCTTTTTCATAGACGATTGATTCCAGAGCTCTTGAAAAACAGAAAACCTCATTTCTACTCTCCACTGTAACCTGTCACCGTTTCTTTTATTTGCATTCATTCCTATATATTTAATATCCCCTCCCCCGAAGGGTTGTTTTTGCATCAAATAAAACGCGTGGGTGTGAGTGAGTGAGTGCGGGGGTGGTTTGGTTTTAGTAAACGACCATCAGCTCCATTAATCATTGAGCAGGTAGATTACTTTGCACGCCTATAGTTCATCATCATCAAGCCAGAAAGCTAAAAATATATTTTCCATTTGTCGATCAAATACAATATAATCTTAGGGTTAATGGTTAGTTTTTCGTTTCGTCTTAGGTTGATAATTTTAGAACTTAATGGCGGAGTGAAGAAACCAAGCCAGTTAGCGGCCCCCGGGTTAACTGACCACTTGTTGTTAGCTGTTAGCTGAAGAAATAATAAGCTAAAATTTAGAAAATTAGAACGTTTTAATACTACCTACCAATTACCTACGAATCTATTTTTGTTAATTAAAAATATTAGCCTTTCTGGGGGATTAACTTAGTATTTTTTTTTTTTAATTATTGATTATTTAATCAAACCCATGTTTTGTTTTGTTTCAACCATATAATTCATTTTTTTCAACAACCTGTTAATTATTAGTTTAATTAGAAAAATTATCAAAATATTTTTTTCCCAAAATTGAGACCTCTGGGTATCTATATATATAAAATTAAGGTTTTGTCTGTACATTTCTCCAAATCACCCCAAATTATGGTTGTACACGTTTCAAGCAAAGTTATGAACAAAATCACACTGTCTGTCTGTATGTTTGTGGGGTTTCCGCGAAAATTTGCTAACGATTCACGTAAAAACGGCTAAAGGGATTAATATGAAATTTCATATTTGGATCAGATTTCTTCTAACTTACGTTTATAGCTACATAACGATTTGATATTTTGACCCCAAAAGGCGGTTTGCGGGGGGGGGGGGGCGCACGAATGAAAATGATCAGATAACTGCTAAACTATTAACTCTACGGCAAATTTTATTATGAGCAAAGTTGTAGGGGATGTGATTTCTTACTTTTGTTTAAAATAATTTCTCCGAAAAAACACCCAAGGGAGGGGGGGTGAAAAAATGAAAATTCTTGCCTTTGGAGCAAACTCAACCAAATTTTGTATACATAATCTAGTTCCCTGGCTAGCGAGAAGGCCGCCGAATGCGGGCCTTGCAGCTAGTATTTTATAAAAGCAGGTCGCAATTTTGTGAAAAAAATAACATATTTTGATAGGTTTTATAATTATACAAAATTATTAAAAAGTGGTTGAAAAAACGATTAATCAATACAAAACAAGTTGTTGTTCAAATAAACAATAAATATACAAAAATTGCTTATTTAAAAGTATAAAATTTGCGAGATTTTATTCAAAGATTTTTAATAATTATCATTAATTAATTTTTTCTTAGCTCTTAAATCCTCTAAATAAAAATCAAATTAACAATTAAACTTAAAAATAAAAACAAAACAGTAATTTTTTTTTTTTATTAATTTGAAAAACACTAATAATTACAATTACATAATTGTATACTTTCATATTCATGTTTGTCAAAAAAAATATGGTCGAAGCGAATAGAAGAAATCTTTTTACCTGGAATTTAAAATTAAAAATAATTTTAATATACCGCTTTTAATTGATGTAAAAAATTATTACAGATTTACGATAGATCTGTCAGGTAGGTATATAGTACTTTTTAACTATTTGACAATCACCAATCACTGTTTGATATTAAAAATTAATAACTCGGATTAAAAAAATTAAATTCCAATTTTTACTATATACCATATATCTTTATTTTTATATTAAAAAAAAAAAATACTATAAAGCTTTTGAAGGGTTTAAAAAAAAATAGCAGCCAGGTTATATTTTGTAGGCATTCTATTGATATCGGATTTTTTTAATCCCCCCACCACCATGCTGATATTCACAAAGTAAAATAGAGTAATAAACTAAATTATTTTATTTTATTTATTTATTTATTTAATTTCCAATAAATTCTCTAAAATATCGGATTTTTCATTAAAAAAATAAAAATAAAAAATGTATTCAAATAAATAAATAAAACTAATTGAGTTAATTTCGAAATGCAACACCAGGAGTTGTTATTATTATTATTATTTGTTTTTTGTTTTTTGTGTGTATTTCCATATCTATTTTATTCATAGATATTCTTGTGACATTCTCTTAATAGACGCAATGAAATTGTACAGCCCCTCAGCCCCTTCACATACCTACCCCTATTTTACACCCCCTAGCGACACTCAATTATCAACTTTATAACCTTTGATTAGAATCCTCGAGTGGATTTGCCCGCCTAAAATTCCCTTTTAGCAATCCTTTTAGCACATGTCAAATATCGTTGGTTCCCTTTCACCACCCCCGGCACCTATCTACAGATTTCACCCCCTACCCACTCCTTTTCCCTTTTCCATTTGTATTACCAACTTTATGAATTTGAAAAAAAAACACTAGCTGCAGTATTGGCAATAAACTAATGGAAAATATTACAATGCAGAGAAATATTTCATCACTACTATATATCTATATCAGCTGCGAAGCCCACATTCGGCGGGCGTCTTGCTGGCCAGGGTGCTACCCTCCCTGGACTCCGTAATGGGTTTTAAAATAATTTAAATTTTAAGGTAAAAAATCTAAGATTTTAGTAGAAATATTTTTTCATTGCATATCAGAGGGCTTCATCCCTTCAGGAGTTGAACCCTAGTACTAAACACGCTTGCTGGGCTTGTTAGTTCAACCCTCGAGACAATTTTTTTTAGCTTCTTTTAAATATTGGCTTGGCATCTAAGTTCCCGTCGTTTTTTATAGAAGTTTTAATTTAAAAAACGACGGGGTCTAAGTTGACAACATAATATATTGCATTTCAAGGTGAGTTTTTGTTTCGAGGATCGAACTAACAAGTCGGAAAAGCGTGTTAGTACTCGCGCTCAACTCCTGAGGGGTTAGGGCCCCCTGATATGCAATGTAAAAATATTTCTATTAAAATATAAGGTTTTAGGCCTTAATTTCTTTCTTGATATATTTAATAATTGGTTTATATTGTGAGCTGTATTTTTAAAAAAAAATTTATCTAATTTTCAAAAAAAGATATTCAAATCTTTAGCCCACAGTGGGTAGTTTCAATTTAGACCACCAGATAGAGCGTATCGGAATTCTCAGTTTTCCATTTGATAATAATTGGTAGGGGCGAGGCTTATTTTTAGCCCACAGTGGCTAGTTTCGAATTAGACCACCAGATAGCGTAGCGGAATTCTCAGTTACGCAATAAAGAACCTTATACATTTAATAGAATAAAAAAATAATCAAGAATTTATTTTAAAATATATTTTAGGATTCAATTTTGGGAAAAAATAAAATATTTTTGATATGTTTTATAATTAAACTAATTATTATTAACAAGTGCTTGAAAAAACTGAATCATGGAGTTTAATCAAAACAAAACAAGTGGTTGTTCAAATAAACAATAACTAAAACTCGAGTCTTTTACTAAATTACTCGTTGAGGATAAATTTTTGATTTCTACTTTGTGGGAATGACAATGGATCTTCTTAGTTTATTAATTTGGCAACTCTAAAAGTTGATTATTAACTGAAAATGTTGAATAATTTCAACAAATCTAATCTAAATCGAGCCAGAGAGAAAGGATGAGTAGACAACGTATAAAAAGTTGAGCCCTATGTTGAATGAATGAAGGAAGGGCTGGCTAATGCCTAGGCGAAGGGCCGGTCATTTTCATCCCTAAACCATTCGGATAATGGTAAGCCTTTCTTTAATTAGAGAAAACTTTTTGACACGAGGGTGGGATTTCCCTTGGGTTTGAGGGTGGGACGGGGGACGGGGTCGTTCTCAACAGAACAGAAAAGGGCTTGTTAGCTGAAAAGGATAAACCTCGAGAGTAGGAATATTCCCTTCTGTAGTGGATTCCAGTGCAGCAAAACATGACTTGGACACGGTTGGATTATTTAATGAACAGACCCTTATTGGTTTGCTACCCAAAATACGAGTATTCTAAATATAACAAAATTTTATAAAAAAACAAACTTTAAACGTTTATTTTTTTTTGTATGATATTGCTGAATATTACTAAACCAGCTGCGAAGCCCGCCTTTTGTTGGGCATGACTCCGCAGTTGGTTTTAATTTATAATAATTTAAATTTCATAATTTTAATGAATTTTATTTGTAATTAGCTATTAGAGGCTTTTAAAATTAATTAATTATTATTAAGAATAGATAGAGATACAAATTTATAATTAGCTATTAGAGGGTTTTAAAATTAATTAATTATTATTAAGAATAGATAGAGATACAAATTTATAATTAGCTATTAGAGGGTTTTAAAATTAATTAATTATAATTGAATGTAATGGAAGGCAGCCCAGGGGTAGTGAGGAAATAAAAAATTAACACATATCAAATAAGGTGTAATTTATTGGAATCCTTCCTCCTTTCCTTTCAAACCGACGTTTCGGAGGATTTTCCCTCCTTCTTCAGGGTTTCAAAGGGTCAATGAATGAAACAAATAAAATGTTTGTTTGTTTCATTCATTGACCCTTTGAAACCCTGAAGAAGGAGGAAAAATCCTCCGAAACGTCGGTTTGAAAGGAAAGGAGGAAGGATTCCAATAAATTACACCTTTTTGATTTGTGTTAATTTTTTATTTCCTCACTACCTCTGGGCTGCCTTCCATTACCAGTCCGTCTCTCTCCAGAGAAAATTTCGTTGCAAAAAAATGAATTAACTATTATTAAGAATAGATAGAGATACAAATTTGTAATTAGCTATTAGAGGGTTTTAAAATTAATCGAAATTCGAAATTTAAGTTCACTATAGGCTAGAAGGAATACCTAGATCAAACTTTTCGTTGAAATCGGAAGACCGAAAGTGGACATTTACATGAAATATTTTTCGTTTTTTTGATTTTTTTTCAAAAACGGCTCCAATGATTTTTTAAAAATTAGTGTATTTATCAAGTTCAAGACACTTGGTAAATTCACTAATTTTTAAAAAAATCGTTCGAGCCGTTATTGAGAAAATAAAAAAAAACCAAATAAAGAAATGGGATGTAAATTCAAGGGTTTGCTGCAAAAAGAAGGTAGCTCCAATTTTTTCAGTTTTTGAAAAACCAAAATAAACGTTTAAAAAATTCAAATTTTAAGTTATGTAAAAATATTGTTGTTGCTTACTTTCAGTTATGATGTTTACATATTCCAACAGCATATTCATTCATAAAATCTCATCCAGATGACGTGGATGATTCTTGGAGCTACCTCTTTCTTGCTCAAAAATGAAGAATGGAGGAATAAGTTGTAAAAATAAATACGAGATATTATCATGTATATTTTATTAAAACAAAACTGAAATTAAAGTAAAGCAAAATAACACATCGTTTCAATCTTCACATTCTCCTTCTGTAACATCTGGGTCATCAGGTGCGTTGTCTGGCTGTAGTTGATCGTAGAACCACATATCATTTTGGGCGACGTATTTGTGGGCAAGGTCCATCACATCTTTATATTTTGCAGAAGTTTATAAGAATAAACAACACTCACGACGAAATAAATGCTCTTAACTAAGGAAAAAACAGTGTTGAATAGTAACCTCTCTGTAAACAAAACTTGTAATTCGTCTGGGGGAATAAAGAGGTAGCTCCAGGAGCTACATCTCTCTTGCAACAAACAAACAGGACGGGCAGCTCTATCTGTTGAGCAACGCTGTAAATAACGATTGGAGCTACACTCTTCTTGTACCAAACAAAAGCTTTTTTTGCACAAGATAGTGCTAATATCTTGCAAAATCAATAGGATGGAGCTACCTCCTTTTTTGCAGCAAACCCTTCAACTGGTAGTGACGGGATGACTTCAAATAAATTAAAAAGTGAAAGTTGTGTGGTGAACACACCAAATGTTTTATCGGAAATCGAATTTGACATTGCTTCATTGACCTTTCAAAACCTTGAAGAAGGATGGAATAAACCTCCGAAAAGTCGGTTTTTGAATAAAAAAGATAGTTGTTTAAATTATCCCCCTTTTTTGAATTTTGGACTGGCTCATCAAAATACACTCAATTTACAATCAACATTTTATAACTTAAGCAATTTGAACCGCGAAAGTTGAATAATATGATAAATATATATATATAAATATATATATACATAAAATATATAAATAATTTATTATGTTAATTCTACATTAAGAAAATTATTCTATTATTTTTCGATTTTATTTGAAAAGGAAAAATAAATAGAGCATCCGACAGGTTTCGAACCCTTGTCTCTCTCCTTCACGCGAAGAGCGGCTTAACCAACTAGCCCACAGATTCTCCCGCCGAATAAGCTCTTAAGATGGAATGTCATTTTTCCTTTTCGCGGTTATTCCTATTTATAGTATAGTTACAAATTGCTTAACAAAATTAATTAAAACTTTCAGTTTAAAAATCAATTTGTCTAAAAATTAAGTATCTGTGGGTTAGTTGGTTAAGCCGCTCTTCGCGTAAAGGAGAGAGACACGGGTTCGAAACCCGTCGGATGCTCTATTTATTTTTCCTTTTCAAATAAAATCAAAAAATAATAAAATAATTTTCTTAATGTAGAATTAACATAAGAAATTATTTATATATTATATGTATATATATATATTTATATATATTTATCATATTATTTAACTTTCGCGGTTCAAATTGCTTAACAAAATTAATTAAAACTTTCAGTTTAAAAATCAATTTGTCTAAAAATTTTATAACTTGTAAATTATTTAGAAAAAATTAAATTGTTATTTTACTATTCGGTGTTTGGTGAAGAATTGTAATCGTGCATGAAAAATATGTTGTTTTTTGCTTTCTATTTTCACAAAAAGGGTTCAAATTATTTTGCCAAAATAAATAAATAAATAAAATTGAGTGAATTCACGGTATTTGAGTTTCCATGATAATTTTTATCAAAATGTCTGTTAGAGAGGGAATAAGTTAAAAAACTAATGAAGTTATCAATACAAATTTTTTTATTTAGATATTTTATATTGAGATTGAGAAGAGATTAGTTAAAATCTGACCAAAATTTATGGATGGAAAGGAAGGGGGGGGGGGGCGATTAAAGATTTGAAACCTTTGTCTGATTCGGACCATATTTTTGGCAATTAGGCTTTAAACCCTTAGGGAATTAGTACGCTTCGCAGCTGGTATAGATATATATTTTATTTATTTCGTCATGTTTTAAAAAAATCCATATACACACGCTTTAATATTATTATATGTATAATAATAATAAAAAAAATAAAATAAAAAAATATATAATTGTGAAAATTCCATGATTGATAGCTAAATACCAGCTGCTTTTTTAACATTTATTTATTTATTTGTTACATATTAAATCCAATGTTAAAATGTGTATTTGCCAATAAATATTTCCCCCTTTTTTATTATAACAATATTGTAAATACAAAATATGTTCAGAATTAAAAACTGCATCCTCTTTACAGGTATACGTTCCTGTGAGATTATTATGAAAAGTTTGACAAATAACACACTGCTTGACAAAAATTAAACAAAAATTTCTCCCCGTAAAGCTAAGAATGGATTTCAGTAGAGTTTTATATGATGATTATCATGCAATTTCCCGATTTTTACAACACGTCAGAGTTCAAAATGACGAAAAAGGCTTTTTTTGACCTATTTTCGAGTCTCACCAGATATTAAACAGCAATATTTGAAATCAAATTATTTTGTTGCCTTAATAGAAAACAACTTCCTCTTTGATTTTCAAATTACCACTTGTTTTTAGTTCAATTATAACTCGAGTTATAGCTAAAAGACTAAAAACTTATGTTTTTATCTATGTTTATTATCTTTTAAAATCACGTAGTTTTAGTTTTTTTAGATATAATCAGTATTCTGGCACTCACCAAATTCCGACATACATGGTGAAAATATAGAAATTTTCATCAATCAACACGACCTGGCAGTCTTAAACAAACCAGGCTTCCCGCTGGGTGGGTTTCAAGGGGGGGGGGGAGAGTGAGGTTCGAGAGGTGGGGGTCAGGGGTCGTCATGGTTATCAATTTAAATGAAATTATCTTCATATATATAAAATTAAGGTTTTGTCTATACATTAGGGTGGTGGGGTGGGTGGGGGTGCTGAGTGTGTTTCGGGGTAGGGGTCAAGGTGGAGAGCCCCCTGGCTGGCAAGAGGACCCCAAAAGGCGGGCCTCGCAGCTAGTATTAATATAAAAGAAGCCATCGATTTATAATTGAGTTAAAAACAAATGGTAATTTGAAAATCAAAGAGGATGCTGTTTTCAATTAAGCCAACAAACTATTTTGATTTAAAATATTGCTGTTTAATATTTAATGGGACTCGAAAATAGGTCAAAATGGCCTTTTTCGTCGATTTGACCGATAATATCTCAAAACTCTGACGTGTTGTAAAAAATTGGAAAATTGCATTATAACAGCGTAGAAAACTCTACTGGAATCCAGTATTAGATTTACGGGGATAAATATTTGGTAGAACAGTGTAATTAAAAACTTTTCTTGTTCGTTCCGTTTTTCAAATTTCATGTTATTTTATCATTTCGTTTTGTTTCACGACGGTTTTAGACCCGCGATTTATTCATCTCGATTACGGTTTTTAGGCCAAACTGAGCCTAACCGTGTGTCTATATTTATTTCGTTTTTGGGACTGTCTCAAGACAGAAGGGCAGCTTCTTGAAGAAATAAGAATTCAGAGATAGTTGGCCACCTGTGACATATATGTAAAATGGGATTTGGGTCTAGTTTAGTTTAGAACAGGACTGTCCAACTCGAGGCCCGAGGCCCGCATGCGGCCCAGCACTGAAATTAATGCGCCCCAACATAAATTTTTAAACTTCCTTAAAACATTGAGATTTATGTACTTTATTATATGTACTTCCTGGAAAACACATAACACTTTGGCCTGATAATTTAGTTTCTCTAAAATAAGAAATCTACCGAAAAGTTTTCGAAAAATATGTGATAATTTTAAATTTTGAATCTGGACTAAAATTCTAGATTTTCCTAAAAATAATCACCATTTCAGTCTATGTTCGAATCCATTTTCATTATATATAAAAATTTTACTGCAAACTTTCTGACACATATAACCTTCAAAACTTCAACACATACGCCCCCTCCACCCTTTCTCTTGATCTATTCTTCATTCTCTTCGGTAATACAGAGATCTTTCGAGATCCATAGGGGCCGCATTTTCATGGGCCTATTCTTGTATTCGGTAGCATAAAAAAAATTATCTGCGGCCCGAGACATTTTTTTCTTCAAATGTGGCCATGTAAGCTAAAAGGTTGGACAACCCTGGCTTAGAAAACATGAAGTCACCAAGGAGCAATCAAGTGGAATCTTCGGTGACTAGAATTTTCTTTTAAAATTATTTTTCTAATAAAATTGTTCAATAAGGTCTAATCGATTAATTCGTGTGTTTTTCTTTTAGGTGAAGATGGAAGGGTGGATTGTGGGGGCGGAGACACTTTTCAGGGCCTCGACGAGTCTCAGCTATGGTAAGCATAGATTTCTTTTATTACAGTTTTCTTTCACTGATAAATTAAAATCTTAATCGAAATGTCGAGATCTAGAAAATTGAATTTGTATTATCTTGCATGTCTACCCTCTTATTTTAATTCAAGTACCTACCTGGAAGACCGAACTTAGAAATTTTGCCCCGTTATTAAATTAACACACAAGTCGAATGGAATAATACAATATTTTTTACCAGCTGGGAAGACAGCCTTCAATGGGAATTTTGCTGGCCAGCGGCTACTGAATTGTATTTGTCATGAACTATTAATATTAGGTTTTGAAATAATAATTTATATTTCCTAATTTTAATCAATTTTATTTGTCACGAACTATAAGTGGTTTTTAAAATTAAAAATCTCGAAGGGCTTCTCGCGCAAGCCGATATTATTATTTATCTTGAGTTGGTATAAATGTTTTTTTTTTTTTTTTTACAAAACTTTTTTTATATTTCCAATTTTCTTAAGGGTCCAGAAAAATGAAGCCGCGGTGTGTCAGTTTGACACACCTGAATTAAATAAATTCAGTATATATATTGAAAAAATCTTATTTATAGTTTTATTTATACCTATATATTTATATATATATATATTTAATACGTTTATTTGAAATTTAAACGTTTCAGGAGAATTTCTCCCTTTATCAATGGAATTTTAAAAAATTATTCCTTTAAAAAAGCGACAAGATTTCTCCCGAGACATTTGAATTTTAAATAAACATTTAAGATTGTTTTTTCAAAAGATTTATATATATATATATCTTATACAAGAATTGTTCATTTAATAATATAAGATTAATATAGTATTTGGTCGATGTTTAATATCTAATTATTGTTTCTTCTTGTTGTTATTAGGAGCAACAGATGATATACATCACGACTTTACGAACGTCTAATACGAATATAATCAAAAGGTCTGTAATTTCTCAACGCGGGGCGCAGATTTATTCAATTCAATTAGTTCTTTATTAGGATCGATTTTATAGTCATTTTTCATTACAAATATAGATATATAGGAAATGATTAAGATGATGGATGATTTTATTATGTTTGGCTCGAAGGGTTAGTTGGAAGGATATTAGCCGGGCTTGGATGGGAGATAATCTTCAGAGATTAGAATCTCTCTTGGCGGCGTTAAAGCCAGAAAAATGCTATTTTAAAATAAGAATTTGCACTAGGCAGTTGAAACATGCTTTAAATAAAATAATGGCACAAGGCCCGCATTTATTGCTTCTTCGTTACAGAACATGTATACAAAATACTTCTTAGACACAAGCCGTCTCTTTTTCCAAATCGTTCCCAGGTGATCAGTCACATCGGAGAGTTGCACCATTCAATGAACCTCAACAGCAGCCGACAACTCACAACTGACAACTGGATGACAACTGACAAATGACAATTGAACTCGCTTCGAGGAGCGAGCTGCTTTTATAACCCTGGCTCTAATTAGCAATTAAGCTGATTGGTTAATTATTCCCGCCTTTAGGATGACGCATGTATAACTTTTCGCGCCATTGCTTCTCAATATAAGAGGGGCGTGTCCCTGCTGCTCGCCCGCCAGTTTATCGAAAGATTCTGACGAGCAAACAACAAACGTCTTTCTCAAGGCTCTCTATTTTCAAAAGCATTTTACATTGAAAGGAGCGGAAAATAAAATCCCACATATATATAAATTAAATATCTCTAGATAATTTAGTTAGCTATTTATTTATTTATTTAGCATGATCAATGACTGAATGCACGCTTTAGATTGTAGGATGTTTTCTCTTTCAGCTCTTTTTCTTTTACAAACAGGAACCCGCTAACTTTATAGTTTAAAACAATCAGGGAATAATAATAATAATAATTTTAGAAAGTTTATTTAATTTATTAAAAGTAAATTTATTTATTAAAATATTGTGTTCTGTAAACTAGAGTAGTTTAAAATGATATAAGAGAAAATTAAAAAAAATAAAAAAATAAAAAATAAAAAATTAACTAAATTTAATTAAAAACTAAATTTATTCGTTTAAATTCAACTATTTATTTATTTATTTATAAAAAAAATTCAAAAATTTACTAAATTTATTCGTATAAATTCAACAATTTATTTGTAAAAAAATTCAAAAATTTACTAAATTTAATTAAAAACTAAATTTATTCGAATAAATTCAACTATTTATTTATTTATTTGTCTTTTTCCAATTAAACATTGACATTCGAATTTTTTATTACTACTATGAATATTTTTTTTAGGGAAAATAATAATAATTCTTTGTTTAAATGAATTAGCTAAGAAGATTAGGATTTTCAGTGACCCTATCCTTGATGCGTCACGTGCCCATGCATATGGGCGTGCTTGCCGACCTTAAAAGACAGGAAGGAAGGAAAGATGGATGGAAGAAACGCTTCTTCAAGTGATAGATGACGTTGAAGGGTGGTTATAGTTTTAAGTTCTGTGTAAGTCAATCCCTTATTTTGTCGGAGCATATGCCCATATGTATTTTTAGCTTCTTTATTGGTAATCACTCTTCCGTCATCTATCCTTACCCGACCATCGTGGGACATCGCCATGATCATCATTATCCAATTGATAATGAATGATGATCATCAAAAGGTTTTCTCTATAGAAATTAGAAATGAATAGGATAAGGTATATTTGTGATTGGTTGTAATATGCACTGAAGTATACCATTGTGTGTGCCTAATTAGGTCTGGGTGTCCTTTCTTTTCAATATGTTTTGTCTTTTATTTTCAAGTATTTTATAGACACATACACATGAGTATTACCTCTAATTATAACCAATTACAAAATACCCTTTTAATTTTATATTCCCAGTTTAAATCCTCCTAGTCAAGGAATTGAATAGGGGGAGATTTTTTATGAATATATATCGGCGCCTTTGCCATTCATGTATGTATTTATATGTGGGGTTTAGGCCTTTTAATTCTGTAATTGGTATGAGTGATATTTATTTCTTCTTCTCACTGTTTTCTCGTTCGTCCCTCGACGGTCATAGATCTGCGCTTTATTCCTTTCGATTAGGATTTCTAGGCCATACAGAGCCTAGCATGTGTCGTTATCTATTTCGTGTTTGCGTTTAAAGACCAACATCTTGAAGAAAGAAGAATTCAAGAGATAGATAGCTAGTCGGCCACCTGTGCCATTTAGTGTCTAGTTTAGTTTAGAATATGAAGACATCAGGGCGCAAACAAGAAGAACCTTTGGTTAGTATTCTAATAAACTTTTGTTATTTTTCAATAGGAGTATATCTATTAATTTGAGTTTTTGTTCTTTTATTGAAGATTGGAGGTGGGATTGTGGGATCAGAGATGAAGACGCTTCTCTATATCCGCCATCAGCCAAGGCTACGGGTAAGCATTCTTTTACTTAATAGTTATTTATTTTTTAATACATATCATATCATCGAATTAATAGTAAAATAAACTGCAACGGATCGTTGCTAAACTTTATCCAAATTCATTTGAAATATTAATATGTTTATTCCTTTATTATTAATCAGATATCACTTGCAATTTGCATTTCATGTTGACTTTAATTCAAAAATAATGATCGATTCTCATTTAATAGTCGAGGAATAACAATTCTACATTGGATTTTTGACATTACGGTTATTATTGGTAACCATTGCTGAAGACATGGAGGAATCGACTTAAAATCAAAAATAGCGATTGATTCTCATCTATTATTTGAGGAATAATAATTGTACATTAGATTTTTGACCCTTCGATTATTATTGGTAATCATTGCTGAAGACATGGAGGAATCAACTTAAAATCAAAAATAACGATCGATTCTTATCTAATACTAGTGGAATAACGTTATTGCATTCCATTTTTGATGTTTTGACTATTAATGGCAACCTCTACTGAAAACATGGAAGAATCGACTTAAAATCAAAAAGACTAAATTCTTTTATGGCAAACAACTCAAACTTGAACCAAATGTAAATATAAGTAGAATTTGGTTTTATTTATTTATTTTCGGTGCCTGTCATTTGATTGGCCATCCCAGTGCCTCCATTTACCATCTACCGTTTGTTAGTGGTAAAAAGCATTTACTTTGCGACATACAACCGGCCCTTAGTACGTTTGGCGGGTACGTTCGCTTATAGGTATAGTTTGTTTGGCACCGACTTCAAAAAGTAATTTCATGTTAATATTTCGTCGATTAGTTGTAATTAAATTAGATAATTATTTTATACCATTTAGTGCATTTTATTTTATTTTTAAGTTATTATTATTTTATTTGTTGCATTTAATTTTTTTGAAGTCGGTTTTATTTTTTTTTATAAAAATTATTAGGTGATTTTTTGTATCAGTTCAGTGTAAAAATATTATGTGATACAAAAACAAGGGATTTATTTTCGCATTCAGCAGCCAAAAATCTATAAGAATTAGATAAAATTATTTAAACAACTTTATAACCTTATACCTGTGGTATTATTTTTTGAGTTAACTTTAATAATAATTACAATTTCTTTAGATTTTATTATTATTTTACTATTATATATTTGTCGAATATGGTTCATTCGAAAAACCGGAAGCACACACTTTCTTTCCCGCTCTCTCTCTCGGTTTTTCATATATCTTTTTTGTTTGTTTTTTATTTGCAATATCGAATGTGCAAACGTGTACAACGTGTTGCGCTCATAGATATTTTACAAATTCTTTTCTTATATTGTTTCTTATGGGGGGGGGGGGCGAGTGCTATTTTTATCAATTCAATATCCAACAAAATATACACTAGAGCTTTCTTAACATACATAGAAATGTAGGTGATATAATTTTTTTCTTTCTTATTTTATTCAAGATTCAACAAAAGATTCATTTTTGTATTTTTATAAAATTGAAAAAAAAACACTTTTTTTTAGAAAAATGAGTTTATTTTTTAACTGTATTCAAAAATAAACTGATATGGCCATCCACATGACTTTACCATACACCTCCTTATATTTAATATTGAATTAAAATAATTTATAATTATTTACGAAAGAAACCCCCCACCAAAACTTCAAGTTGAATTTCGTTTTGATATTCACACTAGTTTTTGAGCTATTGAATTAATAACAATTTGGTAACGCGCGCACGACGCACGTACTAACAGATATTTTAACAAAACAGTTAATATCTCGAAAAATTTAATTTTTTAGATGTTCACTTATTAGGGCTTTTTTATACACCGAAACACCATGGATTAGCCCAAATTTTTTGATCAAAATAGTTTCACCCATTTTTGAGATATTTTGATAAAACCAAGCAAAAAAAAAATTCACTTTTTTCATGCACGATTACAATACTTGATTATGACCATACCCCTGTATGGTAAAGTAAAAAGATTTATTTGAAAAATTAACATTACTTTGGTGAAAAATTACTCCACTGATCTATACTTATTATAATCGGCTTGCGCGACGACCCCGATGTGATTTTTTTTAATTTTAAAACCCACTAATAATTCATGACAAATAAAATTTATTCTTCTTCTTCTTGTCCTATACTCTGCAAGTAGGGTACCCTTATCTACACTTATTAAACGAGCAAAAATTGTTTATATATTTATTTATTTGTTTGTATATAGGTATATATATTTGTATCATTGTTCTATTTTGAAAACGGCTCTACCGATTTTGATGAAACAAATTCTATTAACAAGTTTTGAGGATGAGAAAGCGATCTGGTCAGGTCTGGACCTCTGCAAATTTAATCTTAATTGATCTTTGATTAATTAAAGTAATTATTGATAGATGAAAATCTCAATAAAAAAGTTTGTCTACATTTTTTTCAATTATATTTTATTTTTAATTGGTTTTTTTAATTTTAAAACCCACTAATAGGTTATAGCAAATATTAACATATTATATTAAAGATTAGGAATTTTTTGTTTGATGGATTGGAGTGATGGAGGAGAGAGATGGAATCCAATCGATTTGATTGGGGAATAATGGAATTGAAATAATTATCGGAAAAGAGGTTTTTTTATCTAATTAGATTTTTCCTCTTATTAAAAACAAGGACTAAAGATGAATAAGGACACTCGATGGTGGAGAAGTAATCTCCGGAATCGAAGCAAAATACAATGTATACATTAATTAATGTAAAATAATTGGTTTAATAAAATTTATAAAAAAAAAAGAAATTTTTGTTTAGACAGGGGATTAAAGAAAGGAATTATGGAATTGGAATAATTAACGGAAAATAGGTTTTTTTATTTAATTAGTTTTTTCCTCTCATTGAAAACAAGGACTAAAAAGATGATCAAGGACAGTCGATGGTGGAGAAGTAATCTCCGGAGTCGAAGCTCAAATACAATGTATACATTTTTTTTTTTTTTTTATTTATTTAATGTCACCGGGAACAAAGCCCATTTAGACAGCACATAAGTAGAGTGTTAGTAGGGTTAGTGAGGGAGCCGAGTTTTCAGCCGGTAGAAATTTTTATTTGCCAGCTAGGATCGAACCCCGGACCAGTAAGGGTGCAGTGGTAGGGGCGAGGTGTGTGGTTCGGGAGGGGGGGGGCCAGGGGCTATCGTGCATCGCACGGTGGCTCCAGGTACTCCATTATTGTATCACAAGAGTGTTGTCTTTAGCCCGACGAATCCGGTACCCAGCACCAATCTCTGATATTGCGGAGCCAAGAATTTATTAAGATTAAGAAATTTAAATTATTATGTTAAAATTCACTAAGGAGTCCAGGGGCCGTAGCCCTCTGTCCAGTAAGATGCCTGTCAAAGGCGGGCTTCACATTAATATATCGCTTTTAATTAAAGTAATAGATTAGCGTGCAAAGCTCGGTCAGTCAGGTAGTTTTAATAAAATCTCGAATTGCCTACCACTTTGTTGTATTTGTATTTTTTGAGTGGAAGGGAAGGGCAGAGGGGGATGTTGGGGTGTTTGTTGTTTGCCACCCCTGTGTCCATCCCCCTTGAATTTAACAGATATTGAAAATAAACCGGCCTCGGCGTTCACCTTCTATTCTCCTGTGCTGTCTCAATTGTGGCTTAATCAAGAGGCCATGGAGCCAATGGACAATACCATTGATTGGCTCCTCCTGGCCAGGGCCTCAGCCTCAACCACCTCTTTCTCTTGGAGGCTCTATGTGTGGGAGTGTGGGGGTGTGTAATTTGTGTTACTCAATTTGTTTTTGATTGCACTGGTAATGATCTCACTCACCCTTCTCGATACATCCCCTTCAATGGCAGCGAAATAATGAGCAAAAGGATATACTATATATATTTCAATAGGAATTGAAATAAAATAAAAAAAACTGCGCGCTTTGATCAGCCCCCATCCCGGGGTTAATTCCAATTAAGAGAGAATTCTTTTCAAATACTCTATATGTATATATATATAGATTAGTCAGAAGGGTATATGTATGGTAAAATGTATAAAAAATAATTATTTTGAATAAATAAATAAATAAATAAATAAATGTAGCTAGTTAAAAAGGATCAATTGGCAGATACTATAGAAATCAATACAATTGGAAAAATATTATCATTCATTCATTTTTTTATTTATTTATTATTATTATAGGTATGGCGCAGAATTTTTTTGATTTAAAATATAAATAAAAATAAAATGGAGGAAAAAATGGAAAACATTTTTATTAAAACTCGTTACGGTCTTTGTATTATAAATAATGTATAGATGGTCATTAGAGAGGTGAATTATCGTACCCAGTTAGAGTTAGAGAGCTGGCCTTTTAATATATTTAAATATAATAGGTGAAATAATTATATAGGATAAATCGTGTGCATGATTTATAAATTTAATTGAGAAGTTGTAAAGATGTGGGCAAAATATTTTTTTTTAACTGAGGAGTGAGTGGAATGCAGCCCAGTGATAGATAGAAGAAGAAGAAGAATAAAGAGAAACAAAGAGGTTGTCCTCTGTTTGATTCAAATAAACATACACACATATATATCGAAATTATAAATGTGTATATTTATTATTTATTTAAATTTTATAATTTTTCTCATTAATATATCAAAGAATAATTGATATATTAACGAGAATTATTTTGACCGCACTCTTTTGAAAAATAAATATATCGCGAGACTACTGCGGATGAAGCTATTGGAATCTGCGGAATCTTAATTCTGGACCAAGAGAAAAAAGATGTGATCCATTTAGCTACAATCCAACATTATTTTGCGTATAGCCCGCATGACTCTTGGATGGACCACCAAATGAATTTGAAATCTAAGATGTTATATATTCAATCTCCCAGCCCAGAGCGCCCGATCTATTAGCATGTATGTTAGATGCTTGCCATTAATTAATCGAATGTTACTACTGCTGATGAAGATTCAGACTCCAATAGCTTCATCTGCAGTAGTCTCGCGATATACATCTTTTTCAAAAAAGCGCGGTCAAAACAATTCTCTTTAATATATCAATTATTCTTTGATATATTAATGAGACAAATTATAAAATTTATTTAACATCATTATTTCAAGTTAGAAATATATAAGTCCAGATATTATTTTCACTCAATATTTTACAAAAATCACCTAGATTTGATTCGCGATTGAATCAAATATAGGAAACATTCGATTTATTATTTATTTGTTTGAGACTATAGTTTCGAAGGCTTTCCCCTCATCATTAGTCTTTTTTAATTATAAATATTATTTTTCATGGGATGAGTATCGCGTGGATATTGAAAATTTATCTTCTTTCTCATCTTGTGAGCCAGACAGAATTAAAAAACATTTTTTGGCACACATCCATATATCCATATATTTATCCTTTCCTAGCCGAAAAATGGAGGGGGAGGGGGCTTGTTGGGATTTTTTCCCACTTTCCTTAATCTAAAATTGTTTGTTTTGACAGTAAATTTTAAGTAGATTGCTATTTGTCATTTCAAATCTGCTATTTAAACACAGGTCGGACGAAATTCCTGTTATATGACTAGAATTTCTAAAGAGTCAATGGCGCTTATTAATTTTGGATCTCTTTCTGCTTTTAATTAATCTAATTCCTGTACCTTCTGGGAACGAGTGATTGTTTGAATTTAGATGTAGAGCTAGTGAATTCTCCCTTTTTGGATTTCTAAAATACCTGAAATGTTCTTTCGTTCTGTTTTTCCTACATAGATCGCGTCACAATCCTTGCATTTAAAACTATATACCCCTTCTTTTTCTATATTAAAAACTTTTCAATGAAAAGAAGAAGAATGATTGTACATATTTGAAATTCTGTGCAAAAATTTCTATTAATATGTTACCCTTTTACTAATTTAAATTTTCTAACTCAACCGTTCGACGACAAACAAACCAGTTCGGAGAACGTACCGAATCTTTGAATAATATGCACTTCTTTCCTCTAATTATTAAATTAAAATTTAAGCGCTTTTGCTATATACTAAGACACTTAAGTATATTAAACACTTGACTCAAATAAACGTATCAAATTATTACGAAACACTTTTTGAAAATTCAACCGATTAGACATTGAGCTTTAGATCTTCAGAATCTTCGGATGAAAAATTCAGAAATATTGAAAAATCAAATGTATTTGAAATTCACCACACAAATTTGTATTAAATACCTATAGGTACTAGTTTCAATTTTCTAACACAAACCGTTCAACGACAAAAAAAAACCGTTTTCGTGGAATGTATACAGAATTTTTAAATAACATACCTAAATTACTTTCTTCTAATTATGAAATTATAATTTAAACCTTCTAATTTATAAGATACTTAAATTAAATTTTAAATTCTTCACTCAAATAAACGTCATCAAATTATTACTAAATGATTTTCTGCTCAAAACGTTTCTCTAATTCAATATTTTATTATATATAAATCCGATTAGATATTGAGCTTTAGATCAACTTCAGAATCTTCAGTTAAAAAAATTCAGAAATATTGAAAAATCAATTGTATTTAAAATTCAACACACACATTTTTATTAAATATACTAGTTTCAATTTTCTAACACAAACTGTTCGACGACAAAAAACCATTTCGTGGAATGTATACAGAATCTTTAAATAATGTACCTACATTTCTTTTTTCTAATTATAAAATTATTATAATTTAAGCCATCTGTTTTATAAGATACTCAAATTAAATTTAAATTCTTCACTCAAATAAACGTATCAAATTATTACAAAATGGTTTTTGAAATGTGATCAAAACGTTTCTCTAATTCAATATTTTATATTAAACTGATTAGATATTGAGCTTTACTTAGGGAAAGTGGTGTGGGTTTTAGGTGAAACATGATATTAATTAATAAAATAAAGGGAGTGTAGTTTCACAATGAATGAAATAAAACTCCAAAGAGGTTTATACAAACTCAATATATTTCGGATTATTAGTCCATCTTCAGTAGTTTGAAGAAATATATTGAGTATGTATAAACCTCTTTGAGTTTTATTTCATTCATTGTGAAATTACACTCCCTTTACTTTATTAATTATTGAGCTTTAGATATTTAAAATTTTCGGAATTTTCGCATAAAAAAAGGAAGAAATATGGAAAAATTTTGTTTGAAATTCGGCACCATAAGTTTTTATTAATAAATTACCGCTTTATTCTAGTATCAATTTTCCAACTCAAACATAATTTCCAAGTTTTCGGAGAACGTACAGAATCTTTAAATAATGCCCAGTTCTTCCCTCCATTTATGGAATAATTATAATTTAAACGCTTCTAATATTTGAAACGATTAAATTAAATTTTAAACTCTTGAGTCAAATAAACGTTTCAAATTACAAATGCATTTTGAAACCTGATCAAAACGTTTCTTTCATTCAATATTATAATTTTCGAAATAAATTTCATTCATTCTTGTGATATTTTCCAGACTAGATAAAAAAATAATTATAAATCGAATAGAATTCTCTAACGATTAAGCATAAAAATTTGTATTAGTAATTTACCCCTTTATACTATTAATTTCAATATTCTATTCTTCAAACGTTAGACAACGGAGAACGTACCGAATATTTGAATAATATGCACTTCATTACTTTAATTAAGAAATTATAATTTGAACTTTGATTTATGAGAAATTTAAATTAAATTTTAAATTCTTGACTCAAATATTAACGTTTCAAATAACAAATACATTTTGAAACATGATCAAAACATTTCATTAATTCAATATTTTCATTTTCAAACTTTAATTTTCATTCAATCTACATATTCTTGTAATTCTAATTTTCAAGACTAGATAAAAAAAAATTCTAATTTGAATAGAATAATGAAAATGATGCATGAATACAAATGAAGTGAACATAATTAGAAAAAGTAGGAGCGAATTAACTTTCTTTTTTTTTTAATGTGGTCCCAAGACACAAGAGCCGTAGAAATTATGATCAGTTTTAATTGAAAATTGTCAAGTATTCGGTTGCATAGCTAACTTTTTTTCTTCTTTGGGTGTTAAATATCGTTAATTAAAATGGAAACAGAGATAATAAAATACCTACTCTTTAACATTGTAAATTTATATATTTATCCATTTAAATACAAAAATCTGAGAATTTAAAGATTAAAAAAAAAATCGAAATGAAACAATTCTTTAGAGGGTGGAAGGGGTATAGGGGGAATTGAATGGAAATAATATATTTTAGATTTTTTTTCTTTTTTGTTAACTTAACACGAAAAGACTGTTAAATAAAGTTTAACTTATTTTTTTGTTTTGTTTTTAATTTTTAATTAAGTTAATAAATAAATAAATAAATAACAGAGTGATGTAACAAGTTTCTCCAATTAACGGAGGCGACTTTTCCCTTAAAACAAAAAAAAATGAAATAAAGTATTCAACCTAGCCAGTGCTGCCACGAGCTTTTTATTCGAATGTACTACTTATTAGAGTAAAATGTACTGTAATGGGTTAATAATAAATCGACCCACTTTATTATTTTTTAACCGACTTCAAAAAAGGAGGATGTTCTAAAGGATGTTCTCGAGGATGTTCTCGAGGATGTAATTTTTTACATTTTTGTTTAAAAAATGTTTAAAATAAACACCCAAAATGAGGCGCAAGGTCAAAAATGAAGATTCTAGACCTTTCAACCAAACTCTACCAACATCAGTAAGCTCTAGTTGCCCCAAATGTATTCAATGAAACGCTTTTTAGCTAGTATAAGAATCCGTTCTTACTAAAAACGCGTTTTTACTGCAAAATATATATACAAGTCACCCTATAATATTTTTTTTTTTTTTTTTTATTGTCGCCGGGAACAAAGCCCATTTAGACAGCACACAAGTAAAGTGTTAGTAGGGTTAGTGATGGAGCCGAGTTTTTAGCCGGTAGAAATTTTTATTTGCAAGCCAGGATCGAACTCCCGGCCTTCCGCTCCAACATCGTCATGATCGATCGATGCCGAAGCGAGACCAGCGCGTTAACCCCCCCCCCTATAATATTTTTTTAACTAAAATTTCACCAGTAAAAAAATAAACTTACTTTTAATTTAAATATTGTTTTTAAATAAATATGTAGGGGATAAATAAAAGTTGTTATGAGCACAAATCACGCCAAAATATTTTTTTTAATAAAATTTCACCCTCAAGAAAAAAAATCAATTAGATCTTGGATCATTTTTTTTCTTCTTTTGATGTTTTTTCCACTATTGATGCGTAAACGAGTGTGGGTAGATGAATGGAGGGTTGAGGGTGGGGGTGGCTCCCCTCTGCCAAGGGTAGGTGAGTGGGTGTTATTTTCCTTTTCGGAAGTTAAACCAGACGTTTGGCATCGCCGGAGCCGGAAATGTCTTTGGTATTTTTAGCACCAGCCGCCTCTTCTTGTGGCAGTTTTTAATATAACCTCCTGAACGGGAGCCAACCCCTCAGGGGTGTTCGTTCGTCGAAAAGGGGGACGAGGGGGGGAGGGGGGCGGTCTTAGGGCTGTTCTGGCATCGACCGATATCGTCGAAGAAAAAATATGTATATTGAAACGGTTCATGTCGAAAATGGTGTGTCTGTCAGTAAGCCAATATCGGCTATAGCTATATAGCTAAATCCTTGCGTTGTTGTTGTTGTTGTTGTTGGGGTTTAAGGAAGAAGATTCCGCTCTTACTTTTTCAGGATTCAAGAGATTTTGTCAGTTTAAAGAGATTGATTTATTTCATAATCAAATCTCTCTTCACAATACACCCTATATATACGATATATACCAAGGAATATCGTAAAAGCAAATTTTATATCAATTTCTAAAGGAATTTCCATATTATACCATATATACACATTTTCAATTTATTAAATTTTATTATCCACACTACAAAAATGTAATTCAATTCGAATTCCAAAGTAATATGATATTTTGTATTATTATATTTTATATATTAATAATTGAATTAAATAGACTCAAAATATGCTCAAATTTTATACTATAGATATCCAAAATAAATAAAGAAAATCGATATTTACAATAAATTGTTTAGCCTCTAATTATTAAAAAAAACAGCATTAAATTAATTTATTTGTTTAGTATTGTACTGGCTGGAAAATTCACCAATAATCCCTTTTGCCCTTTGAAGGCAAAAATAAATAAATAATAAAAATGTTTGTTGTTAATAATATGTATAATTATTTAAACCAGTATATGTATATATGTATAACAATGTGGTTAAACAATCTTGACTTTTATTAATTAAATGCAGTTATATAATTTAAAGTTAAACAACAAATAATGATTTTATTAAAACAATCATTATACTGTATTAGGCAATGGCCGTTTCTTTAAATGAATAAACTTAAATATTTAACTGATATTTAAAATGTAAGATATATATATTATTGTTGATTCATTTTCAACAATAACAACGACACTTATTCACACCGAACGATAAATAACAATAGTTACGGTAAACGGTAAGCGATAAACAAAAAACGAAACGAAAACAGACCCTTCACTTCTTCACCTTGCCAACTCGACACATATGATAATTCTCTAATATATATGATAAATATATATATATATATATATATATATATATATATATTATTGTTGATTACAACAACAACAATGACACTTATTCTCACGGAACGATAATTGATAAATATTAACAATAAACGGTAAACGGTACACGATACATTAACGAAACAGAGAATATACACTCTTCACTTCACCCTCTTGCCAACTTGGCTATCTTGCCACATATGATTCTGATACTTCCACGTGTTCATTAGTCATCGAGTCAGTCCTACTCGACTATTCTCTCTTCAGACACTAGGCTCCCGGAATATAACCGCGGCAAATTTATTTTGGTTACAGTATTGCTTTATATTTATTAAATAAAGCAACTTTATTTTTTTTTTTTTTTTTAAATGTTTTTAAAACTTTCCAATGATAAAGTGAGAAATTCTCCCGAAAAGTTCGGATTTCGAATAATCGTTTGAATATTGTTTTGATAAAAGATTACCTATAAATATTTTCATTTGAAAAACTACGTGACTTGCTTTTAATCATAAAAATAATAATATATTTCCAATAGGAATAATAAGTTAATTTTGTGATTGTAGTTTTCTTCTCGGTAGTGTAGGGTAGGAGTTAAGTTTCCCAGGGGATCATGTATCGTGTGTGGTTTCCCATCCGCCTACCCTCCAAGGGAGACCCTCTTATCCTATCTAGTTCACTCACCTCTCTCGGCTCAATTCCCTGGGATGCGATTTGTGTGGTTTACTAGACAAGCACCTCTACATCCTGAAACTCGAGATCTAGACCGACTTTTATTTTATTTATTACTATCTACTTACTACTTTCACTTAGGTATATATATAGAAAAAGGGAAGTTTTCATATTACTTTTTTCTGAAATTCATGTTTATAGGTAAGTCTTTATTATCAAGAATTCAAAGTTAAATTTTGGAATATAAATTGAAAATATTTAATATTGAAATATCCATCATGTTTTTTTTTTGTTATCTATAATAAATTTTTAAAAATTGAATGTCTATAAAACAATGTTAATACATTATTTGTTTGAAATTTTATTATTTTCAATGGTGTTGTCGAAAAAGGGCTAATCTGATTTTACTCGCTCAAGTCATCAGTTAATTTGGGACCAAACTGAAATCAACTTGAAACATGAAAATGCAAAAAGGCCAAACTGTTTGGCGTTTCAGGCCAAATCCCATTTAAATTAATCCAAAGGTGTATTTTTGAAACTTGTACTAAGTTTTCTTTGGTTTATCTTTTCCCCCTATTATTTTAGCAGTTTGGCCCCTTTAGCATAAGCGACTATGCTAAACTGACAGATTGGACCTTTTAGTTCTCTAGTTTTTAGTATATTAAGTTAAGTAAAGGTTTAACTAACTCACTCAGTTCCTTGGTTTACCGAAGAACCGTTTCTGCCCTTCCCCTGTACTACAGATACTATCACGGTGTCTGTTCAGTCGAGTTCAAATCAATTATCCTCCTTAGAGCCCTCTTTTGAGAAACGCGGTTTTCGAACGCTCAGCACCCATTGGATAAAAATCAAACCAGAGCTTTCGCCAACTCTTTTATCCCTATGACCTCCCTTCAGAGACGTCTTCTTCGCGAATTATAACCTTCAGCTGTTTAAGACCCGCACCCACAGTTACCTTCGATACCTACTCAGGCCATAAAATCCCTTCTTCTTCTTCTTTTCCCGATGGAGGGGCCAACCCAGGCCTTTAGGGGATGCATCTCATTGATGTAACTCCATCTCTCTTCAATTTTATTAAAAAAAAGCCAAACTGACAGATTGGCCCTTTTAGTTCTCCGGTTTTTAGTATAGTCGCTTATGATAAATTCAATACATTCTTGAATTTTCATTTTCTTGCAATTAACCACGTGATCAGTTATCATAAATTTAAGGATGTATAATAAATATATAGCTAATATTTGCCATTAATCGCTACGTAAAAAATCTATAAACTTGCAAATGAAAAAAAAAATGAAGTGTTATGCAGTTTTAGAAACATTCTGAAAATTACAGATTGGCTCTTTTTCCTCAACAACACTTTTTGTTTAAAAAAATCCATTGACAAAGATAAAAATTAAAAAAAATTGAATATTTTTAAAAAATGTTACTATAATAATTTGTCTTAAAAGATTTTTGAAATTTCAATCAAAAGATTCTTATATTAGAAAGGGTCGAATTTTTTGTGGAATCTAAAATAATTTTTTTTTATATCATGAGATAATATACTCACCTATCTCCCATGGCTCGGCTCAATTTCTTTAATCAAAGTAGTTTAAGCCGTTTATAAGATATTTAGAAAAAACGAAGCAAAAAAAAAAACTATTACAATATTTGACCATACCGCCATTTATGGTAAAGTAAAAAAAAAATTACGGTACATTGTTGAATTAAATTTAACTAATGCTAGGTGATAAGGTATAATTGATTTTTTTCTCCAAATCCATTCCCTAATCTGACGTTATCGCCTTCTCCTCCAATAGGATTTTTGGTTGCTTCACTCCTGGTTGCCTACCCTACAGACGTTTTTATAATATTTACCTTTTAAGATAATTCACAAAAACGAAAAATCGTAGAAAGTCATCCTGCTACAATAATATTTTTGTATTTCTCAATCGCAAAAAAGATTATTATTCTATATTGAAGTTTCTAGTTGAAAATACAGAAAAATTAAATCCTAAGAGAGGGCTGGTCACTATTAAAATAAAACTAGTTTACCTAAATACAATCGGGTATTTGAATCCATCAGAAATAACAGATGGAATATTTCTAATTGAAAATTGTGATGATGAAGCTCAAACCTTCGAAACTATAGTCTAACAAATAAATTATATATATTTATATACATGTTTTTATTCGTTAAATCCTATACTACTAAAGCGCAATTGTGCCTGCCTCTGTACCTATGTCCGTCCCCTAGGGGGTGGAGGGTTGGGTCCAGGGGTGGGGGATCCATCGGTGGGGGTTGGAAGGTACTAAATGGTATTTCTTTCTGTGTCTGTACCTATATCCAGTGGGCTACTAAAGGGTATTTAAGCATGTATATACCTATGTTTGTCCGTCATCCAGGGGGTTGGGGTTGGGATCCAGGGGCAGGGGTTTGAAGGTGGGATCCAGGGCGTGGGGAGTCAGGGATGTGGGGGGTCCAGGGGTACTTGAGGGCCTGTGTCTGAACCTATATCGTCACATACTACTAAAGGGCATTTGTCCCTGTATGTTTGTATGTCCCCAGGGGTGGGGTTGGGGTCCAGGAGGTACAGGGTCCAAGTGTGGGGATTCATGGGGTGGGGGTCCAGGGGGCTACTAAGTGGGGTTTGTACCTATGTCTGTACCTATATATACATACCTATGTGGGGTTGGGAGGTGGGGTCCTTGGGTGAGGGTTGGGATCCAGGGGATGCGGTCCCCATTGGTGGGGAGTCCAGGGGGTAATTTTAGTTGGTTGGAGGGTGATCAGAGGAGGGGGAGAGAGTTCCGGGGTTGGGGAGAGGGTCCGTGGGATGGAGAGTCGTTGAAGATGGAGGAGAGGGAGTGTTCAAGTAATGGGGGGGGGGTCCAGGAGGCGAAGCCCCTTGGCTAGCAAGAGACCCACCGAAGGCAGCTAGTATATTTATAATATGTTTATGCATCAAGCAGAGGACAACTTCATTGATTTTTGTTTTCATGAATAATAATAAAAAATAATGTAAAATATTAATTACCTCGAACAAATGACATTTCTATTAAGATTGATGAATAATAAAATATTTTTGAAATCAATACGTCCATTATCGGATATAAATTTATTATCATCTACTCCTTTTTTTTTCTTTTTTCTAGAAAATTATTTTACCAATATATGGTATAATTCCTTTTTCTAGACAGATATAAATCAACTTTAATTAGAATTTATTTTTAAAATGAAATTAGTTTTAGAAGGGGGGGGGGGTGAATGAACAGCAATAGCAGCAGGCAACCCTTTTGTTGACTGATGAAAAAAAAATTGTTTTTTTTTTAAGGTTAAGTAAAAAGATTGAATTTACCTTCCGTTTTTAGAATCATAGTTTTTTTATGCAAAAAAAAAAAATGATAATCTTTATATATAAAAATTTATATTTAGGTAATTATTTAGAAAAGAAGTTATTTTCAACCAGCTGAAAAGCCTGCCTTCAGCGGGTATCTTGCTGGCCAGGAGGCACCCCCTGGACTCCTCAATGAATTTTAAAACAGCCATTTTGAATTTTTTTGCAACGGAATTTTCTCTGGAGATAGACGGACTGGTAGAAATTTTAATTGAATATAATGGAAGGCAGCCCAGAGGTAGTGAGGAAAGCAAAAATTAACACATATCAAATAAGGTGTAATTTATTGGAATCCTTCCTCCTTTCCTTTCAAACCAATTTTTAATCATTTCCTTCTCTATCGCTCTCTCTTTTTGTTCCGAGATCTTGACTTAATTCTTCTTTAATCAATTGGAAAAAGATTATCCCTGAATGACTCTTCGTATATTCAAGAGAGTGGATTGAATTATATGTTGTCTTGCTTAACAGAAAACAAATAATTTGGAAGATTTGATTCTATGTGGTTGTTGATTTGTTTATCAGAAATGATGTTTCCGGCTGAAACTACTTTAAATTATACATTTTGCTGAGATAAATTTCATCAGAATGCACGAAGTTTCGACACCTATTTCTGAATTCATTTTTAAGTGCAGATTAAAATCTTAAGGGGTAACTTTTGATTTCAATATTTGAATGCTGAAAATATCATGATAGTGTGACCAATGTGTAAATTCTTTTAAATACATAAAATAATAAACGCTTCGGAGGGAAAAATCCTCTGAAATGTCGGTTTGAAAGGAAAGGAGGAAGGATTCCAATAAATTACACCTTATTTGATATGTGTTAATTTTTTTCTTTCCTCACTACCTCTGGGCTGCCTTCCATTACATTCAATTAATAATTTAAATTTTCTAATTTTAATAGATTTTATTTGTCCTGAACTATTTGTGGGTTTTAAAATTAAAAAAAAATCACGACGGCGCAAGCCGATTATAATAATTATCGAATATTGTCTGGGTGCATGACTGGTATCGCCGTCTGGTGGTTCTAAATAGATACTTTTGCCTCATTTAGCTCGGACTATTTGTATATGATAAATGTTATAAACTAGTGAAGAAATTATTTGAGCTACTGTGATGAGAATTTTTGATTACCAGGATTGAATAATATATATATATATATATATAACTATCAATATTATTATATTTTCATCGTTCGAGGTATATTTGAGGTTATGTATGGTGGCTTACACAAAGTAAATAAAAACTTGAATTTCTGAATTTCTGATGGAAATTGTGACAAGCAACAGTCATTATTGTGGGAATGATTTTTAACCTTACCGAATTGATTTTCTTTCTCAGATAAGCTGTTTTATCAAGTGGAATTATCAAATGTTCACAAATACTTCTAGAGATATGATATTATTAGATAGCGAATAAAAAACAAAATTGTTCAAAACGTTGTTTTACAGGAATAGATATAAGTAACAAAGTCTGAGTATTTTTATCATTAAAGTATTATTTTTTGCCTTTTAATTAATTTATAAATAAATAATAAATAATAAATAAATAAATCTTTGTTCCTATGACCTCCTTGGAGGCTACAAGTCCTCGGTGGCTAGGTCCTCCAAACATCAATACAATCCTAGCTGCAATACATTAACAAACATCAATACAAATTATCTACAACAATTTAACAAATAATAAACAAGTAAAAAAAAAAAAAAAAGAAAAAAGAAAAAAAAATAGAAATATATGATCATTAACAAATAACATGACCATAGATTTCCATCAAAAGACAAAAAGTAATTTAAAAAATTCCGCGCAAAAACCCAATACCAAGGAGCAAGCGACGCATTAGCCATCCCGGCATTTGCCATAAGTTGTTAAGGGAAACCTGGTCAAAACCTTAACAAGGATGGTGTCTAGCAGTTGGAAATCTATAAAATTGAGAATCACTATTTTTCTTTGTATTTTTACAATTCACTAGACAACAATTCGAAAACCACATTTTTCGTTTGTATTCAATTTTATTAGAGGAAAATGCAGAGGCAAATTTGCCAAATTCAACCGCCTACAACGCTGAGGTCGTTTCTCTTATCCCCTCTAACGTACTGCACCCAGCCAATAAGATAGACAAGCAATACATATATATATATATTAATCTAATGTTTAAATCTCTTATTTATTATTAATATTATTATTATTTTGAAACCTTTTGAGGCCCCTTTGGTTTAAGCCTAGTGCGCCCGTGCGGAAATCCGCCAATGTTTATCACTGTAACCGTAACAGATACTGCATTTTAGCTCAACAGAGAGATAGCTTAAAAAGCTGAGGATTTAGATATATAAAATCATTTTTCATAAAAATTGCACATACTACGTTTCTTCTTACGAGGGAAGATATAAATACTTTCTATTTATCTATCAATTTATTTGTTAAGAATCAAGACATGTCAATAAATAAATGATAAGAGAAATAATTTAATTTTCAACTAAATTCTAATCTGATAGTTGCCTAGGTGAGGTGGATGGATAAATTCGAGAACCCCTTGCTTGCTTGCCATTTCATCTGCTCGAAAGCTAACTCGTCGACTTTCGACATCCGGTTTCGAATTTTCGACCCTCAAGTGTGTCTAGATAGTCAAGGTGGACGGATAACGGAACGGGCCTCTGAGGAGAGAGGGGGGGGGTGGATTCAATTTTCGTTCAAGCCAAAAGGGTTTACTTCTTCTTCTTCCTCTTCGATAGAAAAGAACGAACTCGGTTGGTTCTTTCTGCACTGGGGGATCCCAATTCGATTCCCGTTCAAAGTCAAGGCAGAGGAAAAAAAGACTCCAACGAGTGACATCCTCTCTTCTCTTCTCTATCGAGGGGCGGGGGGGGGGGGGGGGGTCGAGGAAATTTCAACCCCTCTTATGGTTTATTAATGCGACTTGCGCTTTTTCCTATCGCCAATTCATTTTCATTCATTTCAAGATACATTGATTTATCGAGGCAGAGTTTACAAAAAAAAAAAAAAATTATAAAATAAAATAAATAAATTATTTCGTATTTATTAAAATTTGATTGAAATACATTGAAACCCCTCAAATCCGAACTAATTGGGGCTGTAGTCTGTTCGGATTAGCCGAAAGAAGCTTCGGCAATTGAAGATATCTGATATCAAGTGAAAGATTAAGTGATATTTTGTGTGTTCCTATTGTTATTTCATTGTTTTTGCAAAGTGATTAACCTAAAGAATTTCAATAACCAACTTTTAGCGTTTTTCAATCCTGGATGACATCAGTATGTAGACACATTTACACTTTGTTAGGTATGATAACTGTACTTCTTTGTTAATTTTTTCAACTAAATATGTAAAATAAGGTTATAATGCAGAATATATACATAATTGTTTTATGACTAAATAAATAAGTGTCCCTTTTTTGAGTTCGGATTTGAGGGGTTTCACTGTAAGTAGTTTGCCAAGAGTATCGGAGTTAAATTTAGTGTTTTGAAAATTATAATTGAATACATATAAGTAATTGTAATTATATTTTGAATTGGAAATTTTGAAAATAACTTAATATAGTAATTTTAAGTGAATTAATAATTTTATAATTGTGTTTTAAAATAAATAAATATATAATAAAATAAATACAATTATTTATAAAAACCGATAAAAACAAAGGGGAATCGTTTAATACAAGGGTTCACAACCGAGGCGAAATTTCCTCTTAGGGGAATTTTAGTATTTCAAGGAGGAAATTAATCTGCATACGAATTTCAAAAGTTTTAAATGACATATTAAAAAGAACTGGCAAAAAACAACCTCAGCTTGCTCATTAGACAAATATTACTCTAAAATAAAATATGATACCTTGTATTTTCAATATATTAAAAGCATATTATTTGAAATAAACTTTTTGAGCTAGAAAATCCTGGAAAGGGGAGAATGGCATTCTTACAAAATTGCAAAACGGGTTTATTGGAAGAAAAGGGTTGAGGCTCTTTGCTTTAATATAAGAACTCAAATAGTTTCGGGCGGAATTCTCTTTTTATCAATTGAAAATTTGAAAAAAATTCTTTATGAATGAATTTTCAAGGAACTAACTATATGTATATATTTTTCTATTTATCAATAGGGTAGCTCTAATTTTAATTTGGTTTCAATAGTTCAACCCTCAGAATTTACAAAATTTGTAAATTTCGTACCGGATCTGGAAAAAAGTTTTCACATATCGCTCACTCTTTTCAACAAAGTCATATCATCTCAAAAATCGGCGATTTTTTGTTTTGACCATTTTTAGAATCCCCTGAAAGAGTAATACCTATATCCCTGCAAAATCTCGCAAATCTCGCCGATTTTTTAACCGACTTCAAAAAAGGAGGAGATTCTCAATTTGACTGATTTTTTTTGTGTCTATGTTTCTGTATCTTCGTCAGTTGTGAACCGATTTTGATGATTTTTTGCATTGGGTTCAGTCTAGTTTCCGATTGGTCCCGTTTTTTTTTCATTGGTGTTGGTATTGGACCTTTTTTGATATGCTTGTTCAGGCTTAACTTCTTTGTTTAAGAACCGATTTCGATGATTCTTTTTATATTGGAAAGAGGGTTCTTAGGGATGGTGCCATATTAATTTGGTCAAGTTCTGAAGATATGATCAATGACGAAATAACGTAAATCTCCAATTCTTATGACCAAATAATCGAAATTATAATAAATAAAATCTTTTATAAAAAAAAATCTTAAAACATTCATTTAAAACCCGCAAACGTTTCGAGAGAATTTCTATATTTATAAATGGAATTTTATTATCATTTTCTGATTCATTCGCCCGACGCTTTCTCTTTCGAGATGCATGCAAGGTATTATATTAAGTCACTATTAATAACATCACTAAAAAGAGAAAAATAAAAATAATTTTTATAAAAAAAAAAAATAAATGGAACAAATAAAATAATAATAACTTAAAAATAAAATAAAATACACTAAAAGGTATAAAATAATTATCTAATTTAGTTACAACTAAACGACGAAATATTAACATGAAATTACTTTTTGAAGTCGGTGCCAAACATATACATTATATGAATCGCACTCGACGGATCTTATTTAGTACGTTTGGCGGGTACGCTCGCTTATAGGTAGATAATTATTTTATACCTTTTAGTGTATTTTATTTTATTTTTAAGTTATTATTATTTTATTTGTTGCATTTAATTTTTTTGAAGTCGGAATTATTTTTTTTTATAAAAATTATTTTGGATATATGACGTTGTTGAAAGGAGTGAGCGATATCTATTTTCTTTTTTCGAAAATTTAATAATATCGATTTCAAAATAATAGTGATGATAAGTAAAATTAGTATGTTAGGTACACACTTTGTTAATAGAGATGTTATATAAAATCACTTAAAATATTCACTTAATATAGGAATAATAAAATATATTTTTTTATTGTTCACATTTTTAGGGTCTGTTGATGATACCATAAAAGTCCCGAGTGGAATGCGACATCAGTGTCGCCAATTTAAAAGTTTAAAACCAAAAAAAATACTATTTAATTAATACTTTTATATTTACCCAGATAAGAGAGTTTACGAACCAAAAATAGAAAAGTTTACTCAATTAAAATCTATTTATTTATTTATTTGTTCATGAAAATGTAATAATAAATCTATCTACTGACAAAAATTATTACGTTGTTGTAGATAATAATATTTAATATTATACTACAAACCAACGAATTTCGAGAAAAGATTGAAATTTTTTTATTTTATTTTGAGAAACTAAATTATAACGATTTTTAGAAAATAAATTAAAAAAAAATCTTAAATTTAAATTATGAAATTTAATATTTATTGAAAATTATTTACCAAAGTTTAAAATAATAATACATATATTCAGAATGAATAAATATTGAATTACACTATTGTGTGTAATTTCTTGTTAATTGCTATTGAATTTGCTAATATTATTATATTATATATTATGAGAGAGGTAGAATAAATTTCACAAGTATTTAGTATGATGAATAGTTAAGTTTATTTTGAGCGAAATTTGATCAGGAAAGTCTTTTGAAATATTGAAAGACAATACATAACGTCTTTTTACAAAACAGTCATCTATCAAAAACTTTTTCCAGTGGGATGGAGGAGGGAAGGGGGGGATTTTTTAAAAATATTATCTCTACCTTCGTATAAATTAATATGAAAAGATTGTACTTATTATATAAAAGCAAAATTAATATTTTAGCTAAACTTTAATCTCATAAAAACCAAATAATGTAAAAATTATATTATCATTGAGTATACACACTCCTAAGACTAGTTTGAGGCAACTACTTGGCCTCAAATAAATTTATAGGCTGAGACCTGACTTTTTTATAGCGCCAGTAAATAATCTTAACTTTTGATATTTTTTTAATAAAATTTAAATCCTATTCTACTCTCACGGATGATAAAAATAAATAAATAAATAAAAAATACAGGCTGAACTATTACTATAATAAATGTACAATTAGGAATCAAAATTTTTAAATTTTTCTACGTATTGTCCCTTAAGGAAGGTAAAAATGTACGTATGTATGAATGACCACTAAATGGCTTAACATTTCGAAAACTAAAAATTATAGAAACTTCAAAATAGTCTTAAAATAAATCTATATAATATAAGGCATTAAAGTGAGCCAATTTTTGTTACGATTTATCCAAGGGGTAAAAAGATATAATCATTATTTCTGTTTTGCAAAAAATCAAAAATTTTTGGTATTTTACGATTTTCTATGAAATTTCTTTTATGAAAATGCTTGAAATTTTGGACTTAGTACTTGGAGTAGTTTCACGCACGCCCTTTGTATATAAAATTATTTTCTTATGCTAAGGGGTTAAATACTTATATTATAATATTAATTTTAAAATTCATATAGATTTATTTAACTTTTTACTTTCACATTTATATTCTATAGAATATAGTAATGTGAAGTATTGCGATCGCCTGCCTGGGTCACCTGACACTTTCAGGGCTTGTATCTCAGAGATGAAAAAAGTTAATTTAATTTTGTAGCTTCTAGATGAAAAGAATCGATGTCTTTAATATATTAATTTAGGACATAAAACCGGATATTGTGGCCCCCAGAGGCCAAAAAAGGGGCCAAAAATTGGTCAGTGCGTATGTGCGTACGTATGTATGTATCCCCCTGCGTGTCGCAACCATAAGTCTCAGAGCTACGAAATTCGGACCTTAAACTCTATATAGATTAAAAGGAGTACAGCAAGCTTTTGGTTGAAATCGGAAAACCGGAAGTTGGCATTTACATGAAAGAATTTTTTTTTGATTTTCACAAAAACGACTAACGATTTTGTTAAAAATTGGTCTACTAATCAAGTGTCATGAGATATTAGTCGTGTATAAATTTTAATCCGATTAAAATAAAGGAAAGGGGTGTAAATTAGGAGTGTCGTGATGATTTCAAATAAATCAAAATGTGATAGTCGTGTGGTTAACTACACCAGTTGATTTTTTCGAATCTTCAAGTATCAATCTTGTTTTGTTTTTTGTTTTTAATGATAATGATGAGAGAAGGAGTTACACCAAAAAGGTGCAACCCCTAAAGGCCTGAGTTGGCCCCTCCATCGTGAAAAGAAGAAGAAAGAATTTTATGAGTTGGGCGGAGGTCGAAGGTATCTGTGGATACGGGTCTTAAATAGCTGAAGGTTATAAGTCGCGGGAAAGATGGTGGCAGGGAGCGAGTTCCAGTCTCTGGAGGTCATAGGGATAAAAGAGTTGGCGAAAGCGCTTGTTCGACTTTTATCCAATTTGACAGAAAGTGTTACATTTGACAGAAAATGTTATAGAAAAAGTCCTGTAAAGCGTGTTTTTCTATTGGTTTTTGTCTGTTACCGGAGTCTTAGTTTTAGTATTGTTACGAGTGACGTAGTCTTGGTCTCGGTTTTGAACTTGGTATTGGTCTTATTTACTTGAGTCTTGGACTTAGTATTGCTGAGTGATGTAGTCTTGGTTTTGGACTTGGGCTAAGACCAAGATCAAGACTGCAAGACCAAGATCGATTTTGCGCTTAACCACTGTGTAGTTTATTAATGGTTCTTCCATTACAATATAATATAGGTAGATATATATAAATTAAAATTTTAAAAAATATTTATTGAAATATTTTTTAAACTGTAAAGGTATGTGTGTTAGGGATAAGGATTATGGGAATTCTAAATATGTATATTTATATGAATAATTTTCAAATAATTTACGTTATTTCGAGAACCCTATGCTTTTTATTGTGAATCAACGAGTTAGATATTTGCAATTGAAATGTAAAATTTTTCGATTTTCAAATATTTTATTCCACATTTATTTATTAATTTATTTGCTTTTTTTCAAATAAATGATAAATAATTTGAATAATTGACGTGAATAATAATACCTAATAATTCGTTATCGTTTGCCTTTTTAATTGATAGATAGGGGGATAAATATAGGTAATCGGAATTTATATCTGAAAAGGAGGGTGTAATCCAAGAGCTCGCGGGATTTTTAATCATTTCCTTCTCTATCGCTCTCTCTTTTTGTTCCGAAAATGACTTAATTCTTCTTTAATCAATTGGAAAAAGATTATCCCTGAATAATCTTCGTATATTCAAGAGAGTGGATTGAATTATATGTTGTCTTGCTTAACACAAAACAAATAATTTGGAAGATTTGATTCTATGTGGTTGTTGATTTGTTTATCAGAAATGATGTTTCGGCTAAAACTACTTTAAATTATACATTTTGCTGAGATAAACTTCATCAGAATGCACGAAGTTTCGACACCTATTTCTGAATTCATTTTTAAGTGCAGATTAAAATCTTAAGGGGTAACTTTTGATTTCAATATTTGAATGCTGATAATATCATGATAGTGTGACCAATGTGTAAATTCTTTTAAATACATAAAATAATAAACTGCCTTTTTGTATATCGTTCGTTTATACCTAAAACAGTCATTCCAGGATTTTTCAGAGCTCTCGCTCGCATATTTGAATCCATCAACCTTACAATACGGTGATTTCAATTTGTAAACATTTGTTTTAGTAATCTACGAAATTGTGGACCGGGGGTAGAATATGTCCACAGTATTCTCTGATTGTCGTAAAAGGCGACTAAAAGGGGTTGGAGCTGAGGTTAATAATACCAAACAGTGAAGTTCTTTTTAATTTCAGAAGAAATGTGAGATTGTATACAATATACCAGGCATGATCAATGATTTCAGGATCGTGACTTGAAATGTTGGAGTTTTTTTAAAGGTCCGGAGCATTCCAAGAATTACAGGATATTTATTTGCATACGGAATGTCGTAAATTGCAGTCAGAGCAGTTTGTAGAACCATGCTAAGGCAGTCCAAAGATCACTGAAGATTGTGATTCTTCAATCAGAAAAACATTTTGATAAGTCATTTTACAAGCCTAAATTAACAAAGTGGGATGAATAGAGAGAATGAAGTATAAATTCCAGGCTCTAATGATGAATTTAATCATTCGAAACTGGTGAAATCTGGAATATTAATTTGATATAACGGATGAATTTTTGTCAAAATTTTGTCGTTTTAAGAGAAAAGAGTCCATCGTCTTTAATCTCATAGATCTACAATATCCTGCATTAGATTGTTGAGAAAATGGATTCTGGAAGAAGAGTAATGTCTTCTTCTTTTTAATAGACCATTGGTCTGTTTATTCTAACTCGTCCTGCCAGCGTTTTTTAGGTCGACCTCTGCTTTTCATGCTTGCTAGCTAGTTTATTCGTTAAAATTTTCTTGCGAATTTGGTCTTTGCTCATTCTTTCCACGTGTGTGTACCAATTTTCTCTTCTACATTTGATCCAGTCATCGATCTTTTGAATTCCACATTTTTCCCTGATGTCTTCACTTCTTTTTTTATCAAACAGCGATAGGCCAAGGATTCTTCTGAGGGTTTTCATCTCGGCCGTTTCCAACATCTGCCTAGTTTTGGCTGTATCTGGTCTTGTATCGGATGCGTAGGCCAGTATTGGTCTTACAATAGTCTTATATATTCGCACCTTGGCTTCTATTCTTAGGAACTTATTCGACCAGATTGCATTATTAAGACAACCTGAAATCCTTAGGGCTTTAATAGATTGTGTTTTTACTTCTGTCTCTATATCTTGATGAGAAGTTATCTGAATACCAAGGTACGCAAATGACATGACCTGTTCAATGAATAGTGTCAATAATTATTAATATTTATTGATACATTTATTAAACTGTTTCGATCACCACTGATAAACCATCTTCGGTGGTAATTAAGTTCGTTATATTTAGTAAAATGTCCAATTAATCATCACATTATTTTTTAAGAATAAATTCGTAATATTTAACCATTATATTTGCTAAATGTAAACTCCACAACGAAGAATAAAAATATAGTTCAGAATTGTTAATACCTACCAAAATCTTCTCATTAAAAACATCCGAATTAGTTTTAAAACATCGGTAGACATTTAAAAAAATTAATGTAATGTCATCAAACTTTGTAGGGATTCTAATAACCTAACCACACACAAGAACCATAATTCCCCTACTCAGTTGTTAACCCTCTGTAACAGAATGTGGTGGTTTTCATTCCGTTTTCCTATAATCTATAATCAATTTAACCCTCGCAATTTTATGAATGGTTAAAACAATAACTAGACAAACATAATATACTAATATATATCTAGGGTAGTAATTGACCAAATAAAATCATTGGCCATAGTTCCTAATTATAAAATCGATCAGTTATTTAAACACACACACACACACAATGATGAAAAGTAAAATGTCAATAAGATCAATTTTAGATAAACGAAGGTATAAATAGACCAAGTTAATAGTAATCTTTATTGGATCATATAATAAATAAATGAATCCGAAAGGACAACATCCTCTCTCGTTTGAAATGTCCAAAAATAACAAGGTTGAAATTCTAATGAACTTCGGAAACTTGCACGCCTATTCACCCCCCCTTTATTTTAAGCTAACTATTAAAAATTTAATGATTTTTAGATATTTGTAGATTGAGATTATGGTATGAACAGTACATAATTGTAGTTTGTTATTAAAACTTATTGTTAGAACTATATTTTTTCACTTTTAAATGTCTATATTTATTAACAAACTAATAAGCACTTATACAAATATAAAACATGACGTTTCGATCACACGTTTGCAAGTATGAGATAGCTGGGTAAAATTTTGCATTTCTAGTCTTCTAGGGGCTTACAGTTTATGTATACGTACACATTTTGGTTGAGTTTGGTTCAAAGGGCTAGAATTTTCATTTTTTGATTCTCCCCAATTTTGGGGACAGAAAATTTGTTGAAGGTGTTTTCTTTGATAACTTTGTTTGAAAAGTATACATCCAAAATTTGGGGCGATTTGGAGTTTAATGTTTCAATTATTTTCTTTAAATCTTTTAACAAGCATGTATTTTATTTAAATAAGATAGCGTTATTTAGGTATTAAAGGGTTAGTGTGAATTCACATTAAATTTACGTAATATTACGTTGATAATAATTTCACAAAACACTTTATCTTGTATTTTTTCTTCTTTTCCCCTTAACTCAACTTCTCAATTTCTGATACTTCATGATTTAAGATAATTTTGTCAGTCAAAAGCTTTACAAAGATTAATTTTGGCTGTAAATTCTTAACACTTGCACTGATGTGAAAAAAAATGTCTTAATTTAAAACTATAATAAAATTTCACAAATTCATTCATTCTCCTCTCTCTGATTCAACTACAAATAAGAACGAATTTTTTATCACAAGTGTATTAAAGTACTGAAACTTTGGTATTTGAGTCTGACTCGCACTTGGCCTGGTTATTTATTTTTATTTTTACCAAGATGATGTAAGTTGTATCGGATAAGGCCCTATAATCTGAGAAGAAAAATAATTTCTCTAATTGCTAATTTAAAGTAATAAATAATTGAATTAAATCAATTATGTAACAAAGCTCAAATTTATTTATTATTTATATGAAATTTAATATTTTGGTTTAATGTTTCAATTATTTTCTTTAAATCTTATTAATAAGTAGCTATTTTATTTCAATAAGATGACGTTATTTAGGTATTTAAGTATTAATGTGAATTCGCATTTAATTTATGTAATATTACGTTGTTAATAATTTTACAAAACACTTTATCTTGTATTTTTTTCTTCTTCCCCCCTTAACCCAACTTCTCAATTTCTGATACTTAAGTAGGTATTATGTACTTCTAAGTTTTCGACTAAGTTCTCTACCCTCTCTTATTTTTACAGTAAAGTCTCCCATTATGGGCTCACTATGTTACCAAATTAACTTCCTTTTCCGGCAGCCATCCCCTTTGTGGTCTCATCTTCCGGAAGTGGTGGATAAAGGAGGGAGAAAGTACAAGACAAACCAATTACGTACTAGAGTTATTTTTAAAATAGTTTTTTTGATTTCATTGATTTATTTATATTTTAGTGAAAATATTGTCATGGTACTAAATTTTCAAAAGAAATTCAGGTGCAGTTAATTCAATTAAATAATTTTTAGTACTTATTCTGTATGTATAATTTATACCCATACCACCCCATTAGCAAAAAGCATTTAAAAAAAAACAATAAATAAACTAGTGTGCAGACCACGTTACATTTACTTAGCCCGATATTATAATAAATTAATACAGTCGAACCCGCTTATAACGAGCCCTGATTTAACAAGAACCAGGATTTAATGGGGAAATCGGAAAAACTTGATTTGTACAATGTTAAGTTAAAAACGAACCCGGCGTTTTTTACGAGCACTCGGTTATAACGAGCAAATATCGTGGTCCCTTCGCGCTCATTATTAGCAAGTTCGACTATATTAAAAATAAATAACCAAAAACATTACTAAAATTTAATGAAAAAATAAATAAATTTAGTCTGACTTGTGAAGACCATGTGACTTTCACTTACGAGTTATTATAATCGTAATCTGATATTAAAATTAGAAAAATTTGTTTTGTTGTTATAGCAATCTAACCAAATTGGACTTGATATAAAACCAAAGAAACTTTTCTTTTTATATCGAATTTATGTGAAATAGCAGATAAAATGGTTCTTATTAAAAAACTGATTATGAAAGTCAAAGCTTCAAAATTATAGTCTAAAATAAATAAGTTACATATAATTATGTTTATTTGCATCAACCAGACGACAACCTTAATGATTTCTTTTTATGAATCAACAACTCTGCTACTCTCTGTAAAACAAAATCTATTCTTTTACATAAGGCTTTTCATTTTTAATGCGGATTTTTTGGTATAAACATACAACAAACTTGTGAACATTATATCCATAGCCCTATGTGTTTACATATCAGTAAACGTTTAATGTGTAATTGATTGGATTTTTATTTAATTATTGTCATCACGAGACTAACACTAAACAACAACCACACAAACACCGATTCGTTTCAGAGTCAACAATGTTGTTGGTGCGTTTATGTAAATGCAAATTCGCCACTATATACTATGTTGAAAGGAGAAATGCAAATTGTAAATGGTGTGAAAAGCAAAGTCACCCGTTTTGAGTGAGAGAGAGAGAAGCCAACCGGGTGGTCTTCTCCACCGAATGAGTACGCTCGCTCATCTGTTTGATGAACAATCCATCCATCCAATGGACGAATCCAATATGAACGAACGGGACGGACAAGAGAAAAATTCAATATGTTATCGGTTTGACTTGATGATGTAGTTGATCCCACCCCGCACCCCACCCCTTTCTGTCTGTCCGTTCATTTGCAGCAATCACCTGGACACAAAGTGATTGGGATTCTGGGAGAGGGATGATTATTGATTTGGAAATCGACGATTTTATTTGTAATAGGAGTCAGAACACTTGAAATATAATTTAAATTTGACAGCCACTTGAGCATGTCAAATTTCCAAATCCATAAGTGTAATAGTATTATTATTTATATAGGTATAATAAAATGATGATTAAAATACATTTTTGAAGTTCCCATTGAAAGAAGAATAAATTCAATCTTTTTATGTTAAATAAATAAATTTATAAAATTTTAAATGAAAAATTAAGAGGTCCCTTTTGCTCAAAATTGAGTCAAAAGAAGTGTGGTATTTAATATTTAATAAAATAAGTTAAAATACAAATGAAAAATAATAGAATTAAAAAATAAATAGTATGAAGGTCGTAAATGTTTGAATAGAAAACAAATATAAAAAAAAAATACTTAAATACAAAAGTTAGTTTGATTTATTCAAATCAGCTAATAATAAGTGTCATGAATTTTTAAATTAAATAAATAAATTTAAATTTTTAAAAAAATCGTTTGAGCCGTTTTTGAGAAAATCAAAAAAAAAAAAAAAATCTTTCATGTAAATGTTCACATCCGGCCTTCCGATTTTAGCCAAAATCATGATGTACTCTTTCTAGCCTATATCAAGGTTAAGTTTCGAATTTTGTATCACTGGGTCTTATGGTTGCGAAACGCAGGAGGGGGTTCATTCTTACGTACGTAAACATCAACTTCCGGTTTTTCGATTTTAGCCAAAATCTTGTTATACTTCTTGTAGCCTCTAGATAACTTAAGTTTTAAATTTCAAAGCTCTGCGACTTACCAAAGACGAGATATGAACGATTAAAATATTTATTTTACGACACTCCTAATTTACACCACCTTCCTTTAATTCAATCGGATTGAAAATTTGACATAACTATTAACTCAGGACACTTGATAAATACACTAATTTTTAAAAAAATCGTTACAGGCGTTTTTGATAAAAAAACGAAATAAAGGAAGGGGGTGTAAATTAGTAGTGTCGCGATGACTTCAAATAAATGAACATGTGAAAGTCATGTGGTGAACACACCAGCTGATTTATTTAACATTGGCGGCAAAAGGACCTCCTTAATGAAAAGCAGTCCGTAAGATTATTTCCAATAAACAAAGTACAGCCGACTCTTGATAATTCGAATTTTTCGATAATTCGAACTCTTCAGCTGTTAAGTTCGGTAAATCGAAAAAATGCTGTGTATTTTTGACACGCTCGATAACTCGAAATCCTTTTCGTAACAAGAGGGGGAGAGAAAGTTCTATAACTCGAACTAGATCACTTCAATTCGTTTTTTTTAAATTAGTTATGTATTATCTATTGCAATGTAATTTTTTTGTTCTTTTTTTGTCGTTTTCATTATTTTTACTTTTTTACTTGAGGCTATATATAAAATTTATGTATGCTCATACATATTTTCAAAAATATAATAAAAATTCAAATTTTTTTCTTTCCTCTTAATAATTCAAACGTCTTTATTATTCGAAGTCTCTATAATTCGAATTTTTTTGTAGTCCGCTGGATTTCGAATTATTGAGAGTCAACTGTATTTATTGGAAGGTTTTCTCTCAACAGGCTTTGAACCAACGTTTCAGAGAATAAAGTAAAGAAAATTTAAAAAATATAAAATACTAGGTAGGTTTCTCTTTGAACTCCTTAAAATGGGCTCGTACCCCGAAATATTTATAGAGTCATGCTAATAAGCATCTTGTCTTTTCTTTTTGTGAAACCTACCTAGTATTTTAGATTTTTAATTTTCTTTACTTTATTAAAATATCTTTCACCAAGAATCTAGACGATTGTCCCTTAATTTTTGTGAAACCTACCTAATATTTTATTGAGATTGGAGTAATTTTTAGAGACGGACTGATAAGTGAATTGAGTGGATATTGATGAGGCAGTCCAATATAAAGAAGAATAAAATTTATACTATCTTTTTATTCATAAAGCGACGTTTCGGTGGTAATTCTCTCATTATTCAGGCGTTTTGAAAAGTCAGTGAAGTCATTAGATTTCCTTCACTGACTTTTCAAAACCCGGAAGAAGGAGGGAATAGCCTCCGAAACGTCGGTTTATGAATAAAAAGATAGTATAAATTTTATTCTTCTTTATATTGGACTCCCTCATCAATATCCATCTAATATTTTAAGTTTTTTAAATTTTCTTTACTTTATTAAAATATGTTTCACCAAGTACCTTCACCATATTCTCCTTTAACAAAAAAGCTGCAGCCTATCTTCCTTGTTTCAAAAAGTGTCAATGAAATGTCGGTTCAAATGCTGTAGAGAGAAAACCTTTCAATAAATACTTTTTTTTTTTATTGAAAATAATATTTTTATTAAAATTATTGGATAAAAATACTTGGTAGGTTTCACATTAAGATTATTATTCTTAATTCTTAATGTGAAACCTACCAAGTATTTTTATCCAATAATTTTAAAAAATGTTTCACCAAGTACCAACACCAAATTCCTTAAAAACTATATTTTTATTATTTTATCCTGGATTGCCTTCCATTAAATTGTCAGTCTCCGAAGAAAAATGTTTAATATTTATAAAAATTTTGTGAAATTTGAATAAATATTTATATCTTGTAAGCCAGTGGTTATTAACATATGGGTTGCGCCCCAATTTTGTGTCACAAAGCATATTCTTTGGGTCGCGCAGTGTCGTTAACCAAATATTTTACCTACTATAGTTATTTTCAATTAATTTAAAAATATATTTTGATTTATTCAATACTATTAAAAATGAAAATATGAAAATCACATACTTTTTCATTAAGTTTTCCTTGGCCCGAAAAGTACCCTTTTAAATGAAAAGTTTTTTTTGCCGAGAGTAGCAGAGTTGTTGATTCTCAAAGAGAAACAAAGAGGTTGTCCTCTGCTTGATGCAAATAAACATACACATATATATATATATTGAACTTATATATAACTGTATATATATATTATTTATTTGCTTGAGACTATAGTTTCGAAGACTTGGTCTTCATCATCAGTCTTTTTTAATTATAAATATTATTTTTCATGGGGTCAATACCGTATGGATATTGAAAATTTTCGATCTTTACTTAGCTGGGAGTCGAGTTAAAATAAAACAAACAAATAAATAATATATATACAGATATATAATTTCGATATATATGTGTGTATGTTTATTTGCATCAAGCAGAGGACAACCTCTTTGTTCTCTTTGTAAAGTACCCTTTTGTTTAACTTAATTAAAAAAAAAACAATTATAATATGTAAGTTAAAAAAAAGTTCATCATTGTAAAATTAAAGAAAATTGTTTAAATATGGACTAGAAAAGGTAATTGAAAAAATTTATCTTTTTTTTTTGGGAGGGGCGGGGGTCGCGACAGAACATATTTCTCAAATTTGGGTCTCGGCCTAAAAAAGGTTAAGAATTACTGTTGTAAGCCATGAGATTTCTTGTTAATATATAAGTATATTATATTTTTTAAATGTTTAAATTATATAAGAGCTAAAATTGCCGATAGATATAGACATTAAATGTCGATGAAAATTTATAAGAGGTTGTCATCTATTAGATATGAGATGGAATGGATTATTATTATGATTAGCTATTGATTTTGAAATCGACAAACACTTGAAATATAATTTAAATTCGACAGCCAGCCAGTTGAGCTTGTCAAATTTCCAAATCCCTAAGTGTAGTTAGTACTAAGCACCGTTATACATTTATACATATTAAAATGATCATTAAAAATCTTTTTCAAGCTCTCTGAAACCAGAATAGATTCAATCAAATTTAACAAGGATTTTGTTTAAATCACACAAATAATTATAATTATTTATTGATTACAAGCAACACTAGTAGTTAGATTTGTATTATTTGTTCTTTTGTGTGTTCAATAAATAATTATTATAATTAGGTGTGTGATTTAAACAAAATTTCAATCTTTAATAAATTTAATAACAAAAATACAAGCTTTAACAGCTTGATATCCAATAAATATTGCTTGACATTTAATTGAATAAATAAAAAAATAAATTTTCAGAGTTATTGTGAAATTTGAATAAATATTTATAATATCTTGTAAGCGAGATTTCGTGTTAATAATATATTTTTTAAAAGTTTAAATTATTATCTAAGAGCTCAAATTTCCCATTGAAATAGACTTTAAAATTTCTAATAAAATTCAAATTATCTGAGTCACTCCACATCAACTCAACACAATTTTAACTCATTTTTGATCTCACCATCTCATTTTACTTAAACCAAGAAAAATACCAATACTCAATATGTCCACCGGTTTTCAAAATATGGCTATCTAAAATTGTCGAAAAAAGCAAAAAATTGGCCCGGAACCACATTTTTTTAATTGAAATTGTACCTCTCCTAGTTGAGATAAAGAGTTGAAAAAGGTGTCATTTTAAAGCTACTTTGATGGCCTTTCATATGAAATACAAATCAATGTTCTGCTAAAGTTTTTTTTTTTAATTTTCAATTTATTTTTCAAATTCAAAATATCTATAGATTAGATCCGAGATGGAATGGAATATTTTTAATTGTAAGTCAGGAAGGTTGCTTTTAACCTCTTTGAATTTCTTGGAATTTCTTTTCTTAATCTATTTTTATCGACTTTCTGGGGGACGAAAAATTTCTAAAATTTCCTGAATTGGCGAAATGCGAAAAGCATACAGAGAGTCATTTAAAAGTTTTTACTTTTTCGTACAATTCATAATATAAAAAATTGAATATTTCTAAGTCAGAAATGAGCTTAAAAAACCTATGTGATACATATTCAAAGGTTGGAGAGATGTCGAAGAAATTCGGAAAATATATTTAAATAGATTAAAAAAAATTATAAATGATTTTAAATCACCCTATTCATTTTATATTCTATAATAATTCTATCAATTTCCATTACATGAATATTTTATAAATTTTTTTCTCTAATTTTTATTTTATTTTTATATTTTTTGCCTGTTTTTTAATATTTATTCTAAAATTCATATGATTTATTTTTATATCATTTTATAAAATTATTTTATATGCATGAAATATTATTAGAGATGTGTGTGCTAAGCCAATATTATATAAAAATAGTAATTTTTTTCTCTAATAAATAATATCTAAAAATACAGTTAATCAAACAAAAAAAAAAGGGGGGGGCTATTTATAAAATATATAAAATTAAAATTAAATAGAATATTAATATCTAAATCAAATAAATGCGAAATTAGTTTATTTTAAAATTTTAGCTTTAACATATCTCAATATAAAGAGAAAAAATTAAATTTCAAGACAAACCCATCTGATATGTAATAAAAATTATTCACGACAACTCAGATTTAGTAAATGATAATATTCCCTCTCTTTTGATTTATTTAGAAAATTAAACTATAGTCTACTATCGACAATTTGAAAACATATTTATTATAATTTTCTGTATGTTTATGGCGACATCTCAAGAACAAGTAGTATATAGTAGTTTGTTCTAGTGCAGATATATTCGTATTTCCAATACAGAGAACTTAAATATTTTCAATAATCAAATAAAATTAAGCTTATGAGGGTGTATTCCTATCAGGAAAATGCTCGGCATCCATTTCAATAGCAGCCCCATAACACTGTTTCCACATTCGCCACATAAATTAAGACCATTTCAATTCTTTCTTCAACAAAAAATACTCCATTTTTATTATGGTAATAGAATATAACTATCTACTGGATTGACACGAGAAATAAACTTTTTTAAACTCAAGAATTTTAAATAGTTCTATTAAGTAGAAAATAATCTTTTAAATCTGAATTTAACGAAGTTTTAATATCATTATAAACACTTATTTTAATTGTTGTGACTTTTTGATTTAATAATTATTTATTTGATAATTAACAATTTAATCATTATTATTTGATAATTAAGTTAAATAATTGTTAAAAATAATTATTAAGATTTTTTTGAGATCTAATTGATTCATGTATTTTGTTTATTTGATGTCGTATAAAAAAATAGTTCTTTTAAAAGTTGTTCAGTTTTTTTTTGTAGATTAAGTAGCTGTAATGAAAAATATAGGGTTCCATTTAAAAACAGAACTTGACCTAAAAATACCCTTGAATGCTTGTTCTACGTCGACAAACAATAGCGTAGTTTAGTTTCCTCCTTGATATAAATAAACTTTTATTTGAAACTTTTTTCCCTATAATACACTGTATTTGAGTTATAAGACTGTCTCAAGATAAAAAAACTCACCCTGTATATATACCAGTTACGAAGCCCGTCTTGGGCTCCTGGACTTTGTAGTGGGTATTTCAATATATAATAATTTAAATTTCCTAAATTTAATAAATTTTATTTTTTTTATAAATTTTAGGATTTATTTAGTTACACAGATGAAACAAATAGAGAAATTTCAGTTAACTAGAATAGTGTTAATTAACTGAAATTAATATATTTGTTTAATTTGTGTAACTAATTAAACCCTAAAATTTATCAAATTAAATTCTACATAAGTCGCTTAGGTTTTGGAAGAATTTTATAAATAAACTTCATTTATCATGAACTATTAGTGAGTTTTTAATAAGTATAGATATATGTATATATAAAATGTAAAAATAATTAAAATTATCTCATTTTTTCTTTTTCAAAGTATTCCATCATTTTGAAAATGATGATATGAGAATCTTAAATTGAAAGAGTGTAATCGAAAAATACCCTTGGGAAGGGCGGGAAGATAGGTAAATGAAAATGACCTTTTTTTTTTATTTCTAATTAAGATTCATCTCGAGTCAAGTGCGTAAGAGATTCAAATAGTGTGAAATTGTATCTTTTGCATGTCTTTGAAAGAGAGAAAATGCCTGTGGAGAATTCGCTCATGGTCTGATTAAAAGAGTTGCTTGCCACCCCCTCCGCCCCCCAAGGGACGCCGCATTTAATTACATTTTAAATTGTAACGGAGCCCTCTCTCTCTTGATAACGCCCATATATGCCGCCCCCGCCTAAGGTGTTCGTACACGAGTAATTTCTGCTACCCGTTTTTCTTATCGTCTAAACGCTCTGCGACTATTATTAGACCACCTACAATCTGATAAAACGTGTATTTTTTTTTTTGATTTAATGACCCTTGCCCCGATTTGTAATCTCCTCATTTTAATTGTAAGGGAAATTATTAAGTAATGTTGTAAAGCTTTTTATAAAAAAAATATATGAGACACAATTAGTGTGTGTGTGTGTGTGTTGGGATTAGTGTACTAAAACATCATCCCTCCCTTTGGGGCTTATTAGGTGCTGCATATAAATAAATAACATTTTATTATAGTACTATTAGCTCTAGATATATATGCATATTTACTTGTTACAAAAAAAGCTTTCGAAAATTTATTATTAGACATTAATATTAGTAATATTCTTTTTAAAATTTATTTTTATTTAGAGTAAAAGGTTATAATAAAATAATCTCATTGATAAGGTTTTGTAACATTATACACTGAAAAAACAATTTATTTATAATAAATATATTGATAGAGTTGAGCATTTTTAATGAGATCTTATTTATTGCAAAGATATTTTTATTAATAATCAAGATATATCGAAATCATTCGAAATATGACCAAATTTTTAGATATTTAATTCAAATATATTATATACTTAAGTGATTTATTTTATTCTATTAGATATCTCTTAATAATTAATAAATGTCTTGTTTTTTTCTAGTGAAACCTCTTATTTTATTAAATTGAAAGTTTTTGCCGAGAGTAGCAGAATTTTTATATATTGAAGGAGACAATAAAAAGAGTGTGTCTTCTGCTGGAATTATAAATTTTATTTATTTATAACGAGACTATAGTTTCGAGGGCTTTGCCCTCTTCATCAGTCTATTACAATGTATTCACAGGAATTAATTTATGAATGAAAGGTTAACATCTTTCATGTGGTTAGGTTAGAAATTACACAGGGTGGGCAAGTTAAGAATTCTTAAGTCTCGTTATAAATAAATAAAATTTATAATTCCAGCTAGAAGACACACTCTTTTATTGTCTCCTTCTCTTATTTTATATAAACGAATGTTTTTATCATAAAACGAGTTAGATTTTTTGCAAATAGTGATATCTTAATAATTAAGATATTAAAAAAAATAACAAAAATTTTGTTTTCATTATTAATTGTTTTTTTTAAATTTTTTCATTAATTAAACTAAATGAATAATTAAATTAAATACTTATATAATTCATTTTGAATATAGATTCTACATCAAATAAATATAAATGATATAAGCTTGAATATTTTTTTATTATAAATAAAAAATATTCAAGTTTATATCATTTCTTGTCGTAATTACATATTATTTCATTTAAATACCCAACTATTTTACTCAAATAACAATATTTTCATAATTTACTTATTGGTGCTTGGTTCTAATAGCGGCATCTTAACTATTAATATATCTAGAGTGGGTCCAAAAATATTAGACATTATTTAAAATACGTATATCATTTATTCATATTGAACAGAGATCGATTTCGCCAAAATTAACTTCACCATTTATTCTATGTAACTATAAATATATCGTTTTTGAGTGTAGTTTTGAGATATGACTCAAACTGCAAATACTAAATACTAGATAAAACAAGTATTTTTTATTTTTCAAAGATTTATTGATTTTGTGTCATTAAATACAACTTCAAATTTAACAAGGTGTCAAAATTCAAAGGCCCTCATAGTGTACCATCAGAGAAAAAAGTTTGGGAACCCCTGCTCTAGTCGAATACAACGTTTAATAAATACCTAGTTAAAAACTACCTACTTGGGTATAGCTAAAATATTTTTTAGTATATTTTAACTATTAATATATTTAGAGTTGCTCCAAAAATATGAGAAACTTAAAATACGTATATCATTTATTCATATTGAACATAGATCGATTTCGCCATAATTAACTTCTCCATCTATTCATATCAAATATAATTTCTTAACTATAAATATATCGTCTTTTTCAGTGTATATAGTATACCTGGAATTTTTTCTTCAATTAAAAACAAAATATTTTAAAATTCAGGTTAAAAGGTCTATTTTAATACCCAGTCGAAAATTAAATATAAATTTAAAGTTTATTTTTTGAAAACGTTTACACCCCTGCTATGGCCATCATCAAGACATTCATTATCACTGGGCACAAAGTTTTGAATGTAATTACAATTAAAAATAATATAAATATACATGGAGGTATTTTTATTGACACTTTTAAATCCTGAAGAAGGAGACACGATCCTTATCGATTTGTCGGACTTTTTGATTTGATTGAATTAATTGAATTACTTAATTTTAATAAATAATATTATTTGTAATGAACTATTTATGGAATTTAAAATTAAAAAAACCAATTATTTTTAAAAGAAATTGAAATCAAAGTGTCAGGACCCAGGCAGGCGATTGCAATACTTCACATTATATCGAAACGCGAGGTTATATTGTAATATTTGTTCGGGTCAAATAAATAATTATAATCAATTACGTGTGATTTAAACTAAATGTCTACTCTAAATAAATTTAATCACAAAAATACAAGCTTTAACAGCTACATAATTATATAAATTACTTTTTTTGAGGGCACTATTCTCAATTTCCACTGGTCTCTGTCATGATTAAGTCGCAGGACATTTCGCTTCTCTAGTCCATCTTTTTTTTTTTTTTATTTAGGAAATTTCTCTCTATTCTTGGATTTTTATGCGAATCTTGTTATCCTTCTTCTTTTATATATATATTTAGAGCCGGGGAGAGTCAAATAGAAAGACTCATAAAAGTTGGAACGGTTTTTTTGAATTAAGTTTCGATAATAAAATTGTAAACGAAATCAAATTGTCGGTTATAAACCTTTCTTCTTTCAGGCAGGTAGATGAAGAATGATTCGCAAGACGAGTGGGGCCCCGAAAGGGGGGTTAAATCAGCCCCCCTGAATCAGAGTATGAATACTTATCTATTAATTTAATCAATCTTTATCTCTTTTATCAATTCTTTCCATTCAGAGATCGTAACTTAAGTTAAAATGGATAAAAAAAAAACGACTTTCACATTAGTTTCTCCTGAGGGGTGAATCGCGACCTAATATCGTGTACACCTACTTCCACTTTCATTTCCAAGTAAAATACAATAGAAGAAGGGTCATTATCTAATGAATTCCAAAATTATTCCACATAATTCCAAAGACGGGTACACCTAATTCCAATCGCGGTTCAGCCCTTGGTTTCTTCCTTATTTGAAATCATCATACCAATTCTCATCATTCAAAGATTGCAAAATACCAAAAATCTTCAAGTAAACATCTACTTCCGGTTCTTCGATTTTAGCCAAAATTTCTAGCCTCTAGATAGTTTAAATTTAAAATCCCAAAGTTCTGCGACTTACCAAAGACGAGATATGGACGTTTAAAATATTTATTTTTCGACACTCCTAATTTACACCCCCTTCCTTTATTCTAATTGGATGAAAATTTATACACGACTAACACTTTATGACACTTGATAAGGACTCGAATTAAAAAAAAAATCGTGTTAGTCGTTTTTGAAAAAATCAGAAAAATCGAAAAATCGTTCATGTACTATAAATGTCAACTTCCGAGTTCTGATTTCAACCAAAAGCATGCTGTACTTCTTCCAGGCTACCTAAATAAAGGTTAAGTTTCGAATTTCGTAGTTCTGAGACTTATGGTTGCGAAACACAGGGGGTGTAGGTACATACCTACGTTCGCACTGACCAATGGATTTTTGGTCACATTTTGGCCTCTGTGGACCACAATATCCGGTTTTATGTTCTAAATCCCGTGTCAAACAATTAAGGGCATCGAATCCTTCCTCCTAAAAGCCACAAAGTGAAATTAACTTTTTTCACATTGGAGATAGAAGCTCTCAAATTTACATGATATAGAGAATAATGGACGCCAACTACCTGATAAAATTATCATTTCTAAAACTGTCTAAACATAAAATATATACGCTGTAATTGATGCTGTTCAAAGAATTAAATATATATTTGCGTTACTTTTTTCTTAATTGAATTTCTAAATAAGCAAGTTCCTCTGCCTCACTCTATAGTATAAATTAAAAATAAACAAATAACATTTTTGAAATATATTATTAAGTTTACTAACTACTATATATGCTCTAATCTCTAATGGATAAACAAGTACATTGTTCCGACATTAATAGGGTTTCGTTTTACTTTTTATACGAAAACTAATTAAATAAAACTAAAAATGGAAGAGACCAGGTGTGTGCTTGTTCAATTTTAATTAAAAATATGTATATAGTACGAGAAATAGATAAATTTGTTTTGGGTGTTTTTTAGTTTATTTTTCGGTGTATATAACCGAAGGAAATCAATTGGCGTATGGATTATTCCGTTATCCAGGTCATGTCTGTTTCTATTCTAATGGAACGAGAGTTAATGTATAGAATGGAAATCCATTGTAATTAGAATTTTTTTAAAAGAAATCAGTCTTGTAACCATTGTAAATAAAAATACTCTCGTATTCCTATTATACAATTTACATTTAAATTCTAATCTATATTGTATTAAGGAATGTCGTTTCGTAGAGACATTATTATTATCTTTCTTTCTTATACTATTAAATGAGCAATTTATTTTTTTTATTTTTTATTTTTTTTATTTTTATTTTTTTATAAAAATTATGAATTATTTTGCAAATATTATTATATAGTTTTTGATTTAATAAAAGAGAGAGGCTAAGTTATTTTATGCTTTATTAGAAACGTCCTTTAAACTTATGTGCTGTCTAAATGGGCTATGTTCCCGAGGACAATAAAAATAAAATAAAAAAAAAAAATGAGCAATTCTTGGATTGGTTTCTTCAAAACAGCTCTAACGATTTTTGGGTTGAGAAATCGTTCTATCACGGTCTCATCAATGCGATACTTTAATTTGATTGGTTTTTTACTTTACCAAACAGGGTATGGTAAAGTATTGTAATCGTGCATGAAAAAAGTGTTTTTTTTTCGAAATATCTCAAAAACGGCTCAAACTATTTTGATTAAAAAAATTGGGCGAAACCATGGCATTTCGATTTACAAAAGAGTTTTAATAAGTGATCATCGAAAAAATTATATTTTTTGAGATAATAATTGTTTTGTCAAAATGTCTGTTAGTTAGTTAGTCTGTGCGTTATCAAATGTTGTGGACGAGCTAGCTCAAAAACTAGTGTGAATATCGAAACCATATTTCACACGTAGTTTTGGTCCATTGAAATTAAGAGCTGATTAGATTTTGGTGCATATCGACCCAAAATTAAAGAGGGTGGAGGGAGTTAAAAATTAAAAATCTAGGCCATTTGACCAAACACAACCAAATTTTGTATACATAATCAGTGGGACCCCAGAAGACTAAAAATGGAAAAACTAACCGCCCAAAATGGGGGGGGTAAAGGAAAAATCTAGGCCGTTTGAACAGCAAACTCAACCAAATTTTGTGGCATAATCAGTGGACCCCCGAGAAGTCTAAAAGCAACCCTTCCAACCGCTACATGATTATAAATAATTTTATTAAATATAAGTGAGGGGTCAGGTTGTATGGTAAAGTCAAGTGGATGGCCACATCAGAACACGTCAGCTTATTACTTTATCATACAGGGTATGGTCAGGTATTGTAATTGTGCATGGAAAAAGTGTCTTTTTTTCGAAATATTTAAAAAACGACTGAAACTATTTTGATTAAAAAAATTGGGCGAAACCATGGAATTTCGATTTACAAAAAAGTCTTAATAAGTGATCATCAAAAAAATTATATCTGTCGAGATAATAACTGTTTTGTCAAAATGTCTGTTAGTACGTTTTCTGGACACACTAGCTAAAAAACTAGTTTGAATCTCAAAACAAAATTTCACATGTAGTTTTCATGCAGTGGGATTAAGAGCTGATTAGATTTTGGTTGAAATCGAACTCAAAATTAAGGGGGTGGGGAAGGGGTTTAAAAAATTAAAATGATAAAATTTTTTAAAACGAAAAAAAGAAGAAAAATGAATCTATCTATTTATATAAAATTAAGTTTTTCTCTATACATTGGTCCAAATCACGCCATATTTTGATTGCACCCGTTTCAAGCAAAATTATGAAGAAAACACTCTCAAAAAATGTCTGTCTGTTTTCATGGTTTCCGCAAAAAGTTGCTGTAGCGAATATAATTTCTGACTTTTGTTTAAAAAAATTCCCTCCGAAAAACACCCCAAAAAAAGGGGAGGGTGAAAAATGTAAATTCTTGCCCTTGGAGCAAACTCAACCAAGTTTTGTATACATAATCTGTGGGCCTCTAGAGAGCTAGAAATGCAAAAACTAACAACTCAAAATGGTGGGGATGATCAAAAAATGTAAATTCTTGGAGGTGCTGGGGGCCCAGGGAGCGTAACGAGGGTGGGATGCGGGGGTGGTGGTGTGGGGCGCGGGTTTCATGTTGCGGGGGTGGGCAGTAAGTGGCCAGTAAGAGGACCGTCGAAGGTGGACCTTGCAGCTAGTTATACTATTAAATTACCTTATAATAACTAAAATACTATTATTTTTAACATGGGACCAAACGTAGGCGGGGTTCAAAAAATAGAACTTCCAATATAAGTACGAAATTTTGCATTTTAACCCTATATAATCTTACGAAAATGACTCAATTTGTGAAATTGGGGGGGGGGGGGTTAAAAATATTTCTAAACAAAAATCGAAGAAAGCTGATATTCCTAATAAAATAGTCTCGTAATTAATTAAAAGGAGATATTATTAATTGCTAATGGGCCCAAAATTAAGAGGGGGGGGGGGTTCTTTCGTAAATAATTATAAATTATTTTAAATCAATATTAAATATATGTGGATGGCCACACCAGTTTATTTTTCCTTAATTAAAGAGCTTATACTCTGATGTGTGAATAAAATTTTTTATTTTTATCTAAAAACGACTCAAATAAACAATATTAACTATTTTTGAATAATTGAGAACTTATTAGCTTCAATTGTATAAGAGTATTTTAAGCTATAAAACAATTCTAAATAGAAATTTGATAGACAGTGAAAAAATTAGTCAAAACTAATGATTTGAATTCGTAACCATTTTTTGATTATAAAAACAATCTGAAAGTCGCATACCATATAATATGTTTTATTTTGGTCACGATGCTTGCTTGCTGTATACTGTATACGGGTACTTTCCTTAGATTATTTTTCCACAACCCCTCACTTTCATCCACTTAACATTACTCTAAAAAGTCACTTTCTCTAAATCTACCAGGTAAATTTTTGAAAGTGTTTACTTTGACTCTAATCTATTTTTCAAAGATGAAACTTTTTTTTTTATTTCTGTTGCTTTTCTCTGACAAAATTCAATTTGAAAAATTCACCAACAAATCTCGTCTTCCACTCGACAAACATTGAACGAACAAGTGAGTGTGTGTGGGGGGTGGAAGGTAAAGAGGGGCGGTTTTAAGGGGTGTGGGTTGTCATAAATAGTGACAGAGGCGTCACATCAAACATTAACATAACCTTTTGAATCGAGCCCACAGGTTGACCTAAAATCTCTCCTTGAAATTATATTAGTATCATCTATAGTATATAAAAGTAATCAATCAATTATTTAAGAACGAATTTCATTTATTATTCTATGACGTCATAGACAGAAAACACGTGGAGAATAAAATAATAGTATAAAATCACGTGAAATGAAAGAAATAATAAATAATCATTTGGTGTGTGCGCGCCCCATGATTTTCACTTATAGATCAAGAGCCCACGACTGCCAGACCTTCGTTATTTTATAAAAGCTGAAAGCTTTTCTGTGCATGTCCCCTATACAGGTAAGAACGACCAGCCACTATAGAGTTTGGGTTGTGGTTACTTTGGCAGGTAACAGGTAATAAAGGTGTATAAAATAGTACTTTAAATTCGTTAAAGTATAAAGCTCAATTTTTTTATATTTTCTTCGGGATAACTTTAGAAATCTCGTCATCCATTGCCGGACACTTATGACAGTTGCTACCCCCGCCAGACACCCCTAAACTTTAATAAATTATAATTATACTTTCGTTATAATATAAAAGATAAATTTTATATATGTTACTTGGCGACCTATAAAAAAATGTTACCTCAATAGGCGGACAGTTTTAATGGTTTTTACATAGATTTTTGACATTTCGGTTATTATTGATAACCATTGGTGAAGACATGGAGGAATCGACTTAAAATCAAAAATAACCATCGATTCTTATCTAATACTAGAGGAATAACCTTATTGCATTCCATTTTTGTTGTTTTGACTATTAATGACAACTTCTACTGAAAACGTGGAAGAATCGACTTAAAATCAAAAAGACTAAATTCTTTTATGGCAAACCACTCAAGCTTGAATTTCTTAAAGTTTAGGGGTGTCTGGCAGGGGTAGCAACTGTCATAAGTGTCCGGCAATGATGACGAGATTTCTAAAGTTATCCCGAAGAAAATATACAAAAATTGAGCTTTATACTTTGACGAATTTAAAGTACTATTTTATACACCTTTATTACCAGTTACCTGCCAAAGTAACCACAACCCAAACTCTATAGTCGCTGGTCGTTCTTACCTGTATAGGGGACATGCACAGAAAAACTTTCAGCTTTTATAAAATAACGAAGGTCTGGCCGTCGTGGGCTCTTGGGCTATTAGAACTTCACCATTTTTGAAATCATCCTATCCTATCGATTTTCCAATTTCAAATTAATTCTGCCACAGTGTTTTGATTGAGATAAAAGAGACCAGAAACAAAATACAAAACACAAGATTGTGGAGATTTTGCTAAGAATAGCCATTTAAAAAAATGGACATGTGCGAGCCGGGTTCTCATATTAAGAATTTTCTATTTAATATACATTTGAGGCTATGAGAGCGAGTAGTGGACTAACCCACAAAATTATAATTTTGATTTATCTGCTGAAATTAATTACTAATATTGTTACCGACCAACTGCAAAGTTGGCCAAACTACCATTTGCAATCATTAGTAAGCTTTGCAGGTGGTCGCTAACAATATTAATAAAAAGCTGTCTCAAAAGTAACGTAAGATTTAAACTAAATATTAAAAATAATTTAAAACAATATAGTTTTAATAATGTTCCACTATAAACCAACAACTCGGTCCCTAAATTCAATAAAAATTAAAATTAAATATTTAAAGAAAAAGTGGATATTGATGAGGCAGTCCAAAAACAGAAGAAGACAATTTACACTATCTTTTTATTCATAAAACCGACGTTTCGGAGGCTATTCCTCCTTCTTCAGGTTTTGAAAAGTCAGTGAAGGAAACTAATGCGGCATTCTCTGTCTCCTCTTTCAGTGGCAGTAACAAGAATATCTTGTATTTCATTCTCAGCAGAATTATAATGTAATTACATTAGAAATGCCGCATTGGATTTCCTTCACTGACTTTTCAAAACCCTGAAGAAGGAGGGAATAGCCTCCGAAACGTCGGTTTTATGAATAAAAAGATAGTGTAAATTATCTTCTTCTGTTTTTGACTGCCTCATCAATATCCACTTAATTCACTTATCAGTCCGTCTCCAAAAATTACTCCAATCTTATTTAAAGAAAAACCTGTTTGAAGGCCTTAATATTTTTTTATTTTAAGAAAAATTTCTTTAGGACCACTATCAAATTAAAAACGAAAAAATAAAAAAAATACTCCCTCCGTCCGGAAATATGGTATACATTTGAAAAATAATCTTAGATTATCCAGAGTTTCAAAAGCAACTGGCAATACTCATTATATTGTTATTGTTTACATTGATAACTAAAATATCCTAACATATTTGACAGACGTTGCTTTTGTGTTGAGTTGGAATTTGAAGATCAAATATTAGTTTTTTAAGAAAAATAAAATAGTCACCGCTATAATTTCAAAATTGAAAATTTTAACTCAAAAAAAACGTGAATTTACAAAGAAGAGATGCCAAATCGAATCAATTGACTATTGAACAACGTCATGGTATCTTGAAACATATTATATTACAATATTTGAAGAGCAAAGAAAAATTAAAACACGGTGCTATTAATAAATTGATTGAAAGCGTTCAAGATGCATTTAATAAGCTAAAGACAAATCTCTTGATAACGTTTTCATAACATTAAAAACGTGTATGGAATCAATTATGTTGAAAGGAGGGAAAAATTCCTAGAAAATTCCTCATAGGTAGGTAAATAAGGTGAAACTTTGTCGTGAGGGTCGATTAGTTGAAAAGTATATATGTTCAGAAGAAGCGGTCAACAAGGCTAAATTTCACTTTAACCAAATTTGGATTACCCTAAAATGGTTTGTATTTAGTTATATTGTGATAATAAAATGAATTTAATATTTTTTTATATTTAATTTTAGTATTATTTGATTTTTTTTTTTTGCAAATGTATACCATATTTCCGGACGGAGGGAGTATTTCTTATTAACTATATGTTATTTGGCAGACGTAAGTCGAAAATACAGGGTGGGACATAAAGTCTACCACATTTTGAAGCCCTTTCTGATCAAATTCAACCAAATTTTGTATAAATGGGAGAGGGGAGGGAGTCAAAAATGAAAATACTATCACTTTCGACCAAACTATGTATACAAAATTTAGTTAGTTTTTGCATTTCTAGCCTTCTGGGGGCACACAGAATATCTATACAAAATTTGGTTGAGTTTGGTTAAAAGGGCTGTAATATTCATTTTTGACCCCCCCCCTCCTTTTACTTTATCCAATGCGAAGCATGGGAGAAAGTATTGGAATCGCTCTCGCGGCAAGCGCGACTTCAAAGGGTCCTCAGGTAAAGACTACGGAACCCATAGACTCAATTAAGGTCACAAATTGAAGTATTCAATGAAATTGAATTTTAGCACGTGACGGTTTTGCCAAAAATTACCTGGAATCTCGTCGAGAGGCCAAAAAGTGCCATTTTTTACTTTATGTTGGAAGTGCATGGGAATGGATGGATGTGTGTGTGTGTGTGTGTGTTATCGTTTTTTTCGTCCACGATTTTTTCCACACCTTTGCGCTGATTGAAATGAAATTGAAAACCTACCATTAGTTTAACAAAATGAAGCGCTGATTAGTTTTTGGTACATATCGGTCCACAAACATTACTACTTTATTTCAGTACTTTTTTAGTTTTTTCTAAATATCTTGAAAATGACTTAACCAATTTTGATGAAATTTAATATCCTAATTAAGTACCTTGGGGACCACAAAAAAGCTTAAATATAGTTTTTAGTAAAATTATATTTTAAAGTACTTTAGTCAAGAACATATTAATATTTCAAATGAATTTGGATAAAGTTTAGCAACGATCCGTTGCAGTTTATTTTCTCTGATAATGTTTAAAACATATTAAAAAAAAAATTATTTTATATTATTTTCAAAAATATATTCAGTTTTTATACATCTTCAAAATGTGGTAGATCTTTATGCTCCACCCTGTATAAACATATGTTTCGAGTTTAGTTGCCATCAGTACTTATATTTTATCATTTAAATAATTAATACTTGACAGACCGAGCCATTTAGTTAAAAGCGATATACCCATCAATATTATTTTAATTTTTAAATTAATTAAATTAAATATTAATTTTAATTCTATATAACCTGTAGGTATAGAAATATTGAGAATTCATTAAAACTGATAATATTGTTCTTTTTATATAAATTTTTTCGAGTCTGTCCATCCGATAATGATAAGAAAGCGAAAAGCTAACGGGAATTTATTCCTAATAGATAATAATAATATTTTATTTATTTCTTTTCAGTTGACTCGCTGACACAGACAAGAGAGGGTGTGTGTGTGTGTTTTCTGGAGACCACGTGACCATATAGGCTGCTGCAGATGAGATTCACAGCTTCCCTTAAGGTAAGAATTCATTTTTATTTATATTTTATTATTATCTAATTAAAATATATATATATATATAAATATATATATATATATATATATATATATATATATATATATGACAAGAACCTATCCAAGGAGGGTGTCCAAGTCACACCCTTCTCCCCTTTGAAATATTTAATTGATTCCAAATAACTATCATTTTAAATATACTGAAAATCTATACTATCTTATCTTATTAAACGAGCAAAAATAATGTACCTTAGGGTGGTCCTTATTTTGGGTATTTTCGAATTTTTAAGCGGACATGGGCTCATATGGTTCGAAATAAATAAAAAAAAAATATTCCCCAAGTTTCAAGTCTCTATCTCAATTATAACCTCTACCCCCAGCGATGTAAGTTTCTCATCTAAATAACATGGGATTTTTGGCATTGAAAGATCAATTTTTTATTCCGGGCAAAGTTATGGTTCAAAAAAATTGAAACTCTGTAGACTTTATCCCTATAATAGTAGCTATCCATCAAAACCATTACATATTTTTAGCTATTATAATTTTGGAGTCTATAACTTACTAATAGTTAAATATAGTAGTAATTTATCTATCTGTATTTTACTTAGAGAAAGTGGTGTAGGTTTTAGGTGAAACATGATATTAATTAATAAAGTAAAGGGTGTGTAGTTTCACAGTGAATGAAATAAAACTCAAAGAGGTTTATACAAACTCAGTATATTTCGGATTATTAGTCCATCATCAGAGTTTACAGGTTAAAACTAATAATATATGAACATGTGATCACAAATTATAACATCTAAATCATACGTGCTAATATAACACAAGAAAAACATCAACATTTAACAATAATGAATTTAAATTTTATCATAATTAAATTTAAATTCATTATTGTTAAATGTTGATGTTTTTCTTGTGTTATATTGGTACATATGATTAAGATGTTATAATTTGTGATCACATGTTCATATATTATTAGTTTTAACCTGTAAACTTCTGATGATGGACTTAATAATCTGAAATATATTGAGTTTGTATAAACCTCTTTGAGTTTTATTTCATTCACTGTGAAACTACACACCCTTTACTTTATTAATTATCTAGCTGTAACTACAAAATTATAATAGCTAAAAATCTGTAATAATTCTGATGGATAGCTAGAATTATAAGGATAAAGTCTAGAGAGTTTCAAATTTTTTGAACCATTACTTTAGCCGAAATAAAAAATTGATCTTTCAATTTGGCAAAAATTCCATGTTATTTAGATGGGAAACTTACATCGCTGGGGGCACAGGTTAAAATTGAGATAGAGACGTGAAACTTGGGGATATTTTTTTTATTTATTTCGAACCCCCTGCAAGCATAAAAATTCGAAATTACCCAAAATAAGGACCACCCTAATGTGTATATGTAGACAGCTGGGAATCTAAGAATCACGCCAGGATAAGAAAAGTTTTTTATTTAATTAATTTAATTCAATAAAATTATTTGTATATTAGTGATTGATCGTAATTTAATAAAAGTCGTATATTTATTTAAAAATTTCTAAATTTTTCCATTATGTATGATAATTTTATCGATAAAGAAGATAGATAGATTACAAGATGTTTTAATATTATGTATTAAAATTAAAATTGTTGGTTATATACATATATTTACAGAAGATAAATAGGTATAATAATATTCAAAGCAATTTAAAGTAGTTGATTTAAATTGAAAAAGATAGAAGAAAATAATTTGTATAAATTCAATAACTTATCGAAATGTATGACAGGGATTTTATAAAGATTTATACATGCAATTCTCAATGCGTCTTCTAAATGAGTGAAAAGGCGATTGCGGTATTTATTACTTTACCATACAGGGTATGGTCAAGTATTGTAATCATGCATGAAAAAAGTGTTTTTTTTCCTTCTTTTTTTCGAAATATCTCAAAAACGGCTGAAACTATTTTGATTAAAAAATTGAGCGAAACCATGGCATTTCGGTCTGCAAAAAAAGCCCTAATAAGTGAACATCGAAAAAATTATATTTTTCGAGATAATAATTGTTTTGTCAAAATGTCTGTTAATCTGGTTGTCTGTTAGTTAGTTAGTCTGTGCGTTACCAAATTTTTGTGGACGAGCTAGCTCAAAAACTAGTTTGAATATCGGAACCAAATTTCACATGTAGCTTTGGTCCAATGAGAATAAGAGCTGATTAGATTTTGATGCATATCGATCCAAAATTAAAGGGGTGAAGGGGGGGTGAAGTGTTAAAAATTAAAAATCTACGCCGTTTGAGCAAACTCAACCAAATTTTGTATACATAATCAGTGGAGCCCCAGAAGTCTAAAAATGCAAAAACTAACCGCCCAAAATGGTGGCGGGGGGGGGGGGTATAGGGTCAAAAAATGAAAATCTTGGCCATTTACCAAACTCAACCAAATTTTGTATACATAATTAGTGGGACCTCAGAAGTCTAAAAATGCAAAAACTAACCGCCCAAATGTGTGTGTGTGTGGGGGGGGGGGGGGGTGAAAAATGAAAATCCTGCCCATTTACCAAACTCAACCTAATTTTGTATACATAATCAGTGGGACTCCAGAAGTATAAAAATGCAAAAACTACCCCGCCCTACATGATTATAAATAATTTTAGGGGCCAGATTGTATGGTAAAGTCAAGTGTATGGCCACATCAGAACACGTCAGCTTATTTTTCAAGAAGATCATTTTTTGGAAAATGAAGCTTCACAGAGATATGTCAATGGAAATATTGTCAAAATAAATTGTGCGCAGTCTCGTAAACTTTTATAGTTAGGTACTAGGCACATTTTTCCAAATATGTAGTCCAGTCAAATTGTGTTTTTATCAGGAAAGTTTTGGGGTAGTTTTGATTTTTTGCATATATATGTTTTTTGGGGCGCTGAATCCAAATCTGCGGTCTCCCACCAAAATTTCGTCACGCAACATTGTAGAAAATGCAAAAAATGTGAATATTTCCATTTTTTGGCAGTTTTTCGCTTATTACTCGAAAACTATCAACTTTTCGTAAATAACCTTCCTATTCAAAATGAAAGTTCATAAAATTTCCTACAAATTTTATTATTTAGGTTTTTTCTCCAACCACGCGTTTGGGCTCAAGCGCAAAGTCCATGCAAAAATGCTGGATATCTATAAATAGATTTGTAGAGGGAGTTTTAACAAAAAAATAGTACAAGTAAACGTTCAATTCATTAAAATTCCCTAGAGAATAAAATAGGAATCAAGTTTCTAGGTTTCTGAGTGGTTTTCATTTAATTAAGGAAACATTACGATTTTTTGAAAAAAAAATTGCAGTTTTTCAAAAGTTCAACCTAATTGCGGCATAGATTACCATTTATCCAATTAGGATGAAACTTTGATTCAATTGTAGAAAATTTAATCTAGTTTAAAAATGTGTAGAATGGTCTTTGTCTAAAACATGCTCCTTCATTATCAAAATGGGAAAATATCGAAAAAAGTGGGAGTTTTTGAGTGATCCGGCGAGCCTGCCGTGGTCGAAAACTTGGATTTTGCGCTTAAGCCCAAACGGGTGGTCGAAGAAAAAACCTAAATGATAAAATTTGTAGAGAATTTTATTAACTTTCATTTTGAATAGGAAGGTTATTTACGAAAAGTTGATAGTTTTCGAGTTATAAGCGAAAAACCGCCAAAAAATGGAAATTTTCACCTTTTTTTGCATTTTCTACAATGTTGCGTAACGAAATTTTGGTGGGAGACCTCAGGTCTGAATTCAGGGCCGCAAAACACATATATATTGCAAAAAATCAGAACTACCCCAAAACTTTCTCCATAGGAGCCCATTTGAGCACAATTTGACTGGACTAAAAATTCAATGTGTTTTCACGATGTTCAATGAAATGAGCTTTGAGCAAAATCAGTTTTGATAACATTGCTCGACAAAAATTAAAAAAAAATTCTCCCCTTAAATCTAACAATGGATTCCAGTAGAGTTTTATACGCTGATTATCATGCGATTTCCCGATTTTTTACAACACGTCAGGGTTTTGAGATATTATCGATCAAAATGACGAAAAAGGCCATTTTGACCTATTTTCGAGTCCCATTAAATATTAAACAGCAAAATATTTTGTTGACGTAATAGAAAACAGCTTCCTCTTTGATTTTCAAATTACCACTTGTTTTTAGCTCAATTTGAACTCGAGTTATAGCTAAAAGACTTAAAACTTATGTTATTATCCTTGTTTAATATCCTATAAAATCTCGTAGTTTTAGTTTTTTAGTTATAAATCGAGTTATAATTGAGCTAAAAACAAGTAGTAATTTGAAAATCAAAGAGGAAACTGTTTTCCATTACGTCAATAAAATATTTTGATTTGAAATATTGCTATTTAATATTTAATGGGACTCGAAAATAGGTCAAAATGGCCTTTTTCGTCATTGTGACCGATATTAAACCAATTATTTACATGAATTAATGTATACATTGTATTTTAGCTTCGACTCCGGAGATTACTTCTCCATCATCGAGTGTCCTTTATCATCTTTTTAGTCCTTGTTTTTAATAAGAGGAAAAAACTAATTAAAGAAAAAAACCTCTTTTCCGATAATTATTCCTCCCAATTCCAATCATTGTGACCGATAATATCTCAAAACTCCGACGTGTTGTAAAAAATCGTGAAATTGCATGATAATCAACTCTACTGGAATCCATTGTTAGATTTAAGGGAAGAAATCTTTTGTCGAACAGTGTAATCATTGTCTATTAAAATTTTTTGCTATCTCGCGGGCCGCACAAATAACGGGTGCGGGCCGCAGTTTGACGACCACTGCTCTAAGCCCTAGCTACGATAGCACACTGCCTGCAGAGAACGTACCAAGTTTTGAAAAAAATTCACTTTTCCTTTAATTTATTAAGGCTTCTAATTCAGCTGATACACAGGTGTGTACCTACTACATAGTATATCGCTAAATTGAAAACTCTATTAGATTAGATTATAAAACATGACTTTATTAACGTTAAAGTCCTTAATTAAAATATTAATTTCTAATTAAAGAGATTGCTTTCTGGTAAATGTAGGTATGTATGTATTACGTAACTTTGACCAGCCACTTTCAATACAGGCTGGATGTAAAATATACTCCAAGATTTATTCAAATGGAAGGAAATTTCCTCAAATTTACTCTTCGTTTAATAATTAACAATTTCATATAGGAGAGCTTAAGGTAAGTAAGAAGGGGCCGCTGAAAATAGAGTAAAGTTTAAATTTAGCCCCTTTATTTTATTATCAGCTAAATAGGGGCGGGTGTGTGCGTTATTCTATTCAATTAGTTATCATCTAAACACCGAAAGCTGCTCTAAATTAAATATCCATGTTCCCTGCTCTATATATATTTAAATTGGTTGCCATTTACTTTATAATTTCCCTCCCTCGTCCCTAGTACTTTAGTTAGTTAACTATATACAATATATATATATACCTAATGGTAATATCTTAGAATTTTTGCTCATTAGCATAATTAACATAATCTCAATTTAATAATCCATCACAAAGAAATTATTTCCATTATATTGGGCAAAGTTTTTGAAAATGGCAAAAAATGTTACCAAAATAATAAAAAAAAATAAAAAAAAAAACACCTGCTGTTTTTGTAATACAAAATTCACCCATCTCCTTTTTAAACATTTAATTAATATTATGCCATAAGTCCACACAGAACAAGTATAATATTAAATTGGCTCATTTTTTAAAGTGGAAAAAAGTTATTTTCAGCCATGGTTTTGTTTTTCCGAGAGTAGCAGAGCTATTTATTCATGCAGAAATACAATAAGTCTGATTTTCAAACGTTTTCTCGTCCATTCTTTAATCTGACGTCATCGCCTTCTCCTCCAATAGGACACTTGGATGATTCACTCACGGTTGCCTACCCTACAGGCGTTTTTATAATATACCTATTTATTTATGTATTTAAGTAAATTCTCAAGAACTTAAACTACGTTCTGCTACTAATGATGTATGTAAAGGGTCAGCCATATCTTTTTGACGATTTCAATCTTAACTAAAATCTGTTACAAACGCGGTGGAGAAACAATGGCGCGTTCTATCGGTAGCGTAAAAGTGGAAATTTCGTTTTGTATAGAATAACAGTGCCATGATCATTTCAAGAAGGAAAAATGTGCGTTCTCTATAACGGAGTGCTATTTTCGTTGTGGTGAATCTGTGAAATGCATGGAACACGCGAGTTTGGGGAATACGTTCTCGAGGTGGAATCGCAAAATCTTTTCGAAACTCGCGTGTTCCATGCATTTCACAGATTCACCACAACGAAAATAGCACTCCGTTATAGAGAACGCACATTTTTCCTTCTTGAAACGATCATGCCACTGTTATTCTATACAAAACGAAATTTCCACTTTTATGCCTCCAATAGAGCGCGCCATCGTTTCTCCACCATGTTTTTAACATATTTTATTTAAGATTGAAATCGTCAAAAAGATATGGGTGACCCTATATTCAGCAAAAAAATCGATTAAAATAAGTGACCCAAAAGTTGACACCACTCTTAAAGAGGACATCTTAAAACATTTGTGTTTGAAATAAGGGCAAATAGGCCCCAAATTCATTATATTATGTTGGCCTCTCTTGCAATACTGTTGAGAAGGCGAAGGAATTACAGCAGACAGAATTTGGGGCGTAACTAATTTTAAATACCCATGTTTTAAGATCTCCGCTTTTAAGAGGTATGTCCACTTTTGGGTCACTTACTTTACAATATTTTAAAATGTAATGGAGTTAAGTTCATTTTAGGAATAAATGCAAAAGAAGTAAAATATGAGAATAATTTAAAAACAAAATTTTTCGATTTTTCGCAAAACTGTAAAATGGTGATATCTCTTGGATAAATGAGAACATAATATGACCCATAAGTATATAGAATTATTTTAAGATTATTTTGAAATTTCTCGCATTTTTGATTTTTGGAGATATTAAGACATTTTGAGGGATACGTCTATACATACATATACATTTTTTACTTGCATATTTCCCCTCCAAAAAAGTCAATAGATTTACGATTTTTTTAAATTTTGGTTCCTAATTGTAGTACTATTGTAGTACTTCACCCTGTCCCGTATAGCACAGAGACAAAAATAAAACCCAAATGCAACTTTTTTGATTTGTTGAATTATAGTCTTTATATAGTTTTAATTAGGTTGAATTACGGTTTCTAAACGGTAGTTATGTCTCGTTTTTTTCCGTTTTGCAACTGTTGTATTATCGTTAAATTATAGTCGCAAAGATTATAATGCAACCGTTCCAAAAGGTTGTCGCCAACATTTTTGGAACCGAATGTTTTCTACATTTGATTCAATCACGAATCAAGTGTATGGAATTTTTGTCAAATATTGAGTGAAAATAATATTTGAACTTATATATTTCTAACTTGAAATAATGATCTTAAATAAATTTTTTATAATTTTTCTAACTGATATGACAAAGAATAATTGACCTATCAATGAGAAGTGTTTTGGCCGCGCTTTATTTGAAAAATATATTTTATCACAAGACAATTGCGGATTATGCTATTAAAGTCTGTGGAGTCTTAAATCTGGACCAGGAGAGAAAAAAGATGTGATCCACTTAGCTACAATCCAACGTCATTTTGCGTATAGCCCGCTAGACATTCGGATGGATCACCATTTTTCAAATAAAGCGCGGCCAAAACACTTCTCATTGATAGGTCAATTGTTCATTGTCATATCAGTTAGAAAAATTATAAAAAATTTATTTTTGGAACCGATTTGGAACTGTTTATTTATAATTAAATATTTCTTTGATTTGATTAATATAATATATAATGTTGATTATTGTTTTTTATTAAAGAATTATGTAATTATTCATTATATTAATCAAATCAAAGAAATATAAAATTATAAATAAACAGTTTCAAATCGGTGACAAAAATGTTGGCGACAACTTGTTTGGAACGGTTGCATTATAATCTTTGCGACTATAATTTAACGATAATACAACAGTTGCAAAACGGAAAAAAACGAGACATAACTACTGTTTAGAAACCGTAAGTCAACCTAATTAAAACTATATAATGACTATAACTTTTAAGGAGTTCGGTGTTGGTTCTAGGTGAAACATTTTAATATAATAATAAAACTTGAGTAAGATACGAGGTAGGTTTCACAAAAAAAGAAATAAAACAAAATTGAGTTTTGAATTCGATATATTTCGGGGGTTAGCCCATCATCAGGAGTCTAAGAAAACTGATTACATATTGGAAAAATAGTTTTACAAGTAAGAATTTTTAAAAAAATTTTTTTTAAATGTATGTGGTAGGGGGAATGTAGGGGAAGAGGAGAAGTTGTTCTAAGAATTAATATTTTCTATTGAGATTTGAGCTGGCTGAAAGGGATCTATACCTGCTATTATAATGACGAATGGACAAGTACCTGAGAAGGTACAACTTGAAAGGTATATGAGAGAGTGCAATTACCCTAGTATGTTCAATGTGCAAACAATGGAAGGAATGTTTATTTAATTTATTATAACATATAATCAATAATTGTATTTTTATACACTTCCAATTGATTATTTAAAATATTTGAATTATTAGAGAGAGCTATTTTTATCTCGGTGGATTCCAAGAGGTCCAATTTCAAGGCCTTTTCTTTCAAAATGAATGGGGATAGGGTTATTATTAGAGGGTGAATGGTTAGATTCATGTAAGTGAATTGCGAAGGCTGAGGTCGAATCTAAATTAATGTTATCGGATTTGTTGAGATGATTAAGGGCTCTTACATGCTCGGAGTAACGTATTTTGAAAGCGCGACCTGTCTGCCCAATATAAAAAGCATCACAATCTTGACAAGTTAATTTATACACTCCTGATTTGTCTAATTTATCAATTTTGTCTATTTTATTGTTAATTAATTGGGAGCCTAAATTGTTGTTCTTGTATAAAGCAGGAGTGATTCCATATGATCTAAGGGTATAAGCTAATGGAGATGATGGGCTAACCCCCGAAATATATCGAATTCAAAACTCAATTTTGTTTTAATTCTTTTTTTGTGAAACCTACCTCGTATCTTACTCAAGTTTTATTATTATAATGACTATAATTCAACCAATCAAAAAAGTTGCATTTGGGTTTTATTTTGGTCTCTGTGCTATACGGGGTAATACTTTCCCATATAAAATTTTTAATTTTTTTGTTTGGGAAAGTAATAAAAGGATTCGCAACTTTAGAAAAAGTATTCAGTATATACTAAAGTTGATATAATAATAATTTCAAATAGGTAGTAAAGAAAATACTAGTAGTTTAGTCTGAATTAATACGATTATTATTATTATATTTTTATTTCTAAAGCATGTAGTTTTTCACCTTTAGAACATTGGCTATCTATTAGTACAATAATCGGATTAATAGAGCCTGTGGTTTATTTAGCAGGGGTTGAAATGACATTAAAAAGTCCCCTTTTTGAAAGGGTAAAATGGAGCTTAAAACAAAGTAGTCTATATATATATAAGGGTTGGATAGTATTCGCGGTTTCGTAGGGGTCTTGTACGCTAACTTACCCCTCGCGAATAAGGGTGTAAAAAGTATTGAGCGAATTTTGTTTTTTTTTCTTTCTTTTCATTTAATAAACTTACAATGAAGAAAGAGAAGAAGCAAAGCGATGGTGGAAAAAACAGCCGTTACCTAAAACAAAAGGAAAAACAGATATTAATCACCACTCTTGGCTGCTGTTAATAATTAATAGAAATTCCTGGCTGGCAGGATTTAATAATGGTATAGCTGCTAGCTAGCTAGCTACTATGCCTGCCTGCCTGCCCGGGCAAGCGCAGATTCTTTGCAAATGAATATTACATCCCCCCAAGCACGGGTATAGAGATATATAGACCCTCTATACTTTGGTATCTATCATTTGAAAAGGAGAGAGAGAGAGAGAGATAAATTAGAAAATGAAAATGCGAATGAATGAATTATTAAGCAATTTTATTCAAATTCCATTTTGAAATATTCTTTTTATCACTTGTCTCTCTCACTGCTTTTTAATAAATTTTATTTTATTTGTTATTAAACATTTATGGGATTAAATCAATTATAAATTTAATAACATTTCCAATTATAATTAAAAAAATAAATAAAATTATTTTTATTAAAATTAATTAGTAGATATCTAATTTTTAATTTGAAAATTGAATAATCAATTTGTTATTTACTGATTCTTATTAGGTATATGAGATTTAATTATAATTAATTTAAAATGTGACGTAATTTAAAAACTTCTATCACGTTGCTTTTCAATGCTTCCTTTCTCATATTTTCTGTCAATTGGTGGATCCCCTTCCAAAAAAACTGCTGGTCTTTGGAAGAAAACCATTCATTGACCCATTTTTCGACTTTTTCATAAGTTTTGAAGTGCTACTCTTTAAGTGCGTGGTAACAGGTGGTAGTCGGAAGGAGCCAGGTCTGGTGAGTAAGCCGCATGTGAAAGCAATTCCCAGTTGAATGCTTCCAGCGTATCCTGAACCGTTTTTGCTTTATATGAAGGAGCATTGCCATGAAGTAAAATCACTTTATGTTGCCATTTTTGATATTCTAGCCGTTTTTCCTGCAATGCATTGTTCAAATCAATTAATTGTTGTTGGTAGCTTTTAGCATTTACAGTTTCAGCAGGTTTCAATAGCTCATGATAGACGACACCTTTCTGGTCCCATCGTCATCGTTGAAACCATTTTTTGCATGTTGCTAATGATAGAGCGTGACTACCATAAGCTTCTTCAAGCATTCGTTGAGATTCTGCCGCGTTTTTCTTTAAATGATAACAAAAAATTTAATGCTGTCAGCATATAGTATGCTGTAGGCACAAAATTCGATATTTTTAACACGAAATTTTTTTATGGTGTTGTAATGCAAATCAAATTTTCAACACTGAACGTTGTTGACAGATGCCAAAGCAATGAAAAAATAATAAAGTTATGGTTCGTTCAAAATAAAAATAACTTATACTGTTATCTATCGTAAAAGGCTCATTTCATATGCATACACCTGGTATATAATTTTACGGCTATTTGGTAACCGATTAAATCCAACGCTGTCAATTGAGCGGACATTACGCTCGTTTAAGTAATTTAGACTAAAATTGTGGTCAGCGATCGTACCTTAAACTTTAGGAAAATAAGAATTCTTACATTCTCAGCCTCCAAAACAGATTTTTTTTTAAATTACTCCCTGTTAATGATAAAAATCTTTTTCTGAGCAATAAGCTATCTGATTTTTAATGTATCCCACCCCTTAATAATGGGGTTTGTTTTACTTGTCCAAAAAATTTTGCATCGCCTACTGTCCGGCATAGTCTCCCAAAATGTTTGATAAATATATTATTGATTTCTTTTATTATTTATATATAATATAAATGAAAATACAATTTTTAAGGAAACTCACAAAAACGTTCAAACGTTTTGGTAGAAATCCTCTTTTTAACAATGAAAAATGTATAAAATGTATTTGTTTTAGTATTATTATTGCAAAAAAAATTGTGTTAAAAAATGTACTTAAATAGGAAGAATTTTTTGAAACGTTTGAATTCGTAATAAAAGTTTTTATGACTGTTTTTGAAATTCATGTTATGTAACTGTTTGTTGGTTTTAAAAAGATGAAATATAAATTTGTAGAAAAAATTCAATTAGAGGTTTCTTCAAAGAACTTGAAATAAGAATAGAAAAAACAATTCTGAAGTTTCTCCTGGGACTAAAAGTTGATTTTTTGTTAATCACACCACTTACTTGACGCCTCAGGAGTATTTGTTTCAAATTTCAAGTCAATCAGTTGAACCGTTTAACGTGGAGGTCGGTGAACATAGAGATATATGTAGAATCACAAAACTATTCTATTGATATAAATTTTGAAAAACTTGCTATTCAACTTTATATTATTAAAATAAACTTTATTCTTGGGTTACAATAAATATTAGTAGATCAAGAAATTATCATTGAATCATTTAGACTCAAATTAATGCCAAGTTAAATCAGATAATTTTTCTGAATTCATGCAATTCAAGATAATTTCTTAAGTGATCCATAAATTGGGGATGAAGTGAAAGTAAGGGTGTTAACCCCCCCCCCCCCACAATGGGGGAGGGTTAATTCAGGTAGAAAGAGAAAGAGAGAGAAGTTAGCACTCTTGAATTCACCAAGATATTCGTGTTATGTAAATCAACGAGGTGGGTAAGATGGTCGAATGGGGACAATTACAAGTAGTTTGCTCCATGTTCACCCCCACCCCCACCCCTTGCCTAACTACCCCTAGTCAGGGTCTCAAGAGCAACAAACTCCGCCGTTTCGCTTTCCATAATTGCCATCTCTAGCTATAATAATACCATTTCGTAAATTTGAAATTTTAAACTCAAGAAAATGTAATTGTTCTTTTAGATTATTTATTTATTTATTAAACATTATCAAGTTTCAGAGGATTTTGTTAAATATTAAATACATTATTTTTATTAAATAAATTTAAAATTATTATAAATGTTACATAGTTATGTAACTAATAAAAGAAAAATTAAAATTAATATATAACTAAATATAACTAAACTTCTTGAGGATACAAATTCTCATTTAAATAGGCGTTGGTTTTATTCTTTTTTGACAAAAAAACATTTTTATCATTTATTTTTCTTTATTTTATTTTATTGTTACCAGGAACGTTTCGACATTTACTATTACTGTATGTCATCATCAGCCTAAAACATTTCATCATTACAAAAATTTTAAATTTAATTTAATTTTAATTTACAAATTTTTTACCATCTTTAAATTGTTCCAAGGTATTAATTTTAAGTTTTTGTCTGTGTTATAAGAAATTTTAATTGTATAAAAATTGTGTAATGATGAAATGTTTTAGGCTGATGATGACATAATTGTAAATGTCGAAACGTTCCTGGTAACAATAAAATAAAATAAAGAAAAATAAATGATAAAAATGTGTTTTTTTGTCAAAAAAGAATAAAACCAACACCTATTTAAATGAGAATTTGTATCCTCAAGAAGTTTAGTTATATTTAGTTATATATTAAAATAAAAAATTCTCAAAAACTAATCAAGAAATTAATTAAAATTAATTTTAATTTGATTATAAAAATTTATAACATATTACTGAAAACAAATGAATGATAATCAAATAAATAAATAAAAATTAAATTTTCATATTATTTGTTACTTTTAAGAACTATAGAATCAAAGGCTTTGAATAATCCAAGACCATTTGATGATTACACTGGCCGACAAAAATTTGTACACCTCAAATTAACCGTATCAAACTTGACTTAAAAAATTCAAATCTTTTTGAAAATTTTGAATTTTATAGAAAAGTTTATTTTTAACCACTAGGAGTAATTTGGGTTGAAATTTTTAAAATTTCAAAGATTTTTGTACTGATTTTTAACCATACTTACTTGAAGCGAAAACATATTACACTTTGAGCACCTATACCTATTTATATTATAATTTGCCAGCTGTGAACCCCGCCTTCTGCGGGCAGTTTGCTGGCTGGGAGGCGTCTTTGAAAATTTTAGTTTTTAAATTATTTTTAAACTCTAACGAATTTATTAAACTCATTGCTTAACCACGGCCAATCACTGACCTCCATTTAATCTTTTTAGCCAATCAGCGAGATTACGCGTACGTGGATTATTTTAAGCATTGATAATTTGGTGCCGTAACTATCAAAGGCTGGTCTCAATTTTTTTTTACACACTACTCCAAAACCACACATATCAAATTCTTATTTGTTATGTAACAACGAGCGGTGAACCACGATTGGAATTAGATGTACACCGTCTTTGGAATTATGTGGAGTTATTTTGGAATTCATTAGATAATTCCCCTTCATCTATTGTCTTCTATTTGGAAATGAAAGTGGAAGTGGAAGTAGAGGTGTACACTATATTAGATCGCGGTTCACCCCTCAGGCCACACTCATTGCACTGCGGCCCGCGCGCCACGGGTTGGACAGCCCTGTTCTAGAGGTCTTTAAGGCTATTTGAAGTAAGATAATGGACATTTGGATTTTCCAAGGATTTTCTGTTTCTTTTTTTGTTTTTGTTTTTTCCTTTGTAAATTTTAATTAAGAATCTTCATTTTGAAGTTTGACAATGCCGTCTTCCGGTTGTTCTGATTCTCTATTTATATCCAACAGTTCAATAGTTTAGACAACAAAAGAGCGCAAATGTAACAGAGAGTATAGTAGTAGGAAAGCAAGAAGAGAAAGCAACGCTTTTTGTCTTTTCTCTTTGTATTTTAATTCCAAATTTCCGATGAAAGTCATCAATCCAACCATTCGCTAAGCCCGTGTTGGAATGGGGGTTATCACCCCCCTAAAAAATCTGTCGCCGACTTACCCCCATGTGATAGATTTGATCTTAGAATAAATTAGCTAACATCTATCCTGGTAACGGTGCAATATTTTCCGATAGACACATTTGGAACAAGAACAAGGATAAAATCCTCTAGTTTTTCATTGAAAGCTTAGCGGAGGAACTCAAGATAAGACACGAATTAAAATTTTTCATAATCAATCAATGTATGCATTTTTTTCAAGTTCCATTAAAATGTATTCTAAAAAATATATAACATTGAGTTATCGAAAGAAAACTGATGGTAGAATAGGTTATTTTTAAAAAAGTTTAATCTTAGGTATATGAGAAGTTCAAAAGCAAAGCATCCCACTTCTGGTTTTTTATGAGAAATCCAGCAAAATAGAGGATAAGGTCCGGGGCAAAAGTGGTACCTGTGCTGTAATCAAGAAGGACGTTTAAAAACCAAGTTTGGACCACTTTGTCTATTTAGTTTTATCAAATACTTAATAGATTATAGATGTTTATCAGCGCCCGAGTAAAAATGAAAATTGATTAAAAAAAAAAAAATCGCTGCACCATAGCTGCACGACGCCCGCACTTCAAGCCCGCACTACCGCCGCACCACAGCCGTTTGCAGGACAAAATCGCCGCACGCTAAAAGCCGCACTACGGCCGCACCACAGCTACACGCTATCTAATTTTATTGAAATCTCTTGCTGCAACACCGCCGCAACACAGCTGCACACTATCTAATTTTTATTGAAATCCCTTGCTGCAACACCGCTGCAACACAGCCGTTTGCAGGAAAAAACCGCCGCACGCTAAAAGCCGCACCACCGCTGCAACACAACTCTACACTATATAAAAAAGATTTATGTGAATAAATAATTAATTAAAAAACGAATTAACTTTCAATTTTAATAGTAAATTTTATTAAAGATTCTGTAGTTTATAATGGTCATGTTCGGCTATTTAAATTTTTTTCTACCGTCACAGGCGGGTTGCAGCGGTGTTGCGGGCATGCAAAGCCCGTGCGGCGCTGTTGCAGCGCCAGTGCGTCCAAATTCATTTTTACTCGGGCGAAAATGAGATTTGTGGGTTGGTCCACTCTGCTTCATATTAACTAACGTTTTCACTTTTTTTAAATATTTATTATTTCAGTAAATAAAATAATTAATCTAGAAAAATGAATAAAAAGTCCCAGGATAGAATGATCTCTCTTTCTTTATAGCAGCTAAGGGAAAGATTCAAAACCAGTTCAGACCTGCAAGGCAACGATTCTAAATACAAGCCCATACCTGTTTTAGACTAGTAGAAGTTAATTTCTTAATTTCTATTAGTCTAGAAATGAATGGTCTTTTGACTATTGTACTTGGACTAATTGGATACTCGTCATTATATGTATATAGAGAAAACATTCAATTAATTCAAGAATTTGGAAATGTTAAGAAATAATTAAACTCGATATACATATTTCTAAAAGACTTCAAATTGCTAATAAAAGTATGAGAGATAAATGATTTAAAAACAAAATATTGAATGGAAAGAACTCAAAGTTCATAATGCTATGATATTTTTGTTTTTTTTGCCTTGGTGGATATCATTATTCTACATTATTAGCTAACAAATATCAATGGAATTAGTCAATTTGAAAGAAAAACAAATGCGGCCCGTGTAAGTCAAAAGGTTGGACATCCTTGGTTTAAGGCTGTTGCACACGAGGCTTTTTCTGCTACTTGCTCCTAACTTGTTCGCCCTACTTGCAATTTGAGGCTAGTTCAGTCAGGGTGATTTTTCGCTTGTTGGGTTCACACGAGGCTTTTTCAGAAATTAATTCAAGTTGGCCGGCTAGGTTGCGCGCGCAAGTGTCAGCCCAGATAATGAATGCATATAAACACTACTCATCTTTAAAGGCATCAATTAATATTTCAATTTGTTCTTAAGTCCAATTTTGAAATTTGGAAGGCATATTCTCTTTATTCATTGCAGTAAAGAGTTGAACATTGAGATATGTTCTGTGATATCAGCTGATGTATTCTGCCAATTCCCATGTCACCCACGTGATAAAATAATGCTTTCCGATTGGCTGGCCATTGCCAGCTTCGAGTAGCTTAACTTTTTTGTAGAACATGGTCTATCTTTTGAATTAAGCAAGCATGCTAGTGAGACAGTCCGGAGTGACGTCATTTCGACCCCCTACATGCCTCCAAATTTACAGTTAGTCGAACAAGTAAGAGAAAAAGCTTCGTCTGAACCGGCCTTTAGACCAATTTCATAATCATCGGAAAATATCTTCACCTTCTTTTTCCAACAATCTGCAGGTATACCAACCATCCAGGCATTTTAACAACAAAAAAGAAATAATCCGTGTGAATTGTGAAGGGTTGTTGTAAGAAGAAAAAAAGAGTAGAAAATAAGTAAAATAAAAAATATAAAATAACAGGGTGTTTTTTCTTTTGATCCAAACATTCTTTCTAAGCATACATGCAAGGGAGGGTGAAAATTCTCGCCAATATAGAAAGAAGGGCCGTTGCAAGCAAGGCTCTAAGCTAATGAGCCTCTCTTTTATGGTTCCACCCTCACACATACATTTGTATATGTTGGAAAAAGATTTCAAATACTATATATACAAAAAACGTATATAAAAAGAGAATAGAAAAGAAACAAGGCGCGATTCATTAGAATGACATCCGTATAAAGCTCATTTGCTTTAATTCAGGCGCGGATTCTTTTTTTCTCTCTCTTCTCCTTTTTTTCAACCATCCCCTTTCAAACAATAGATCTAGATTAAATATTGAAATTGTTTTATAATTCCATTGAAAAGATTTTTTTTTGTTTTTCAAACTTGTTTTCATTTATTATTAAAAAAAAAAAAAAAAAATGAAGAAAAATATATTGTGAGAAGAAAAAATAAAAACTTTATTAATGACAATTAATTGAGATAAGTAGAAAATCAATGATGGATTTTGTCGATGGGTGATCCGCGATTGGAAGTAGGTTTACACCTCTTTTTTTTTTTTTTTTTTTTTAATGCAATCGAATGCAAGAAGGGGTGCACCAGTAAAGATGTAGCCCCTATGGATCTCGAAAGACCCTTGCATTACCGAAGAGAAGGGAAAGTTGTTTAAGTGAGAGGGTGTAGACGTAGGTGTCTATGCACCCTGGTTTTGAAGGTTTGAAGATCATAGGTGCTGGGAAAGATAGAGGCTGGGAGAGAGTTCCAGTTCCTTGACGTCATGGGGATATATGAATTCGCGAATGAAGTGGTCCGGCACTTTTCTAATTTGACCGCGAAAGAGTGTTGGGAGTCGGCAAAACGTGTGCTGCGTGCAAAGCATGCTTTGGGGGGAATTATTGATTTTATCTCATCAGAGCACCTGCCGTGATAGTATCTATAGAAAAGGGAAAGGGCGGAGACATCTCTTCGATGAGCCAGCGAGTCGAGGGAGTCGGTGAGGGTAGAATCGTCAATTAGCCTGACGGCTCGTTTCTGAATTGCATCAAGGGTAGCAAGAGAATATTTTGAGGCTCCTCTCCACAGATGAGAGCCGTATTCGAGATAGGGGCGGATTTGGGCCTTGTAGATGGTGAGAAGTTGTGGGGGTTTGTAAAATCGCTTGGACCTGAATAAGAAGCCAATCTTCCTTGCTGCAGATTTCGCCACAGAGGAGATGTGTTCATTCCAAGACAGGTCAGATGCGACAGAGACGCCCAACATGGATAGGCTGTCACACATTTTCAGGGTATTCGAATCGAAGTGAATATCAGGGAAATCTCTATTTTCGCGCCTAGAAATTAGACAACATTGAGTCTTGTTTGAATTGAAGTTAACTAAATTTTGAGAGCCCCATTTATTCAGTTTGTCTAGGTCGAGAGTAATTGAGGAGGCAATATTGATTCGATTATTCGGGAGAGAGGGTTTGCCGTGTAGAGTGCTATCGTCGGCGTAACAATGAGTGGGGTTTGCCGTTTGATCAATAAGGTCGTTTATATAAATAAGGAAGAGTGTGGAGGAGATTACAGAGCCTTGGGGAACACCAGAGTTTGTGGAGAACGATTCAGAAGATGTTCCATCCACCACAACTTTTATACTTCGGTTTGTCAGAAAGCTTTCAATCCATTTGCGAAGTGTTGGTGTGAATCCAAAGGCTGGTAGTTTGGCAAGAAGATTTTTGTGCCAAACCTGGTCAAAAGCTTTGGAGATATCAAGGGCTACAGCGAGGGTTTCTTTTCCGGCCTCTAGAGTATTGTTCAAGGTGTGGGTGACATAGGTTAAGATGTCGCCTGTGGAACGATTTTGTCTGAATCCATATTGCCTATCGTGAATTAATTTATTGTTTTCTAAGTGATGAAGGACGTGTTGGTTTATGACTAATTCCATTAATTTGGAAAGAACAGAGGTGATCGAGATAGGCCTGTAATTAGAGATTTGTGATGTGTCTCCTTTTTTAGGAATAGGTGTGACTCTGGCTATTTTCCAGCTTTTGGGGAATATGCCCGACTCGTAAGAGAGTTGGAATAGCTTGGATAAGATAGGGGCAAGTTCAGGGGCGCATTTTTTAATGAGAATTGGTGGGATGTTATCCGGGCCTGCGGCGGATTTGGAATTTAATTTATTAATGGCTTTTATGATTATTTGGGGCCTGAAAATTATTTTGCCCATGAGGTTGGTTTGGGGGTATAAGTGGGCGGGTTAAGCCCTTTGTCATCTAAAGTGGAGTTAGTTGCGAAATAGGATGCTAGTGATTCGGCTTTTTCAGCGGGGGTCGTGGCTACTGAACCATTTGGGTGAAAGAGGGGCGGAAGTGAGGGGGACGCGAAATTTCTATTTATTGCCTTGTGTAACGAGAAAAAGGCCCGTTTTCCATTGGGGCAAGATGCGAGACGGTCAGCTATCCTCTGGTCGAATGATTTCTTTGCCTCAGAGATGATTTTTTTGCATGAGCTTCGCGACTTGGTAAATGCAACTCGGTCACATTCTAGCTGTGAAAGTTGCCATTTCTGAAAAGATTTGTTTTTTTCACGGACGGAATCTGCGCATTGTCTACCAAACCAAGGCTTAGAATCCTTGTTCCCTTTAATCAATTTTGAGGGGATATAGGTTTCTAAGCCTATTTGAATTGCCTCGTTAAGGGCGTCTGCGAATTCTGAAGCGTTTTTATCTCTGATGCAGAGTTCATTCCACTGGTAAGCGGCAAAAAAGTTACGCATGTCATTCCAATTAATGTTAACGTTATCGACTAGCCATATTTTTCTGGGGTTGGAGTGGGGTGACGGGGTTTTGGTAAATTGGCGGAGGTTTTAATTTTTATCAGATTGTGGTCAGATTTACCTAAAGGGGCCGAAATTTTTGCTTCATAGGACGAAGGGTGGGAAGTGATGAAAAGATCGAGAAGATTGGATTTTTCATTGGCTTTGTCTGGGATTCTTGTGGGGCCGTTAATAATTTGAGTGAGGCCACACGCCGTTGAGAAGATTTCAGCGTCGGAGCCTGCGGGGGAATTATGGCTAGAAAATTTTAGCCAATTTTTGTTGTGGACGTTAAAGTCACCTAGGAAAGATATTTCAGAAGATGGAAATTCTTTGGATGTATTTTGGAAGTACTTGGAAATATTTGAAAGTACTTGGAAATATTTGGAAGTACTTGGAAATATTTGGAAGTACAAGTGGAAGTAGGTGTAAAGCATATTAGGCCGCGGTTCACCCCTCAGATTTTGTACTAAACAGGTCTTTTTTTTTGTTCTTTTAATATAAATTTCAGCAATTTTTTTCAATTTAGTGGATGTAAAAAAGTTGTTTATGTTGGAATTTGCTCCAAATTTAGATATAGGTATTTAGGGGGACGTATATCGGGATTTATCCGATGAATTAAAGACGAAAGTTGCGTCCATGATGTAACGTCATTTGAACGTTCATTAGAGCAATCTGTGCTGCTGGAATATACCATATATATAACTAGTGCTGCAAGGCCCTCCTCCGGCGGGCCTCTTGCCCCCCAGTTGTTGAGTTTGGTTCAAGTGCAATAATTTTCATTTTTTGATCCTCCTCATCATTTTGGGTGGTTAGTTTTTGAATTTATAGCTCTCTAGTGGCCCACAAATTATGTGTATGCAAACGTTGGTTGAGTTTCCTCCAAGGGCAAGAATTTACATTTTTTCAACCTCCACCTTTTTGAGATATTTTTTGGGGAAATTTTTTCAAACAAAAGTTGTCAGAAATCACATGCCCTACAACTTTGCTCATGACAAAATTTGCCGTAGTTTTAATAGTTTTGGAGTTATTTGATAATTTCCATTAGTGCGCACCCCCTCCCCCCAAAGACCCTTTTGGGGTTATATTATCAAAACGTTATATAGAAATAAACATAAGTTAGAAAATATATCATCCAAATATGAAAGCATCCTTAAAATTTCAAAACTTTAAGGGTATTTTTATACCGTGTCATATTAAATTCTCGTTCAACTTGATTTTTTTTTGGTTTATTTATTTATTTTTTGATATATAATTATGATACGTATTATATTTATTTTGAACGTTAATTTTTAACTATCAAAAAAATCACAACAATTACCAGAAGTAGCCAAAGGGGAGCTAAGCTCCATTCACACTACTTTCATTAACCAGAGCATAACATGATTAATTTATTTCTCCTTAAAAATAGTTCATGACAAATCAAGTTTAATATAATAGCTTGCTGGCTAGCAAGATGCCTGCCGAAGGCAGATTTCGCAGCTGGTGTTAAATAAAATAGTATTACAAGAGGTTGTCATCTACTAGATCCGAGTTGGAATGGATTTTTTTTGGTTTTTCGACCTTTCTAGCCATCAGCCAATTTACGATACTATTTTTTTTAATTTTATCTTCTATCTAGGTGTCAGATTTTAGCAGGTTGCCACTAGTCAGATTCGAATGGATTATTTTTAATTATTTCTCAGAAGGGCTCATTTTTACCCCTCGGAAATCGAACCCGAGTGGCAAAATTAGCAACCCAGACTAATTGGCTACTTGTGAAATGAACCCCTCTGGTGTTCATTTATATTTAGGGTTTTACAATTTTTTAGATTTATCTCTGAGTGAAATATTTAGCGGGATACATACAGTATATATCAGAGGGGTTCATTTCAATGCTAGAAAATCAGCCCGGATTGTTAATTTTGGCACTTGGGTTCGGTTTCCGAAGGAATAAAAACAACTCTTCTTTTATATAATAGTTAAAATAATCCATTCCATCTCGGGTCTAGTAAATGACTGACAATCTTTTGTGATTTTTTTTAGTAATTTAAACTCTACCATCAATTAATTAAATTAAATTTATTAAACCAATTATTTTACATGAATTAATGTATACATTGTATTTGAGCTTCGACTCCGGAGATTACTTCCCCACCATCGACTGTCCTTGTTTTTAAGAAGAGGAAAAAACTAATTAAATAAAAAAACTCTTTTTTGATAATTATTCCAATTCCATATTGCGGAAATTAATCCATCTTCATCCTCGTCCAATCCTAAACTCTACCATATTTTTATCGGCATTTTGAACGCTACGCACTATGGACTCGGTGGCAGGTTTTAAAATAATAATTTAAATTTCCTAATTTTAATAAATTTTATTAGTGAGTTTTGATTAAAAAAATCACGTCGACATCGCCGCGCAAGCCGATTATAATAACTATAGATTGTTTTTCAAAACACGATGTAGTCTTTTTTCTAGGCTAGGCCAACTATATATCAATACTATATCGTGTAAGGTCATAATATATTATAATAAATAAATAAATACATAATGGGAAGATACTTTTGCGCATAATATTAATCATAACTGTTTATTTTTTTATTCTACCCTCCTATTTCGTTAATATTTATGACTGGTTATGTCAGATTAGTTCATTTTAAAAGTTATCACACGTTTCCGACTATAAAAAGTGGCGAATTATAAATATTAAAGAATTAATCCAGATAGAAATCTTGGCGTATTTTTTCTCTCTCATTTTTATATAGCGCATTTTCTGAGACATCGTCATTTATATTATTAGCAGGCGAGACTCGAGTCGAGAATGGATTTACTTGAAAAAAAAAAATCAATACCACTTTTGTTAACGATCCTAATTTGTTTAAGTAGAAATTATTGTATTGTGGTTGGCTGGCCTGCCTGCCTAGGAATACTCAAGTATGGTATTTAGGGAAATTGAACAGCCAACATCTAATTGGCAACCAACGAATAATTTACCAAAAGAAAAGAAAAAGAATAAGAAATGCTCAAGCGATTGGAAATTGTTCTGAATCAAATATTCCATACCAATAAATAAAATGAAATCTTTATTTATTAATAATACATCAAATAAATAATTAAATATAATATTAATTTAAATCGATATTATTTTTACTTTACCGTACAGGGTGTATGGTCAAGTATTGTATTATTGTAATGTTATACCTATTAAATAAAATCTTGATTTTTTTTTAAATTTGTCTCTACCACCGGGGGTCAGATTTTTAACTGACTTCAAAAAAAAAGGAGGAGATTCTCTATTAGACTGAATTTTTTTTTTTTTTTTTTTTTTTTGTGCATATGTTACATCATATCTCCGCCAATTGTGAACCGATTTTGAAAAAAAAATTGGATTGCGTCCAGTCTACGTCCCGATTGGTCCCATTTTTTCGTAGGTATTAGACCTTTTTTGTTAGGTTTGTTAAGGACTAACTTCTTTGTTTATGAACCGATTTCGATGATTCTTTTTTTATTGGAAAGGGGGTATCTTAGGGATGGTAGAATATTAATTTGGTCAAGTTCTGATGATAGGATCACTATTAATAACATCACTAAAAAGAGAAAAATAAAAATTTTTAAGAAAAAAATAAAACCGACTTCAAAAAAATTAAATGCAACAAATAAAATACACTAAAAGGTATAAAATAATTATTATCTTATTTAGATACAACTAAACGGCGAAATATTAACATGAAATTACTTTTTTAAGTCGGTGCCAAACAAACTATACCTATAAGCGAGCGTACCCACCAAACGTACTAAGTAAGATCCGTCGAGTGCGATTCATAAAAGGTATATGTTTGGCACTGACTTAAAAAGTAATTTCATGTTAATATTTCGTCGTTTAGTTGTAACTAAATAAGGTAATAATTATTTTATACCTTTTAGTGTATTTTATTTGTTGCATTTAATTTTTTTGAAGTCGGTTTCATTTTTTTCTTAAAAATTTTTATAGCTGGATGCCTCGAGTCGGATTCGAACCCGGGTCCCCTGGTTAGCTCGCTGTCACACTACCGCCTAGCCTATCTGACCCCCCCCCCCAAAAAAAAAAAATCTTGATTTTTATCAATTTATATTACCTACACGAATTTTTCAAGACGGGGCGATGTAATAAATCAGGTTAATTTTTTTCAAATTTATTTATTTAAAAACATCATGCTTTATTATAATAATACCTGAAAATATCAATAAAATTATTCAAAAAAATGATGTTTTCCGCATTTTTGAACCGGATGTTCTGAAGCTAAACACTTCAAAATCTAATCAGTTCCCTCGCACTTGACATCGGAAAGAATTTTCTAATTCTACCTTCCATATGAACCGAGTAATTTGGAATTGAGGCCACTTTTAACTCGTAAATCCTTGCTAAGAACAGTTCTGCCTAGCTAACTATATTTTTACTTTATCCAATGCGAAGCATGGGTAAGGTATTGTAATCGGTCTCGCGCCAGGACTTCAAAGGGTCCTCAGGTAAAAACTACGGAACCCATGGACTCAATTAAGGTCAAAAATTGTAGTATTCAATTAGATTGAATTTTAGCACGTGACGATTTTGCCAAAAATTACCTGGGGTCTCGTCGAGAGGCCAAAAAGTGCCATTTTTTTTGGAAGTGCGTGCGGATGGATGGATGATGGATATATGTTATCGTTTTTTTCGTCCACGATTTTTTCCACACCGTTCCACCGATTGAAATGAAATTGAAAACATACCATTATTTAAAAAAAATGAAGCGCTGTTTAGTTTTTGGTACATATCGGCCCACAAACATTAGTACTTTAAATTTTAATTTTCTCATTAATATATCAAAGAATAATTGATACGTCAACAAGAATTATTTTGACCGCGCTGATTTGAAAAAGATATTTTTATCTCGCGAGACTACTACGGATTACGCTATTGGAGTCTGCGGAGTATTAATTCTGGACCAAGAGAGAAAAGATGTAATCCACTTAGCAACATCTGAGATTTCAAATTCACTCGGTGATCCATCCGAATGTCTAGCGGGCTATACGCGAAATGACGTTGGATTGTAGCTAAGTGGATTACATCTTTTTCTCTCTTGGTCCAGAATTAATACTCCGCAGACTCCAATAGCGTAATCCGCAGTAGTCTCGCGAGATAAAAATATCTTTTTTCAAATCAGCGCGGTCAAAATAATTCTTGTTGACGTATCAATTATTCTTTGATATATTAATGAGAAAATTAAAATTTATTTAATATCATTATTTCAAGTTAGAAATATATAAGTTCAAATATTATTTTCACTCAATATTTGACAAAAATTCCCTACATTAGAGTCGCTATCGAATAAAATGTAGAAAACCTTCAGTTAATTAATGGCAGGCATCTAACATACATGCTAATAGATCCAGCGCTCTGGACTGGGAGATCGAGTATATAACATCTGAGATTTCAAATTCACTCGGTGATCCATCCGAATGTCTAGCGGGCTATACGCGAAATGACGTTGGATTGTAGCTAAGTGGATTACATCTTTTTCTCTCTTGGTCCAGAATTAATACTCCGCAGACTCCAATAGCGTAATCCGCAGTAGTCTCGCGAGATAAAAATATCTTTTTTCAAATCAGCGCGGTCAAAATAATTCTTGTTGACGTATCAATTATTCTTTGATATATTAATGAGAAAATTAAAATTTATTTAATATCATTATTTCAAGTTAGAAATATATAAGTTCAAATATTATTTTCACTCAATATTTGACAAAAATTCCCTACATTAGAGTCGCTATCGAATAAAATGTAGAAAACCTTCAGTTAATTAATGGCAGGCATCTAACATACATGCTAATAGATCCAGCGCTCTGGACTGGGAGATCGAGTATATAACATCTGAGATTTCAAATTCACTCGGTGATCCATCCGAATGTCTAGCGGGCTATACGCGAAATGACGTTGGATTGTAGCTAAGTGGATTACATCTTTTTCTCTCTTGGTCCAGAATTAATACTCCGCAGACTCCAATAGCGTAATCCGCAGTAGTCTCGCGAGATAAAAATATCTTTTTTCAAATCAGCGCGGTCAAAATAATTCTTGTTGACGTATCAATTATTCTTTGATATATTAATGAGAAAATTAAAATTTATTTAATATCATTATTTCAAGTTAGAAATATATAAGTTCAAATATTATTTTCACTCAATATTTGACAAAAATTCCCTACATTAGAGTCGCTATCGAATAAAATGTAGAAAACCTTCAGTTAATTAGTACTTTATTTCGGTACTCTTTTAGTTTTTTCTAAATATCTTGAAAATGACTTAACTAATTTTGATGAAATTTAATATCCTAATTAAGTATCTTGGGGACAACAAAAAAGGTTAAATAAAGTTTTTAGTAAAAGTATATTTTAAAGTACTTTACTCTAGAGTAAGATAGTACATTGGATAAAGTTAAGCAACGATCTGTTGCAGTTTATTTTAGTTAAATCCAATTTAAAACTACATATTTTGAGGAGAAAAGTTAACCATCTAATGCTTAGTGTGGATTTGAGTAATTTCGCTAAGAAATTGAAACTAGTAGCCTTATATTAATACAAACATGGGAGTCAAATTTAAGCTTGCTATTTTTTTTTTTTTTATGCAATCGAATGCAAGAAGGTGTGCACCAGTAAAGATGCAGCCCCTATGGATCTCGAAAGACCCTTATAATCACAAGACGCAATTTTATCTATATCCAATGAGCTAATTGTCTCTAACAAATAAATTATATATTTATATTCGTTTTATACATTTATAATATGTTTATTTGCATCAAATAGAGGACACTCTCATTGATTTATCTTTATGAATCAACACACCTCTTCTACTTTAGGCAAAACAAAATCTTTCTTCATTAGTACGCAACATCTTGTTGAAATTAATTAAATAAAATAAAATTTAATTGTTTAGGTATAAATTTAATTTAATTTCAGGTATTATTTATAAATTTTCTAGAATATAATATTTCTACAAAACTTAAGTAATTTCGTTATATATATGTTGATGTTTATTTTGTACATATCAAGCAGAGAACAATCTAATTGATTTCTCTTTATGAATCAAATTATTCTGCTACCTCCTCGACAGCACAAAATCTTTTCAATAAAATTTTATTCATTTATTAATTTTCTTTACTTACACAATATCTTGTTCAAATTAATTAATTAAAATAAAATTTAATTGTTTAGGTATAAATTTTATTTAATTTTAGGTATTAATTAAATTTTCTTCAATATGATATTTCTACAAAACTTAAATAATTATGTATTCGTTATATATGAATATGTAGATGTTTATTTTCATCAATCAGAGTCAAGGGCGGATCCAGGAATTTTTTATGGGGGGGGGGGAGAATGTATATAAGGTGCCCGATGTATATAAGATCTACTTTTTATCTCGAGAGTGTGTCTCGCGATCGAATTGTCCAAGCGGGGGGGGGGGGGTGTCAGAAGAGACGCTGCCCCCCACACACACATAGAGCTTTATTTTCAATTAAAAAAAATTTTTTTACAAATTTCATATCTCATATTTTAAGTTCATTAAAATAAAATAAAAAATAAAAAAATTGTTATAAATTCCCTGTCGATTTGGTCGCCGTTTTTTGGCCTCTGCGTGCGACGCACGTGTTGCACTCCCGCCAGGCACGGGCCTGTATGGGGGGGGGGGGGGGGCGACCGCCCTTGATCAGAGTAGCGTTTCTCAATCGCCGTCGTCGCGTCGGTCCGCAAAAGAATTTTCACTGGTCGGGGTTAAAAACTTTTCTTATTCAAAAAATAAAAATATTGTCAAGGATTTGTTATTTATTAATCATTGTAACTAATTAAAAACAAAAAGAAAAAATATGTTCCTAGTGAATAGTATTAATTTAATTTTTTAGTAAGCATAGGACTGATTTGTTGTTGTGGTGATGCAATCGATTTTGTGATTTTTTTTATAATTTTCTGTGATATTTCACATTTAAATACTATTCTAAATAAGCATGGAATAATAAAAATGTTACAATTAACTTATGTAGTAGTTCTTTAATACCTAGTATAAAATTTTTTGTTAAAAAACCACAGGTCCGCAAAAAATTTTTTCACAAATTTTACCTACCCGGGGGCCAAAAAAGGTTGAGAAACACTGAATCAGAGGACACCCTCTTTGATTTCTTTCCTAATCTCGGGAAAAACAATTTTTTGTTTTTTTAATTTAATTGAACAATTTCATCGAATAATCAGTGTTCGTTCCATAAGAAATTCGCAAAACATGTCTAAAGAGCCCCCATCTCTCAATTTAATTATCAGCTTTATCAATCTCGCATCCCATTTGTCATACGATATTTCGCTTTAAAATAACATATTAACATATCACAAGACATGATAATAAATTATTCGCTTATCCATTGAAATGGGGGATTTAATCATAAAATAACATAAGGATAGTACTATTTTAAATTATTATATCGTTGGAAGATATCTCCAGCGTGATAATACGCCTACTCGTTTCTCGATATAGTAGATGAGTGGACAATTTAATTAAGAAACGATTTGTCATGGTGGCATTTCTCTATTATGGCGGGTGTTACAAAGTAATCATCATTAAGAGGGTTAAGATGCTAGGCAAATCGCTTAACTTGTTCCTGGGGGGTGTTTGCCCAAGGGGGTGGAAACCCTCCCTGCCACCCTTTACATTGATTTACGCCTTTAGTGATTGATAAATCGATAAGGTTAAATAGTTTTGCGGTTGGTTCGCGACCTTCCAACTCGAGTCGGATGGCTACCACACCAACTTCTTTCTCTCGCCTTTGGGATTCAGTATTTTTTTTATTTTTTCTTTCTTTTCAGACACACAAAAAACGAATGAATCGCCACCTTTTGTTATCCAGACACAGAGAGAGAGAGTAAATCCGCAAAGGTAGGATATAGGTGTGCAATTTTTATAGAAAACTAAATTAGATAGCGCGTTAAAAGTGAAGTTATACGTATTTTTTCAAAAAAGGAGGAAGTTCTCTATTCGATTGAATTTTTTTTTTTTTTTTTGTGCCTATGTTACCTCATATCTCCGCCAATTCTCAACCGATTTTAAAAATTTTTTTTTGCATTGGGTCTAGTCTAGCTTCCGATTGGTCCCATTTTTTTCGTATTTTTTTCATAGGTATTAGACCTTTTTTAACCGACTTCAAAAAATGAGGAGGTTCTCTATTCGATTGAATTTTTTTTTTTTTTTTTTTTTTTTTTTTTTTTTTTTTTTTTTGTGCCTATGTTACCTCATATCTCCGCCAATTGTCAACCGATTTTGAAAATTTTTTTTGCATTGGGTCCAGTCTAGCTTCCGATTGGTCCCATTTTTTTTCGATTTTTTTCATAGGTATTAGACCTTTTTTATTAGGTTTGTTTAGGTTTGTTTAGACCTAACCTCTTTGTTTATGAACCGATTTCGATGGTTCTTTTTTTATCCGAAAGGGGTGTCTTAGGGATGGTGTCATATTAATTTGGTCAAGTTCTGATGATATAATCACTAGTAATAACATCACTAAAAAGAGAAAAATAAAAATTTTTAAGAAAAAATAAAAACCGACTTCAAAAATTAAGTGCAACAAATATAAAAATACACTAAAAGGTATAAAATAATTATTATCTTATTTAGTTACAACTAAACAACGAAATATTAACACGAAATTACTTTTTGAAGTTGGTGCCAAACATATACCTTTTATGAATCGCACTCGACGGATCTTACTTAGTACGTTTGGCGGGTACGCTCGCTTATAGGTATAGTTTGTTTGGCACCGACTTCAAAAAGTAATTTCGTGTTAATATTTCGTTGTTTAGTTGTAACTAAATAAGATAATAATTATTTTATACCTTTTAGTGTATTTTTATATTTGTTACTTAATTTTTTGAAGTCGATTTTTATTTTTTTCTTAAAATTTTTTTATTAGGGTTTGTTTAGACCTAACCTCTTTGTTTATGAACCGATTTCGATGGTTCTTTTTTATCCGATAGGGGGTGTCTTAGGATGGTGTCATATTAATTTTGGTCAAGTTCTGATGATATGATCACTATTAATAACATCACTAAAAAGAGAAAAATAAAAATAATTTTTAAGAAAAATAAAAACCGACTTCAAAAAATTAAATGCAACAAATAAAATACACTAAAAGGTATAAAATAATTATTATCTTATTTAGTTACAACTAAACGACGAAATATTAACATGAAATTACTTTTTGAAGTTGGTGCCAAACATATACCTTTTATGAATCGCACTCGACGGATCTTACTTAGTACGTTTGGAGGGTATGCTCGCTTATAGGTATAGTTAGTTTGGCACCGACTTCAAAAGTAATTTCATGTTAATATTTCGTCGTTTAGTTGTAACTAAATAAGATAATAATTATTTTATACCTTTTAGTGTATTTTATTTGTTGCATTTAATTTTTTGAAGTCGGTTTTTATTTTTTCTTAAAAATTATTATAGATATCGATACGAGTGTATGGCATTGCGCCTACTACTAACACTAATACTACTACTAGTACTACCACTTCAATTAAAAATTTTTGTTCTGCCTATAGGAGAAGAGTTGTTGATTCATACGCAGTGCTGGAATTCCGCCTAGACCCACAAGGCCCGGGCCTAGGGGCCCAGCCGGTCTGAGGGCCCCGGTTGCGGAGTCTTTTTTTCAACCTAAAAAGATCACGAGGGATCTACAACAGGCATTACAAATATCATACAAGTATGCAATCACAATCTCTGGCTAAACAAATATCGCTTAACATTCTCATTAAAATTACTAAGAGTTTTTACGTTGGATTGCTGCTCCATTTACATAATCACATTTATCCAAACGTAGGAATTGCCCCCGAAATATATCGAATTCAAAACTAAATTTTGTTTTATTTCTTTTTTTGTGAAACCTATCGCTCGTATCTTACTCAAGTTTTATTATTATATTAAAATGTTTCACCTAGAACCAACACCGAAACTCCTTAAAAGTAGGAATTGCGTTCCGAATGCTGTTGTGTACACCAGAGTCAAACGGCTCAGCAGAACGGTCGTTTTAAGCGCTAAAGAGATAAAGAATTACTTAAGATCTAACATATGGAGAGAACAGGCTCAATTCACTCACTGTAATGTACATAGAGTCAGAAATAATGCAGTCAATTGATTATGAAGACGTCATTCGTTCTTTTACACAGAAGAAAGTTCGCTGTAAGATTGTATAAATTTTATAGATTAACGTAACTATATAGTAACATAGACTGTATTATTCTGACGTTTATTAAAATCATTAAAGTCAATTAAAAATTTATTTTTTCCTCTCTTCTTTTTGTCATTTTTTAGTTTTATTATTTTCTCTATATTCAGTATATTTATTGTTTTTGTTCCATATAATTGTTGTTTCCCTTTTAAATTTTTTCTCTTACTTGATCTGTTTGTATCATATTGCTTATTTTATTTGTAATTAAATTGGCCTAATATTGTACATTAAAAAGTTTAGATGCCCCTACAAATACAATGTTCATGAATAAAAAAAAAATGTTCTTTACTAGTGCATTTAATTTGCTAAATTTCCAAAATAGCTTCGAGATGGTGGGGGTCCCCAAGTGCCTAGGGGCCCTGGGTCTCTTAAATCCGCCCCTGTTCATACGAAGAAATCAATGATAGTTTGTCCTTTGCTTGATGCAAATAAACATATTATCTATCTAACTATACTTATTAATAACACTGCTCGACAAAAATTAAACAAAAATTTACCACGTAAACCTAACAATGGATTCTAGTAGAGTTTTATACGCTGATTATCATGCAATTTCCCGATTTTTTTACAACACGTCAGAGTTTTGAGATATTTTCGATCAAAATGACGAAAAAGGCCATTTTGACCTATTTTCGAGTCCCATTAGATATTAAACAAGAATATTTGAAATCAAAATATTATATTGACGCAATAGAAAACACCATCCTCTTTGATTTTCAAATTTGCACTTGTTTTTGGCTCAATTAGAACTCTAGTTATAGCTAAAAGAATAAAATGTTATGTTTTTATTTATGTTTTTTATCCTTTAAAATCACGTAGTTTTAGTTTTTTAGATATAACTCGAGTTATAATTGAGCTAAAAACAAATGGTAATTTGAAAACCAAAAGAGGAAGTTTTTTTTATTACGTCAACAAAATATTTTGATTTCAAATATTCCTGTTTAATATTTAATGGGACTCGAAAATAGGTCAAAATGGCTTTTTCGTCATTTTCATAAAAGTATATTTTCAATAGAAAAAAAGTATAAAATTTAAATAATTGTTTTGAATTTGCAGTTATTGGATAAAAAATACATGGTAGTTTTACATTAATGTGAAACCTACCAAGTATTTTTTATCCAATAATTTAAAAAATGTTTCACCAGGTACTAACACGAAATTCCTTAAAAACTATTGAATTTTCCGATTTAAAAATCTAATCATCTTTCAGCAATAGAAATTCAAAAATTCTGGCATTAAAATCAAATATAATATTCTTACATTAAAGTCATCATTGATACAGTATTGTGATAAGCGTTTTGAATCCGGGAGATGTTTATTAAATTCTGGCAGTCGGGAGACTTTCGAAATTTGACGGCAGATTCCGGAAGAATCCCGGAATTCCGGAATGGTTGACAACATTTAGGCGTATCAGAATCCAGGTCAACAGATATACAAAAACAGTCACACGGACAGAAAAAAATCATATTTGAAAGAGAGTCGAGCTTTACTATACCAAATAATTTTTCCCTAAAAAAAAATGTTTCGGTTTCTATTTTTAACCGACTTCAAAAAAGGAGAAGGTTATCAATTCGAGTGATTTTTTTGTGTCTATGTTACCTCATATCTTCGCCAATTGTGATCAGATTTTGATGATTTTTTGCATTGGGTTCAGTCTAGGTTCCGATTGGTCCCATTTTTCTTTCATTGGTATTGGACCTTTTTTGATATGTTTGTTCAGGCATAACTTCTTTGTTTATAGACCGATTTTAATGATTCTTTTTTTATTGGAAAGAGGGTACCTTAGGGATGGTACCATATTAATTTGGTCAAGTTCTGAAAATATGATCAATGAGGAAATAACGTAAATCTCCAATTTTTATGACCAAATAATCGAAATTATAATAAATAAAATCTTAAAACATTCATTTAAAACCCGCAAACGTTTCGAGAGAATTTCTATATTTATGAATTGAATTTTATTATCGTTTTCTGAATCATTCGCCCGACGCTTTCTCTTACGAGATGCATGCAAGGTATTATATTAAGTCACTATTAATAACATCAATAAAAAGAGAAAATAAAAATAATTTTTATAAAAAAATAGAAGCGACTTCAAAAAAATTAAATTCAACAAATAAAATAATAAGAACTTAAAAATCAAAAAAATCCACTAAAAGGTATAAAATAATTATCTTATTTAATTACAACTAAATGACGAAATATTTACATGAAATCACTTTTTGAAGTCGGTGCCAAACATATACATTTTATGAATCGCACTCGACGGAACTTACTTAGTACTTTTGGCGGGTACGCTCGCTTATAGGTATAGTTTGTTTGGCACCGACTTCAAAAAGTGATTTCATGTTAATATTTCGTCGTTTAGTTGTAACTAAATAGGATAATTATTTTATACCTTTTAGTGCATTTTATTTTATTTTTGAGTTCTTATTATTTTATTTGTTGCATTTAATTTTTTTGAAGTCGGTTTTATTTTTTTTATAAAAATTATTTTTTCAAAGCTCTTATTTCTGGTAGACAAACAAAACCAGAGTATTTAAATTATAGATTGAAAGCTATTGAATTACACACCTCTTGACAATATATTTGGTAATGTAAATCCTCTCTGGGTTAAGGTTGATTAAAAGGTTATGCCATCCGAAACCAAAACATTGTAATGTGCCTGTGTCTCTCTTAATTCAAATTCCCATTTAACAACAACAACTACCACCATAGTAGCTAAAATCGATAAGTTAAAGGAGAAAAGAAAACACACCTTGAACAAAAGTCAGTCAGTCAGTCAGTCTGTGTTTGTTTTCTTTCTTCACTTCTTGTATAAATAGAAAATTAATCGAATTTTCTTTTGGATACACAACGTTAAGTAGAAAATAAAATTGGCAATTAAACTTTGCCCTGTGCCTTTGCCCTTCCAGCTTATACTAAATAAGTAGACCAAATGTCACACAAATGAAACTTTCTCTCTCTCACTCTTGCTTTTAATTTATATGTACTATCTTAAGTCATTTCAGCCAGCCAGCGAGAACTTTCCTTACATAAATCCCATTTATTTATTTATTCGCTTAAAACACTTTAACCTCCCCATTAATATAACGCGCGCCCTCTTTGTTTTTGATCAAATCAACGAACGAGCGATAGATAGATGGATTCAAGTATTTTGTCATATATAGAAGGTCCTTATGCTTGGCTGGCTTAAAAGCGTTTTAGTGTGTGTGTTATAATCCATGGATTAGATCCGCCCTTTGTCTAATTAGTTCATTCTCCATGTCTATCCATACTCGTTCCTTTAGTCAGGAATAAAATTATCCATTATGGAGAATCTGTGCGAATTTCGATTTCGACATTAGCGCCCATGTGGATAAATTTAAAAGTTAGTGGATGAGTGCATTACATCTATCTACGAGTATATCTATATACAGGGGTAATCTTGATGGAAATAAAGGTAGGTGAAACAGAACGGAATCTGAAAATTCGATTGATCGAACATTTCAGAGATTTTAGAAATCAGAAAAAAGAGAATTCATTAGCTGAACATTTAAATTCAAACAATCACTCTTTTCTGGAAGGCGCAGGAATTAGATTAATTAAAACAGAAAGAAACCCAAAATTAATAATCACAATTGAATCTTTAGAAATTTTGAAATCATTCAATAAAAATTCGGACCTTTGTTTGAACAGCAAAATAGAACTATCAAATAGCAACTTACTTAAAATGTTTTCTGTCAAAACAAAGATTTAAATAAATAAAAAGAAAAAAAGGTGTAAAAAGCACCCCCCCTCCATTGTTCGTCTGTCCTTTGTTATAAAAGGGATACATATTTTTAAAATGGAATGTGACCTGAAAATTGTTTTTTAATTTTAACTGGTTCTCGAGTAAGTAAAGATCAAAAAATGTTCAATATCCACGAGATACTGACCCGATGAAAAATAATATTTATAATTAAAAAAGACTGATGATGAAGGCCAAGAGTTACCAATTAAAAATGCTCTAATTTTGTCAATGTCTTGTCTTGTTGAAACGTCCAATGGTTTCTACAGAATTGTTTACGTACCCAAGGTAATAAAACATCGTTTAAAATCTTTTTACCGTAGATGGTATTATAACACTTCGAGCGCCGACCCCATATAAAATTAAGGTTTTGTCTGTACATTGGTCCATATCGCCTCAAATTTTGGATGTACACATTTCAAGCAAAGTTATCAAAGAAAACACCTTCGACAAAATTCCTGACTGTCTGTCTGTCCGCAGTCTTTTGTGTCCAGTGGACATAAAAACGGATGAATAAGATATTCATATGAAATTTGGTATTTGGATAAGATGTATTCTAACATAAAATCTGAGCTATAGAATATTTTGATATTTTGATCCCAAAAGGTGATTTGGGGGGGGGGGGGTTGTGTGGTCAATAATGCCTTCAACACACCTTCTGTTGTCCTGGTGGGCATCGTCTCGAGAGAGCCAAAAATAGGAAATATAACGCCCCTCCAAAGTACGTCCTACTCAGCCAAGCTCTCTGGAATTTGCTTAATATTTAATGTGATTTAATGATGAGATCATCTCACAAAAATCTCAAAATCTAGATGGGTTCACTCTTAATTTCTATTTTTATAGGAGGGCTTCTTGATAGCCAAGGGGCTCTGCTCCAAGGGGCTCGTCAAAGGCGGGCCTATTGCTAGCAAAATATATCCAAATATTCTATAGCTCAGATTTTAAGTTAGAAGACATCTGATCCAAATACAAAATTTCATAAGAATATCCCCAGCCCTTTTTATACCATTTGCGAATGCAATTTCTTTTTTTGACCCCCTCCCCTACTTTGGTTGGTGTATCTATTTTCTATACTTAATAATAATCGCCCGACGTGATTTTTTAATTTTAAAACCCACTTACATTTGAGTAAAAAAAGTTTGATTAATAAAAAATTGTCAAAAAGTAGAGAAATCTAATGTGCTGCCAAGTTCAACATCATCAATTTATTAAATCCCCCCTAATGCCCTCTTTGCGCGAAACACGCGGTTTTCTAACGCTCAGCACCCCTTCGCTGTCAAATTGGATAAAAGTCGAACAAGCGCTTTCGCCAACTCTTTTATCCTATGACCTCCAGAGACTGGAACTCGCTTCCTGCCACCATCTTTCCCACGACTTATAACCTTCAGCTATTTAAGACCCGTATCCACAGATACCTTCGACCCCAGCCCAACCCATAAAATTCTTTCTTCTTCTTTTCATGATGGAGGGGCCAACCCAGGCCTTTAGGGGTTGCACCTTTTTTGGTGTAACTCCTTCTCTCATCATTATCATAAAAAAAATGAGTTGAGAATAACTTCAATTAAAACGAATGTGTTTTTCATTTTACATGTCCAAACCCTGTAAACCGTGATTTTTTATCAAAATCGTTAGTGCCGTTTTTCAAAAAACAGATTATATATATAAATATATAAGAATTGCTCATTTAGAAGGATAAGATATCTTCTTCCTCTCCTGACATCTGAGCTTTTTTGTAGATTAAATGGGAAAAATATTTTATTTTGTCACCCGATACACGGATGGACTCATGATCTCATCCTGGTTTCCTATTTAAACATTAATATGTATATTTATCATACTCAGTTGTGAGAGATAAGGAATTTTTAAATAGTACTCCTTACATACATATCGTATTTATTAGTAGAATAGCCTCGAGAATTACTGAAATATGATGATCATTTAGATGAAAATTCATAGGGTGTTTGTATCTTCAATCACAGATATATATTTATAAGTTGACTATTAATAAATTTTGATAATATTTTGGATTTATTTTTTCTGATTTTATCAATTTTTAAAATATATCTATTTATTGAAGGAAGTTAAAAATCTGTTCTTTATTTTGGAAATACCAACATTTGGGCAACCAAAATGGTCTTCATTATTGTGTTATCCTTGAGTAGAATTCATTCGAAAATTTAATTCTTTTAATTGAAAACCAGATCTGCGGTACTCAAAACTTTTTTCCCCGACTACCACTCAACTATTATAATATTTCACGTACAATTTTGCAGGCGCGGATCTAGACCTCAGGGGTGGGGGGTTCATTATTTTATAAGGGAATTTTTTTTAAATTATATAATCGAAATTTTTCAAATATTAACTCAAAAGAGCGCAAAATCAGCCACGACATTTCAGTAAAACGAATGTTTAGTTTCTCATTAAACCTTTCAGACATTTCAAATTATTAAATTTAAATTGAGTGGATATTGATGAGGCAGTCCAAAAAAGATAAATTAATTTATACTATCTTTTAATTTTTATTGATAAATCGACGTTTCGAAGGCTATTCCTCCTAAAGATAAGAATAAATAAACATGCGTTTATTATCAATATGGATTCTACACTAGATACTACAAAAATTAGCTTTTCAATATAGAGCCATCACATCTTCAGGAAGCTACGAAAGTAACTGTCTGTATTTCCTGAAGATGGGTTGATAGCTCCTGAATATATATATTGAAAAAGAAAAATTTTTATATCTTTTAATTTTTTAATTTTAATGTGAAATAAATGACCCAGTATCCTTAACTCATAGTAAATCCATATGAAATAAAATATTTATTTACTCTTATCTTTATTAAAGATGTTTCACCTTGCACCAACACCACAATCTCTACTGCTATTCCCTCCTTCTTCAGGGTTTTGAAAATTCAGTAAAGGAAATCTAATGCGACATTCCCCTCTGTCTCCTCTTTCAGTGGCAGTAACAATAATATATTGTATTTCATTCTCAGCAGAATTATGGTGTAGTTTTTGGTAAACAACTCAAGCTTGAGTTGTTTACCAAAAAAGAATTTAGTCTTTTTGATTTTAAGTCGATTCTTCCACTTTTTCAGTAGAGGTGATAATAGTCAAAACATCAAAAATGGAATGCAATAAGGTTATTCCTCTAGTATTAGATAAGAATCGATCCCTATTTTTGATTTTAACTCGATTCCTTTATGTCTTCAGCAATGGTTACCAATAATAATCGAAGCGTCAAAAATCTAATGTAGAATGGCTATTCCTCGACTGTTAAATGAGAATCAATCGCTATTTTTGAATTTAAGTCAACATGGAGTGCAAATAGCAAGTGATTAATAATAATAATAAAGGAATAAACATATTAATATTTCAAATGAATTTGGATAAAGTTTAGCAACGATCCGTTGCAGTTTATTTTTTTAATTTTTTAGTACATAGGTATTTCTGACACTGTCTTAGCATAAAAACTAGTTCTTTTTTTAATCCTACCCTCTCTGTCTGTCTCATTGGATATCTAATATTAATTAGGGGCTGGTTTGTGTATTCATTTGCCCCTCTCCCTTTAATATATATGGTAATTGAGTCCGGTCACGTTTCAACGTCTTACTTTCCTCGAAATGAAAATCCATTATCATCCTGGTCATGACTTTTTCAACCCCCACCCCGTGATAACTTTCAAATAATCCTTCACTTTCAATCTCTCCCTCTGACCCCCGCCCCCACCCCCTCCACCCCTCCCCTCTTCTCGCATTGATTAAAATAAATATTTAATTTACGCATCCACATCTACATTTATTCGTATTTTAAATTAAATTACAGAATACGCATATTTCTATTTGTTTTAGCAAACAAATAATTTAATTGAAAAGATTTTGTTTTGCTGAGAGTAGCACAATTGTTGTCTTCTGCTTAATGCAAATAATCATATACATATTTATCAAGGTTTCCCAAATTTGACCTCCGAGACAATGTATGAAGTTTTATTCGTATTTTGTGTTTTAAGAATCCTCTCAAAATATTTTCACAGATCACTCAAGAATTTAAAAAATCTCAAAAATGTAAAAAATTGATTTTTTTTACTTTTTATAAGAAAATTCTTTCTAAATATATGTAATAAAAATTTCCTTTCAAAATATGAATTTTTAAAGGTAACTCAATAATTTTGAAAATTTTTGAGTGATTCATGTTTAATCTTTTCGAGCGTACTTTAAATATAATATATTTAGGCTTGATTTCTTTTACTATCAATTTACAACGAAATAAAGATAAATAGAGCGTAAGACTAAAAAAAAATCCGTATTTGAATATATTTTTTGTCAAAATGTCATCTCTGACTATTGTTTTTTTTTTTGTTTTTTATTGATAATAAAAAGTCATAGTCATAGGTGGGTGGAATTTTGACAAATAAAATATTCAAATATCGATATTTTGTTGAGCCTCATCCTCTATTTTTGTTTATTTCGTTGTAAATTGGTAGTAAAAAATAAACATTAACGTTAAACGTTAAACAGAATTCACTCAAAATTTTTCAAAATTATTGAGCGATCTTTAAAAATTCATATGTTGAGTGGAAATTTTCAAACTGTTATTTTTATTACATATAGAAAGAATTTCAATAGAAAAAATGAAAAATTTCAAAAAAAAAATGATTTTTTTTTTACATTTTTGAGATTTTCAAAATTCTTGAATGATCTCTGAAAAAAATTATGAGAGGTTTCTTAATACATGAAATATAACAATTTCATACGAGACTCAAAATGTCGGCCAAAAATGTGTATAAAGAAAATAGTGCTGCAACAGGTGCACCCGCACAGGTCCCGAGCTGTTGTAGGTCCCGAAAAATGCATTCGAAATAAAGGTATAGAAAAAAAATGGCTAAATCGTTAGATTTCAGAAAACTAAATATTATAAATTATGAAATTAAAATGTTAATGAACGATTGTTTTATTAATTGAAGGAGACAATAAAAAAGTGTGTCATCTGCTGGAATTATAAATTTTTAATTTATTTATAACGAGACTATAGATTCAATAACCTTGCCTAGGGTTTTATTTAGCTGAAAAAGAGGGAGCTAACTTCTTATAATAAATAGACTGATAAAGAGGGCAAAGCTCTCGAAACTATAGTCTCGTTATAAATAAATTAAAAATTTATAATTCCAGCAGAAGTCACACTCTTTATTGTCTCCTTTAATATATAAAAATTCTGCTACTCTTGACAAAAATAAACTTTCAATTTTATTTTTTAATATTTAATTATTTATTAATATTTATTTTTTGAAATAGAGGCCTCAAGGGTCCTTCATAGGCTAGATACGGCATTATATATATTATTAGGTCGTATCTTAACAGAAGAGTCTACCGAATTTTTCACTTTTTAAAAATTTGTTATTATTATTATTATTATGATTATTTTCCTCTATATCCATCTGTCTACCTCAATTTCCGTTTTGTTTGTTATTTGTAACGCCTTTCAACTAGTTTAATTCGATTATTTATGTTTGGAATTGATTTGTGTCTCTTGGGGGGGTTTCGGTGCCGGTGCCATGTTCACTGGGGGTGGGCTTGACGTAAATTGCACTCGACACCTGAGCGTCGAGCAAACGCGAGAGCCCGAATTTAATTGGAAACAGCAGAAGGTGATCCCAATCAACTTTGTATTCTTTATACGGGCCTAATTCCACCCCCACAACCCCCTTGTCCCTTGTCCCTTGTCCATCAGAAGTGGATTTATATACACATCAACCAATAAACAAACACCCACCCACGCACACACACACTTTGAAACTATTTCATTAATATTTAATTAATGTGCTTATCGACATTAATTAATAATTAAATTTAAACCGACGTTAATTTATTGATTCAATCACTTTAATCAGTTAAAAAGTAACTAAATTAATAGATAATTCGATTCCAAATCACCCCGTCCGTCCGTCCGTCGCTTACACCCCATTAATGTAGAGCCTTTAAAAGCGGGATATATTATCAACAAAATCAGCACTGCTGGATGTATATATATTCGAAACATCCCCCCCTCCTGGTCATTTAAACAGGTCGAGATGAGCAAATCGGAACATCTCGTGTCGAGTGTTTGTTAATTTCCTCTCCGGATGGAACTGACCTCGCTAAGTGGATCCATCAACCCCTGCAGAGGTGGTCAACCCTTCATTCCCGCCATCGCCCACACATATAACGCACCAAAATTGACATGAAAATGCACCATGGAAATAAAAAAAAAAAACGGAAAAAGAGGCCTACAATGTTTGATTATTATTTACAGTTGAATGTCACCTGAAACCTGATTCGCTTCTTTTCACCCTTTTAACACCTCCCATCCATTTATTAGATTAGATAAGAAACTCAGTTATAATATAATCTTTTTTTTTTGTTAATCAGTAGAGATTGTGAGTTACTTTCTGTATTTCCTGAAGATGGGTCGATAGCCCGAAATATATATATATTGAAAAAGAAAATTTTTTTTATATCTTTTAATTTTTTAATTTTAATGTGAAATAAGTGACCCAGTATCCTTAACTCATAGTAAATCCATATTAAATAAAATATTTATTTACTCTTATCTTTATTTTTTTTTGTGTTTGGACCCTTCGGATCATGCAAAGCTTGATGTCTCTTTCTGGTTGGACCTTCCACGCTTCTATCTTTTTCCGGAACGTGTTATCGAGTTCCATGGTCAGGCGATGTAATTTTCCTGGCCGGATGAGTGTGTTGATGTTAAAGGTGCCCATGTATGTATGGATTTTTGGTGTTATTCTTCCATTGTTTCTTCCTTTGATTTCGTGATGGTCCAGGTCCGCCAGAATATGAATCCCGGTTGCCACTCGAGGGTGGGTGGATTGGTTACCACCTGGGGTAATCTTATTTTTGCCTCTCATGATTCATGGTTGCTTGTTACGAAATTTTATCCTGCGCATGCGCGAGGTTTTGTAGAACCAGAGATTGTCAGTTTCTGGAGCCGAGGGGCCGGTTTTTTATTATTTTTCAAATAAATTCACTTTGCATCTTGATGGGATCGAACTGATGAAGTCTAGGTTGATGTTCTCCTAATCGGATTAGAAAAGTTGGTGATTTAACCGATTGCGCTACCGACCTCTCTAATATAATATTAGAGTATATAAAAGTAATTTTATTAAACTTTGGATTATATAAATTTTAAATACAAATTCTTGTATAAAACATTCTCCAAACACAATTTATTAGAAATCCAAACGTTTCGGAAGAATTTCTTGTTTTGATTTCTATTAAACATTTTATGATTGTTTTATATCAAGATTTATATTTGTTGTATACTATACAAAAAATAATAAATAAATTATTTCAATTATTAGCTACCTATATAGGTACGTCATAACTGATTTATATTAATTTTTTAAAACAACTGTTTTTTCCAATTTATAGTGATAAAGGGAAGATTTTTCACGAAACGTTTGTATTTATAATACAAGTTTTGAGATTATTTTTATAAAACAATTATATACAGTAAATATTACTTAACACGAAACTGAGGGGACCAAAATATTTCTTCGTGTTAAACATATTGCATTGCATACAATATATATATTATATAAACTCACCAAAATTATATTAATTAAAGTACCTACATCATATTAGATTCACTACATTTCAAATTATGTATTATACATTTTGTACATACATATGTACCTATGTATGTATGCATTTTTTCAATAAAAAAACAATAAAATGAATAACAATTTTAATAAAAACTTAATACACATTAATATGTGTATGTAATTTTAATTATTTTTTTTATAAAAACAAATAAACATTTATTGATTTTTTTTGGGAAAATAATATACATATTTTGTTCATTTTAGAAATGAAATCTTTTCGTGTTTAGGGATTTTTGTTTCGTGTTAAAGAAAAAAATATATGGAAATACCTAGTATTTTATCGGGATCGCATTATAATTTCGTGTTAACCGATTTTTCATTTTCAGCTTTTCGCGTTAAACGATTTCCACTGTAAATATACTAGCTGCGACGTCCGCCTCCGGTTCCAATCTTGAGTTACATTTTCTAGCCTCTAGATAGCTCAAGTTTCAAATTACAAAGCTCTGCGACTTTCCTCATAGACGAGATATGAATTTATGAATTTATTTTACGACACCCTAATTTATTCTCCCTTTCTTTATTTCAATCGGATTAAAATTTATACACGACTAATAACTGATGAGACTTGATAAGTACACCGATTTAAAAAAATACATTTAGAGCTGTTTTCGAGAAAATTCTAAAAAACGAAAAATCTTTCATGTAAATGTCAACTTCCGGTATTTCGATTTCAATGACGGATTTATTGCGCCACGCAGAGGGGGGCAGGCCTTTACAGAAAGAAAATAGATTTGTTTACAAATTAGGTTGTAACACCTCTTCAGCCGTCCAAAAATAATGCCAGATGTTGTGGCTATTGGTAAAATGTCAATGTATATATGGGTGCCAATAGAATACCAGAACCGAGGCCAGAGAGTTGGGAGTGCCAAAAGCGCACCACAACTGTGCACTGCGATTAAGCAAGAATAATACAATATTACAAAAAAAAAAAAAATAAATATAAAAAAATATAAATAAAAGTTAACATTAATGTTAAAAAACGTTAAAATTCGTTTAAGATGGGCTAGCCACTGCAGAAAGTCATTTGTCGAAGATGTCTAGCCCAGCAATGCACATAAATTTAAACTTTCAATTTTAATCAACTAAGGCCGGGCCCCGTCCTGAAAGTCCGCCTCATAAAACTAGAAAAGTTAAAATGTAGTATTTAATAGAGAAATCACAAGATAAAAAAAGCTTACTGTACTCCTTCTAGCATATATCGAGCTTGAGTTTTGAATTTCGTAGCTCTGAGACTTATGGTTTCCAAACGCATGGAGTACATACGTACGGTCTGACCAATGGATATTTGGTCACTTTTTGGCCTCTGATTTTATTCATGCATAAATGAAAGTAATAAATGGAAAATTGTCTACTGAATTCAAAACCTGGTTTCGATTATTCACACTCGGGTGACACCTGAGACCTGACTTGCCTCTTTTCACCCTTTCAAGCCCTTATTTTTTTTAAATTTTTTTTTTACCGCCAGATGGCTTGAAAATAGATGAGAAGCTCTCTTATGGCCCTATATAATATATAGAGCCAATCAAAGTAGTTCCATTAATCTTTGGATTATATAATATAATATGCTCGGGAGAGAGAGAGTAACGAACGACGTGGTCGTATTTTTGCGGGCAAAATGGCGCACATTGACATGACAGAATATTATGACCCACCCTTCAATTATTATTAATTATATCTCTTCATAAAATAAAATTAAAATTTATATTCAAAAATATTCTATATCTATATTAGAATTAAAACCAGTAAATCTTTTAGATATTTATTATATCACAAATGAAATATTAAACTTCTATAATTATGAAGTATTTAATAGAGAAATCACAAGATAAAATAAAAAATCTTTAATTTCAATTGAAATATACAATGAGAAATCAATGAGGCTGTCCTATGCTTGATGCAATTAAACATACCTATACCTTAAAGTTTGAATTTTTATTTAAATCCCACATAATTAATTATAATTATTTATTGAACACGAACAAATAATACAATATAACTACGACGTTTCGATTGACTTATTCTGCTATCGTTCTCAAGTATGAGCACCCACTCCGATTATAGGTTAACTCAATTTCTATAATCGGTGTGGGTGCTCATTAGGGTGGTCCTTATTTTGGGTATTTTCGAATTTTTACGCTCGCAGGGGCTCATATGGCTCGAAATAAATAAATAAAAAATATCCCCCAAGTTTCAACCCCCTATCTCAATTTTAACCTGTGCCTCAGAGCGATGTAAGATTCCCATCTAAGTAACATGGGGTTTTTGGCATTGAACGATCAATTTTTTACTCCGGCCAAAGTAATATATCAAAAAATTTAAAACTCTCTAGACTTTACCCTTATAATAGTAGCTATACTTCAGAGTTTTTTCAGATTTTTAGTTATCATAATTTTGGAGTTACAGCTAGATAAAATTTTTATTTATTTTTTTATTTTTTTAATGATATTGATGTGAGAAGGAGATACACCAGAAGGTGGATCCCCTAAAGGCCTGTATGGGCTGGCCCCTCCATCGTGAAAAGAACAGAGTAGAAGGAAAAGAAGCCGGGATCACGAGCCAATCTCAGAAACTTAGATACAATTCAATATCTAATTTACTAAGGTTTTAGGAGCTTCGAGCAGTGGTAAATTCTCCGCGCGATAAATTCGGTTAAATTTATCTCCCACTTAATTTTTATTACCAGACCCTATACTTACAGAAAAAATGTCTGGGGTATAGCCGGGAATCGAACCCGAGACCTCCGGGTTGCCAGTCAGTTACTCTGACCATTACACCACGGAGGCGGACAAAATACTCCCATATCTTAGTGTTAGTAAGTTATAGACTCCAAAATTATAATAGCTACAAATCTGTAAAAATTCTGAAGGGTAGCTACTATTATAAGGATAAAATCTACAGAGTTTCAAATTTTTTAAACCATTGCTTTGGACCGAATAAAAAATTGATAGTTCAATGCTAAAAACCCCATGTTATTTAGATGGCAATCTTACATCGCTCTGAGGCACTAGAGTTGAAACTTGGGGGATAGTTTTTTTATTTATTTCGAACAATATGAGCCCATGCGAGCGTAAAAATTTAAAAATACCCCAAATAAGGGCCACCCTAGTGCTCATACTTGAGAACGATCTCAGAATAAGTCGATCGAAACGTTGTAGTTATATTGTATTATTTGTTCGTGTTCAATAAATAATTATAATTAATTATGTGTGATTTAAATAAAAATTCAAACTTTAATCAAATTAATCACAAAAATAAAAGCTTCAACAGCTTCATTACTAATACCTATACCTCTATATAATAGCCCAGGCAAATTAGACTTCAGTTGGCCAATAAATATGCACAAGCTGGAAATAATTTTATTCGACGTTAGGAATTCGAAATAAGAGTTATATTTGCGACGGTTTTTGGCTGGTGCTATATTTTTGAGTGCCTAAAAACAACAAAACATTGGATTTTTTTTTTAGATTTTCAGTTACGTAACTCAAAAACAATGTGTCCTACAGAAAATTTCACTTTTACTAAAATGAAAGACAATAAAATTTCGCGTCGAATAACGTAAGTAACTGATATAATACTATCCTAAAATTAATAAAGAGCTAATTATGGTTTTTAAAACATGTGGAAAACTCAATCCGACTTAGATGGCTCTTGAATCGTTAGTGATCTCAGTTTTTGACTGAGCTGTAATGAGAAGGTGAAATTTATATGCTAAATTAACATGTAGTGAAAATACAATGCGTCTTAAATAATGAAATTTGACATATTGGAAGTAGCTCAGGCAAATTAGGCCAAAAAAAGGCCGTGCTGACCTATAAATATGCACAAGCTGGGATAATCTTAATCGACGTTAGGCATCCCAAATAAGAGTTGCATGAGATTGCGACGGTTTCTGGCTGGTGCTGAATTTTTGAGGGCCTAAAAGCCACGAAAATTTTGGACTTTTTTCAGATTCTTGCTTATAACTCAAAAACCACGAGGTCTACAAAAAATTGCACTTTTATTAAAATAAAAGAGCATAAATTTTGCATCGAATATCGTACTTAAAAGTTAAAATCAATTCCACCGTTTAGCAACAATTGATCGTCAAACATTGGCAATTTTTACCAACTTGGCGGTAAGGTGAATTATGCTGATTTGTTGTCACAAGAAACCTTTCCTCAAATTTTTGGGGTGCTGACCCTCATAATAATTACCAATTGGCTAAAAAAAGAGATTAGCCAAGTTTCATCTTAACTCGTGCCGCAATGAGGTTAAAATTTTTGAAAGATTGGAATTTTTTTGCAAAAAATTGCAGTTTTGCCTTCATAAAATAAAAACTACTTATCTTAGAAACTTTATTCTTGTCTCATTTTCTAGGAAATTTTGTTGGATTAAATTTTTATTTAAACCACTTTTTTGTTAAAACTTTTAGATTTTAAGATATCTAGCATTTTCCAAGACAAGACCTTCCGAATCTTCAAAAGTGACTTTTTAAGAAAGTCCCTAAAATACAATACATTCAATTACATAACCCTTAAAAAAAACCCAAACATTTTCCCCATAAAAAACGCCTGTGCAATTTTTTAGCTCCTAAATTTGGGGGTTGGTATGTTTTGTCTTCTGCTGAGTTAGCTGTTTCGAAAAATGGATTTTGAACCCTGGAATATTTTCTATCTTTATTTTTTTATGGAAATATTCTTGTTATTTAAATTTTGATTGACTAGAAAACTTAAATGTCCAATCATCATTTTAAAATTATGATCTCGTATAATATCCATATCCATTAAATTTGTTTGTTATTAGCTAAAATATGCAAACTTTTCAGAAAGGGCGAGTAAAGTGAGGTGTATGGTCAGTTTAATTGCACCCCCCTATGTCATTAAGCTTTCCTTTATACAATTATATTGGAATGAATGCAGAAACATGTTTACGTTCTACAATCATGGAACAATAATAAACTTCCAACTTCAATTTATAGACATGAGTTTGGTTCATTTATCAATGGAATAAAAGGTGCTGATAATATACTAGGTGGGTAATAATAACAGTAATAAAATATGCATATGTTATCTCTATTATTTACACTTAGATATTATATTTATTGCTAATGGGAAGCTCAAATATCCATAATATATCCGTGAAAAAAAAATTAAATTCAGCAACTTGGTTACAAATTATCTATTGTTTTGGATTTTAGTATCCTAAATGCGGAGATTTAATTTCTGAAATGTAGCGATAAGAAAATCCAAACGCTTCGGGAGAAATGAAAATTGTAATATATTTGGCAAAATAGTTGTTTTAAGAAAGAATCTATAATAGTACAAGAATCCGACTTAGGTCGACCTTCACCTATCGAGTTTCCCAATTAAATTAATAAATTGATAATATAATGTATTAATAAACAAAACTTGATAGGGTCGACATCCAATTTCCCTGTATAGCTATTTTTGGAAAAAATAAAAAATAAAATTAATTAATTAAATAATTAATTCGCAATAAAATTATCTACATTTTATTTATAACAATAAAGGAAACTCTAGAACATTATGTAATAAAATTAACAACAAAATTTTTTTTTAAATAGCTTTGCATGTAAATTGTATGTCGACCCTATCAAGTTTTGTTTATCAATATATTAATTAAATTAGGAAACTCGACAGGTGAAGGCCGACCTGAGTCGGGATCTTAGACAATAAGGCAACTATAAACAAATAAATATTGTATAAATGATACAAATTGCCTTTGTGATGATATTACATTGAATAAAAATAAAATCTATATCTATCTGTATACTTAATAATAATCGGCTTGTGTGACGACGCTGACGTGATTTTTTTAAAATTTTTAAAATCCACTAATTGTTCATGATAATTTTTATTAAAATTAGGATATTTAAATTATTAACTTAAGTTAATTTAATAAGATTCAGCCAGAAGGATGGTTTAAGAATACAAATTAAGAATATAAATATTTGCTGATGATGCCCTTTGATTTTTTATTTAAAATATAGGTAGGTATATTTTTTTTCATAAATTAATTATTTCAATTGATTTTTAGTAAAATTATCTTTCATTTGTAACCTATACAAAAATATTGTTTTATTCGCAAAGTAAAGACCTAGATTTTTACTTTATCCAATGCAAAGCATGGGTAAAGTATTGTAATCGCTCTCGGGGCAAGCGTGGCTTCAAAGGGTCCTCAGGTAAAGACTACGGAACCCATGGACTCAATTAAAGTCACAAATTGTAGTATTCAATTAGGTTGAATATTAGCACGTGACGGTTTTGCCAAAAATTACATGGGGTCTCGTCGAGAGGCCAAAAAGTGCGATTTTTTCATTTAGTGCGTGCGGATGGATGTATGTATGGATGGATGGATGTATGTATGTTATCGCTTTTTTGGCCCACGATTTTTTCCACACCGTTGCACCGATTGAAATGAAATTGAAAACCTACCATTAGTTTAACAAAATGAAGCGCTGATTAGTTTTTGGTAGATATCGGCCCACAAACATTAGTACTTTATTTCAGTACTTTTTAGTTTTTTCTAAATATCTTGAAAATGACTTAACCAATTTTGATGAAATTTAATATCCTAATTAAGTACCTTGGGGACCACAAAAAAGGTTAAATAAAGTTTTTAGTAAAATTATATTTTAAAGTACTTTACTCTAGAGTAAGATGGTACTTTTTTAATTTTTTAAATTCTTTAAAATTTATTCATTTGAAAGTTTTAATATAGCTCATTTAGCCTTGCTTAAGTAAGAATGGATAGGCTTCTCTCTGTGAAATGCTAAAAATTTGGGAGGAATTTTTATGAGTAACCATAGCAACTGCGTTGTTTTCTTATCCGTTACCTTTGCTGAAGCCAGAGAAATCGATTTTAAACCAAAAATAGCGATTGATTCTCATCTAGTACTTGAGGAATAATCATTCTATATTGGATTTTTGACGTTTCGGTTTTTATTAGTAACCATTGCTGAAGACATAGAGAAATCGACTTTAAACCAAAAATAGCGATTGATTCTCATCTAGTACTTGAGGAATAATCATTCTATATTGGATTTTTGACGTTTCGGTTTTTATTAGTAACCATTGCTGAAGACATAGAGAAATCGACTTTAAACCAAAAATAGCGATTGATTCTCATCTAGTACTTGAGGAATAATCATTCTATATTGGATTTTTGACGTTTCGGTTTTTATTAGTAACCATTGCTGAAGACATAGAGAAATCGACTTTAAACCAAAAATAGCGATTGATTCTCATCTAGTACTTGAGGAATAATCATTCTATATTGGATTTTTGACGTTTCGGTTTTTATTAGTAACCATTGCTGAAGACATGGAGGAATCGACTTTAAAATCAAAAATAGCGATTGATTCTCATCTAATACTTGAGGAATAACCATTCTATATTGGATTTTTGACGTTTCGGTTTTTATTAGTAACCATTGCTGAAGACATAGAGGAATCGACTTAAAATCAAAAATAGCGATTGATTCTCATCTAATACTTGAGAAATAACAATTCTACATTAGGTTTTTGACGTTTCGATTATTATTGGTAACCATTGCTGAAGTCATGGAGGAATCGACTTAAAATCAAAATAACGATCGATTCTCATCTAATACTTAGAGGAATAACCTTATTGCATTCCATTTTTGATGTTTTGACTATTAATGGCAACCTCTACTGAAAACGTGGAAGAATCGACTTAAAATCAAAAAGACTAAATTTTTTTGGTAAACAACTCAAGTTTGAGTTGTTTGCCATAAAAGAATTTAGTCTTTTTGATTTTAAGTCGATTCTTCCACGTTTTCAATAGAGGTTGCCATTAATGGTCAAAACATCAAAAATTGAATGCAATAAGGTTATTCCTCTAGTATTAGATGAGAATCGATCGTTATTTTTGATTTTAAGTCGATTCCTCCATGTCTTCAGCAATGGTTACCAATAATAATCGAAACGTCAAAAACCTAATGTAGAATTGTTATTCCTCAAGTATTAGATGAGAATCGATGGCTATTTTTGATTTTAAGTCGATTCCTCTATGTCTTCAGCAATGGTTACAATAATAACCGAAATGTCAAAAATCCAATGTGGAATGGTTATTCCTCGACTCTTAAATGAGAATTATTTTTGAATTAATGTCAATATGAACTACAAATTGCAAGTGATATCTGATTAATAATAAAGGAACAAACATATTAATATTTCAAATGAATTTGGATAAAGTTTAGCAAACGATCCGTTGCAGTTTTTTTTTCTCAAAAATGGTTAAATGGTTAAAAATAAAATTTATTTTATATCGAAAAAATCGAGAGAGCCCTTTTTTTACTAAACCTAATATGAAAAGAATTTTTGCTCGTTTAATATGATTAGGAATTATGAATAAAATATATTCAAAAGTATTCTAGATTTTCTTTTCAAATCCACTCTCTAATCTGACGTCATCGCTTTCTCCTCCAATAGGATACTTGGATGTTTCACTCTTGTTTGCCTAACCTACAGGCGTTCTTATAATATATCAATTTATTTATGTATTTAAAATAATTCACAAAAACGAAAAATCGTACAAAGTATATCCTGCTAGCATAATGTTTTTGTATTTCCAAATAAAATCAATTACTATATTTCAAAATGTAGTGGAGTTATGTTCATTTTAAACGCAAAGTAAAAAAAAAATAAAAAAAAACATAAATCCAAAATTTCAGCTATTTTCATCGAAGGGGGTCTCGATAAAATCGCGAAAAAACCAAATTTCTCGATTTTTTGAAAAACTTAAAAATTGGTGAAATCTCTTGGATAAATGGATACATAGGTATGTCCCGTATTATAGAATTATTTTAAGATGATTTTGAAATTTCTAGAATTTTTAGTTTTGGAGATATTAAGTCATTTTGAGGGACACCTCTATACATACATACATACATACATTTTACATTTTTTCTTGCATTTTTGCCTTCCTAAACGGTCAATATGTGAAATTTTTTTTAAATTTTGGCAAAAGAAAAGTAAAAATATTTTTTGGATTATTATTTCCTATGAGTTATTCTCGTGTGACAAGTGACCTATAGTGAATAACTCATAGTAATAATAATTTTCCAAAAAATATTTTTACTTTTCTTTTATTAAATATTTATTATTTTTAAATTGAAAGTTTTTTTTATTCACAAACTAATAAAAGACAATAATTTTATTTAATTATTATTATTTATTTTATTGATTCACTAAACAGTTTCGGTCACCACTGGTTGACAATCTTCAGTAGTACTAAAATTTGAAAAATGAAACATTTCGTCGTAATACAACAAATTAAGAATCCTGAATTTATACACACAATTTCGTTCAAGATCTGCAAATTGTCAACTTTGTATAGATAACTGTTTAGTGAATCAATAAAATAAATAATAATAATTAACTAAAATTATAGTCTTTTATTAGTTTGTGACTAAAAAAACCCTTTCAATTTAAACATAATTTCAAAATTAAGTTACTTAAGTTCTGAAAGAATTTTTAGGTAAATGTTTATTTAGAGAAACCTTACAAATTCACTGTACACTCTTAAATAATTTTTAAAAAATTATGAAAAGTGTACCGAGTCTTAAAAAAAAATTCCTAAAATATTGATTATTTATTTTACTCAAGACATAACATTCTGTTTTTCATTAAATTGAAGGGTTGGTTTTGTCACAAATATAATAAAACAATAATTTTAATAACTATTAGAATTATTTAATTGATAACTATACAGTTTCGGTCACCACTGGTCGACCATCCTCAGTAGTTCTAAAATTGAAATGAAACATTTATTTACATTTTTTCTTTTTATAGAGAATTATATAACACAAAATTTTTTTACAATAATTTGAAATCATACATACATCTCGTTCAAGAACCGGAATTTGTCATTTCACATGAAACATTCATTCTTAAATCTTCAATTTAGATAGATCACACAATTCATTACAATCACACACATACATATATATATAGCAACAATTTATAAAAACGTTTATCACTGAACTAGAAACTATTTTGAATTAATGATTTTATTAAATACTATTTTCAATTTTATTTTTTTCTAATTATCTCATTGCATCATCAATTATTATACAATTAAAAAACCCATTATAAATAATCCATTCTAGAAACACATTATAAGTTAAATTTATTCTTTATTTTTAATTTTTTATTAACGAAATATCAAAATACACATCTCCCTATTACATTTTTCTTATAAAATCAAAACATGTTTAATCAATATACTAAATCAAATCAATATTCTCACAACAATGACACAATGAGACCATACCCTTCTGATATGTATATGAAAAATTTAAATCAAGTCACTTAAGTTCTGGAAGAAAATTAATAAATAACATTCTGTGTAGATAATTTATTTGTTTTGATATAAATTTTATTTTATAAAATGAATTTAATTATAATAAATAAATACGATAAATCAGAAATGGCGGTATTTTTTAATGAAAAGTCTATTAAAAGTCGAAAAGTTTACGACTTGAAGATAAATTTAACACCGTTCCGGAACCCCCTCTTGTAAATCCATTATTTCCTCTTCTTTCTTGTGTGTAATTTGTCAAGTTATTTTAATTCCAAAGTTTCGAATTGATCTAAATCCGTTTGCGGGGACTGATTGCCGACGTCACTCATTCACCCCCCCTCCCCACCCCACCAACTCAATGGACGACACAGTGTTGTCTTGTCTTGTCTTAAATCCTGGGTAAAGAATTTTCTCGAATTTCTACTTCTCATCAAAAAGTTTTAGTATTTCGGAATGGAAATAGAATCCGACAACTCTGATGCAAACAACGAGACAATCCAGACGTCTCATCTAAAAATACGCTACCTGAACGGCGCTTTGTCTACCGGTCGGGAGCCTATGGTACAAGTCTACACTCCCTCGTCTCTACACCGAGCTAATCTTAGACAATTGACAGCCGAAACGATACTCTATATTGCTTGGATACATATTTAATCAACTGGTGTGGACAACACACGACTTATTCCTTATTTGAAATATAACACTGATCGACAAAAATTAAACGAAAATTTCTCCCCGTAAACCTAACAATGGGTTCTAGTAGAGTTTTATACACTGATTATCGTGTGATTTCCCGATTTTTACAACACGCCGGAGTTTGGAGATATTATCGGTCAAAACGACAAAAAATGCCAATTTTACCCCTTTTCGAGTCCCAATAGATATTAAACAGCAATCTTTGTAATCAAAATATTTCGTTGACGTAATAGAAATTACTTCTTGATTTTCAAATTACCACTTGTTTGCAGCTCAATTAGAACTTCTAGTTATAATAGTTGATCGTGCACCAGTAAGTTGACCATTTCGACATAAAACTTTAATTAATAGGATCCAGATGGAAGGATTCCTTGAAAAATCAAATCTATGGACACTAGACAGCAGGACCTGTGCATAGATTTTTTTTCAAGGGAAACCTTTCATCTGGATCCTTATTAATTAAAGTTTTATGTCGAAATGGTCAACTACTGGTGCACGGTCAACTACTGCTGCCATTACCTTACGTGATTATAAAGGATAATAAACATAGATAAAAACACACCTTCTTAGTTTTTTAGTTATAACTCGAGTTCTAATTGAGCTGCAAACAAGTGGTAATTTGAAAATCAAAGAGGAAGCTTTTTTCTATTACTTCAAAAAAATATTTTGATTTTAAATATTTCTGTTTAATATCTAATGCGACTCAAAAATAGGTCGAAATGGCCTTTTTCGTCGTTTTGACCGATAATATCTTAAAACTCTGACGTGTTGTAAAAATCGGAAAATTGCATGATAATTCTCATATAAAACTCTACTGGAATCCATTGTTAGGTTTTCTGGGAGAAATTTTTGTGGATCAGTTTAATCATACCAATTTTCTTCATAGAATTTTCGAAATACCAAAAATTTTCAAATATCTAATCATGGAATTTCTTTCAACAAAAGTTGTTAGAAATCACATTCTCTACAACTTAGCTTATAGCAGAATTGAATTTGTCGTAGTGTAATTAAGAGTTATTTGATAATTTCTATTACCCCCCCCCCTCCAAACCCCCATTTAGGGACAAAATATCAAAATATTCTATAGTCGCTATTTTCAGTTAGAAAATATCTGATCGAAATACGAAATTTCATAAAAATATCTCCAGCAGTTTTATGCCAATTTTAACAGATATACATACAGACAGGAATTTTGATAAGGTGGTTTTCTTTCATAACTTTGCTTGAAATGTGTTCATTCAAAATTTGAGGCGATTTGGAGATATGTACAGAGAAAAACCTTAATAAATATATATTTTAATTAGTACCTGGAATTTCCTATCTATTTGTATTGTAATATAGTAAATTTACAATTTTTTAAAAAGTGTAGCTTTTAAATGCTAAATTTTATTTTTTAAGAGCTAAAATTTGCTATTTTTAAATACTTAACTAAAAGCTTAAAAATGCTAAATTCTAACAGTCCTACACTGAAAAATACAATTTATTTTAAATAAATGTATTAACAGAGTTGAGCATTTTTAATGGGATCTTATTTATTCCTAAAGATATTTTATTAATAATCAAGATATATCGAAATTATTCCAAATATGACCAAATTTTTAGGTATTCAATCCAAATATATTATATACTTGAGTGGTCTATTTCATTTTATTAGATATCTCTTAAAATATCTACACGAATGTTTTTTTTAACATAAAACGACTTAGATTTTTCTGCAAATAGTGATATCTTAATAATTAAGATATTAAAAAAAATAACAAAAATTATTAATTGTTTTTTTTTAAATTGTATAATTCCTCTATCCCAGGTAACACACAATATCCTCAGAATATTCTAAGAAGATTTAAATGTCCTTAGAATATCCTTAGAATATTCTTATGATATTGTGGTTACCTGGGATAAGATTAGAAAAAATATTAATATATATTAAAATTCGATTAACTCGAAACTTAAATCAAATATAATAATTCAAATATTTATCTAATTAATTCAACAAAATGAATAATTAAAAATATATATATAATTCATTTGAATTTGAATATAAATTCTATATCAAATGAATATACTCATCTTCTAGTCAGAAATACATAATATATATTTATTATAAATAACAAATATTCAAGTTTATATAATTTCTTGTGTATTTACGTATTATTCCTTTTAAATACTCACCTAATAAAATTAACTATTCCACTATTTTACTCAAATAACAATATTTTCATATTTTACTTATTGGTGCTTGGTTCAAATAGCGGCATCTTAACTATTAATATATCTAGAGTTGCTCCAAAAATATTAGACAATACTTAAAATACGTATATCATTTATTTATATTGAACAGAGATCGATTTCGCCAAAATTAACTTCACCATCTTTTCATATCTATATATCTATAAATATATCGTTTTTCAGTGTAGTTTTGCGATATATCTCAAACTGCAAATACTAAATACTAGATAAAACAAGTATTTTTTATTTTTCAAAGATTTATTGATTTTGTGTCATTACATACCCTTCAAATTTAACAAGGTGTCAAAATTCAAAGGCCCTCATAGTGTACCATCAGAGAAAAAGTTTAGGAACCCCTGCTCTAGTCGAATACAACGTTTAATAAATACCTAGTTAAAAACTACCTACTTGGGTAAAGCTAAAATTTTTTTTAGTATATTTTAACATTATTTAAGAAAAATAATTAAATTTATAAGATTAAATTTCTACATATATTTAGATTTTTATCCGATTTTTTTCTAAGTGCAAGGGTGGTAAACACAATTATAATTATTCCTATATTACGTATAAATATACAAAATATGTAAATGGGAACGTTTAATCGTAATTAAATTTAATTGAAAAATTGAATTTATGACTTTTTATTATAATATTCATAAGTACTATATATAATAGGTAGTAATTATTATTGTAGTAATTAAAATAACTTTATAAATATTTTAATTTGTCATAAATTTATAAATTAGTTTATTTTTTTATTTTTCCTAGTATTTCTCTTAATGTAGAAACGTTTTAAGATTTTTTTTTGTTGGTATTAACGATTATTTTTTTCTTTTTTTTCAGGTAAGGCGGTTTTCGTGATCTCGTTATGTTTTTTTTCTACCCTCAAGGCAAAGATTATCCATTTAATGGTAAGTTTTTTTTTATTTTATTTTTTCTATAAATAATACCTACAGATTTCAAAACATGAATTTTTTTCGTATAAAAGAATGTGTGAACAAAAAAACAAAAACAGAAAAATGAACTGCAACGGAACGTTGTTAGACTTTATCTATAGTCATTTGAAATATTAATATGTTTTTTCATTTATTATTAATAAGATAAACCGACTAAATAAATAAATTTTAAAGAATTTTAAAAAGTACTAACTTTCTGTAGACTTACTGTACTACTTTAAAATGTAATTTTGTTAAAAATTTTATATAACCTTTTTTATGGTCCTCAAGATACTTAATTAGAATATTAAATTTCATGAAAATTGGTTAAGTCATTTTCAAAGATATTTAGAAAATAATAAAAGTACTGGAATAAAGTACTAATGTTTGTGGGCCGATATGTACTAATAACTAATCAGCTCTTTATTTTGTTAAAGTAATAATAGGTTTTCAATTTCATTTCGATAGGTTGAACGGTGTGGGAAAAAAACTTTAATTGAAACCATGGGTTCCGTAGTCTTTACCTGAGGACCCTTTGAAGTGCACTTGGCTCGGAGACCGATTCAATACTTTATCTGCTTCGCATAGGATAAAGTAAATATAGGGAAATGCCTTGCGCCTTTTTTTGTAGCCTAGTTTCATACCCTTAACTGATCTGCCAATACGGTTGTCTAAATGCCAGGGGATCCCATTATATGAGTTTCCACATCAATCGCTATTAAATGGCCGTACTGGTATTTGAACTCATGAACTCAATTTTTGCAAAATCAAAAAATGGTGATATCTCTTAACCCCTTGAATATTTTATTTATTTTAATGAATTGGCTAAGTGGCCAGTTATGAGAAAATAAAAAGTTGAAATAAAAGCCAACTTCTATTTGATACTTTATTTTGGGCATTTCATTATTTGAAATTGTTCAGTTGGAATAACTTGTTTTAGCAGTGTAATGATTGCTAATGTAAAACGTCTGCTGGAGATAAATTTTGCGTGTTTTTGTGACTTGGTTGACGTGCACTGATGAAGAGTAGCGGTGTAGCCCTCGAAAAGTTGTAAAATATCGATTACGTCTTGCTCAAAATAAAGTATCAAATAAAAGTTGGCTTTTATTTCAACTTTTTATTTTCCCCTAACTGGTACCTTAGCCAATTCATTAAAATAAAATAGGGCCCAAACACGGTTCTTTTTAAATTTTATTTATTTATTTTATGAATTTTGGCTTGCGACCGTTTATAAATTATTTACAATAATTCTTCGGTAAAAACCTTGAAAAGTGAAAAAATGTTGTGGCCTCAGTAATTTGGGCTCAGTGCATATAAAGGTTTAATCAGTATTTCGTACGACAACGCAAAAGGTACTTGGCGCGTCCCTGTATGTAAGTAGTGGCTTTATATTTCGTAAACGCGATAATACAAATTCGAAAATCAATAAATAAATGGAATTTTCTTATCAAATTATAAAACGCGTGTGTATTTATTTTATTTATTGAGGGAAATTTGACACTCATTTTTTTATTTTAGGAATGTATGTTTATTTGTCCCAATTCTTTTATTTCTGTTTTATTGAATTAAGTTTAGTTTATAAAACATTTTTGTGTTTTTGTTTGAAATAAAACCAATAGAAAAAAAAAAAAAAACATTCTATAAAAATTCCGAACCTATTTTCAAACTCACGTATGTTTCTACGACTACTATTACTACTAATACTCATCTGATTATTTATTTTACACAATGTTTACATTTCTATTGTATAATCATGTATATATTAGTAGTAGTAGTAGTAGAAGGGGACGATGTTTGTCGTTTGATGTTGAAATTTTCTTCAACTTTAATTGAAATTGAATTCGAATCAATAAATAAATAAAAAAAAATGGGTAAAACGAAGGGGTGGTTAAGGGGGTGGAATCGAGAACGGCTTGTCTGCTTGTTATATGATATAAATTAAGTGCAAATAGATGGAGATGAAATTTCAATTGATTTCGAAAATAGGTCTAGTGGGTGAGAAAAGGGCGGCAAGAAGGGATGGGGGCGGCAAAATGTAGTCCCTTTTTAGGGGGAGGCATTATTTGTATTTTTACCAATGAGGCCGTCAGACCGAGCGACGCCGGCGTTGGATTAAATGAAGCGATGTTATTTAAATGCAAATTATAATCACTAGGCTCACAAAAATTCCCGGGGGGCATCCACCTTTTGCCCCCACAGCCCCCCCAATGTTTCTCCCAAAGGCAAAGCCAGAACTAGAGATTGAGTTAATACTTGAAATATGAATTTGTATTCTCTTTACTTTGGCTAAATGGGGGCCGCCAGAGAAATAGAGGGAAACTTTAAGTCTAAAAGACAAGGGAGGGGGGGGGAGAAATATCTACAAGAAATTCTGAAATTGGAAATTCAAAGATAATTTCATTTATTGATATTTCAAAATTGAAAATTTAATCTATAAGGAATTATAATAATTAATTAATTGAATTTATCAGGAAAGGTGTTTCGGCTGAAACCACTTTTAAATTAAATAAATACACTGTGGTGCAAAAAAGTGGAACACTTAGAAAAATATATAACATAATCGGTGTCAAAGAGGGTCTGTCGCTGGTCTCCTTGACATCAAGCCTAATTCTCGGAGACGTTTTCTGATAGTCCAAACCTTAGACCATGAAAGATATAGACACGCCCTCTGCTACTCTCCACACAGAGTGGTAAGAAAACATACCTGAAAGGGATAATTAAATTACAAGTTATTTGTATCTATTTGTTAACTTAACAAGGGACAATTCACTTTCAAGAATGTTGATAAGTTAACGCTTATCTATAGTAGAGACCTTAGACCATGAAATATATAGACACGCCCTCTGCTACTCTCCACACAGAGTGAAGTGAGACCAACATCGCCTACAGATGACGTCACGTTCTCGCATAAATATTTTGGTTATATTATTTAATATTAATTTGCGATTATTGGAATCCAAAATAAATAATCTAAACTACGATAAATTTATCTCAATGTATAATAATTCTTATAGTAGCCATGCTATTTCTGGGTGTTCCTGCCTACAGATGACGTCAAGTTCTATAGGAGATGTTGGCCTCACCAAATCGACACCAGGGCGTGTCTATATCTTTCATGGTCTAAGGTCCAAACACTTAGGTTGACTTGTCGAGTTTGTAGAAGGCGCTGTTGAATTTGAGCTGCTGTACTGCTAATGGCGATCCCTCAATAAGTATCCAATAGTATGAATCGTTCATCTCTCTCATTTGAAGCTCTAATTCGACCATATCTCGGTATCCTGGCATGAGAGTTTGTTTCTTTATATCGTTTTCCAGCTCTGAGTGACATACCTTCCAACCGATGTTTTAAGTCGTTGAGCGACATACCGATACAATCTTCCATCATTTATTAGAGCTACAGCTTGAGCTACTTCCTCGGTCTTTAGAGGCATATGCTTGGACAATATTTCAAATGAAATTAAATTAAAAGATGAGATATTCAAATCGAACTGATAAACATTAAAATATTCAATTTAATTCGATATTAGACGATAATCATTTATAATCTTTAAAGAATTAGGTGTCGGTTCTAGGTGAAACATTTTAATAGATAATAAGTAAAAATATATTTTTCTAGGTGGGTTTCACAAATAAAACAAATATATGTTTTGAGTTTTTAATCTCGATATATATTTCGGGTTATGAGCTTTTCTTTTTGTAACTCCTGATGATGGGCTCATAACCCGAAATATATATCGAGATTAAAAACTCAAAACATATATTTGTTTTATTTGTGAAACCCACCTAGAAAAATATATTTTTACTTATTATCGATAATCATTTAATACAATTCAAAAAGGGATCAAATTTCAAACCTGCAAATTTATGCTAGTTTAAATAAATTTAATTTTAAAAGGTTTAAATTAAAGTAATACATTGTTTTCACTCTAAAAATCTTTTAAAATATTTGTACAATCACAGAATGTATTAAAAGTTTAAATAAAATATGTTTTTTCTGAAAATTATTTGAAAAAACTAACTATTTCTAATAAGAAATCCACTTTTTTTTGCATGAAGTTTGATGAAGATATCAGCCAAAATGGGATGCACCGGGATCAATAAAACTCACAGAATAAGACGTTTAGGCCTAAATTTTATTGGGCCATGCTCAATTATTGGGAATAATAGACACATTACAATGTGTCGAACCTATTTTTGTCAACACTAAGAATTTTAGCTTCGTGTCGTTATTGGGCCCAAAGTTCAGAGGTAAAATAAACTTCATGAAGCTAAAATTCTTATTGTTGACAAAACTAGGTTCGATCACATATGCGTTTTGTAATATATGTGTATAATTCTCAATAACTGAGGATGGCCCGAACAAATTTAGGCCGAAACGTCATATTCTGGGAGTTTTATTGAATCCCATTTTGGCTAATATCTCCAGGATCCCACTGCACTTACATTACAGCCATGATTTCCAATAACATTAAATATATTAATACTATAAACTCATTAGATTGCACGTAATTTCGATCTCTTTTTTTCTGGATAATTTAAATTATTGAAATTTCAAAATGGAAATTTATCAAGAAAGATGTTTCAAGCTGAAACCACTTATATTACACATTTTCATATTAAGTCATTAGAATGCACGACGTTTCGACTCCTTTTTCTAGAATTGTTTTCAAGTGTAGATTGCAGTCTTAAGATAGACAGTGTATCATTGATTTCTCTTTAAGACATTCCTATATTTCTTCCGCAAAATAGACATTAAGATAGCAATGTTTTTATTAAATTAAAGAGTAATGACCGGTTTTGTTAAATAATTTAATAACGTCAAGAAAAATAATTTTTTTAAGTTTTCTTTAAGATTTAAATATTACATTGTATAACTGTGATCATAATCGGCCTATAAGACTAAAATTTTGATGACAAAATATTTATTTTTAATTTTTGACCCCGTATAAAATTCGAATTTTCTTAAAATATTTCATTAAAATTTTATACGATTTTTGATTAGCCAAAAAAATGAATACATCTAAATTTTATCAGGAAAGATATTTTTCCCGATAAAATGTTTCGGCTGAAATCAGTTAAATTACATAGAAATTTTATCGAGATAAACTCACGAGGTATCGACGAATTAGATTGGCCTCAGAATTATTTCCATTTTAGCCAGTTTACTATGAATCTAATAAGTAATTAAATAGACAATAAAATTGGATATCTGAATGGCTGAAACTAATTTTAAGATTTTACATGAATCTAAAATGTATAATAAATAACCAGGTATGACTAAAAATGAAATAAATTGCAACGGATCGTTGCTAAACTTTATCCAATGTACCATCTTATTCTAGGGTAAAGTACTTTAAAATATAATTTTACAAAAAACTTTATATAGCCTTTTTTATGGCCCTCAAGGTACTTAATTATAATTTAAATTTCATCAAAATTGGTTTAGTAATTTTCAAAATAGAAAAAACTAAAAAAGTACTGAAATAAAGTATTAATGTTTGTGGGCCGATATGTACCAAAAACTAATCAGCGCTTAATTTTGTTAAACTAATGGGAGGTTTTCAATTTCATTTCAATCGGTTCTACAGTGTGGAAAAAATCGTGGACAAAAAAAACGATAACATACATCCATCCGCACGCACTTCCTGAAAAATGGCACTTTTTGGCCTCTCGACGAGACTCCATGTAATTTTTGGCAAAACCGTCAAGTGCTAAAATTCAACCTAAATGAATACTACAATTTGTGACTTTAATTCAGACCATGGGTTCCGTAGTTTTTACCTGAGGACCCTTTGAAATCGCGCTTGCCGCGAAACCGATTACAATACTTTGTCCATGCTTCGCATTGGATAAAGTATAAATTATATATTTTCTATAATAAGATATATAAAATTAGCGTGATTCTGGTTAATTGTGCTTTAATACACCAGCGAAAAATCTTCTACAGTCTCTTTAAACATAAAAGTTACGAAAACCCTTCATTAAGCTAATATCTTTAAAGTTTCTTTATATACAATTATATAAATATAATATTAAGATTGAATATTAATGCGAAACTTCACCAATGAAAAATGATTACCCTATTAAGGACCAAAAAAAAAAAAAAGAAAAGAAAGAAATATAAATGTTTTTATATTATTTAGTATTTATAATTTTAATTTCAAAAGAAAATTCCTCTTAATTAAATTTCATTAAAAAATAAAATAGGGGGTTGAAGAAGGGGGTTTAATAGGGGGGCTGTGAGGGTGAAAATGAAGGGAATGAAAAGAAAACGAGAACACCCCCTTACTCCTTTTTCAAGAGGGATTTTCACTTAAATGAATTACTTACTTTTTTACTCCATCAAAAATAAGATAAAAATATCTTAATAATGATAATAATATAATATAAAAGATGGTTTGTAGGTATATACCTACTCGAATATAAATGGAAAAATCTTTAGAAATGTATATAAAAAATTATTAATAGGATTATCACAAAAACAAAATATTAATTATTCTATTTTCTCTCTGTTTTAGTAAGTATTTATTTATTAATTAAGATGAGAAAAACATAACAAAAGATTTGCGTTGGTTTATAAGCCAAATATTTAGATAAAGATATTGAAGAAAGAACGAATCATTTTTAGCTTAATTTAGTAGGTTAGTTAATCATTTGAAGAGGGCTTAAATTAAAAGATTTTTAAATTTATTTTTCATTCATTTATTTCAGTTCTACACACACGGCAGAGGGTCAGCCAAGTTTGGAAAAACGGGCGATATTTACACGAACCATTTCGAGCTACATTCGACCCCCCATAACTCAAAAATGATTAGACCTACTCACTTGAAATTATGCATGTCTAATAAGGCCTACTGGGAAACCTAGAATCCTGAATTTCATTATTAAACCTATTATATTTATTGAGATATTAAGCTCTGAAAAGTGTCATTTTATACACTGACTCACTCTCTCACATATCAAAAACCTAGAGTACTTTCGTTGATCCGGGAATGCTGAAATTTGGCATACTGGTTGAGTTTTGGCTACAATTAAAGAGAACGTGTACTTAAACAACTCGACCCAATTCACAATTTAGGAATCAGAACTGCCTTAGGAGCTTTTCGTTCAACCCCTGTTATTAGCCTTCTGGCCGAGTCCGGTGAACCACCATTAAGAGTGAGAAGAAAAATTCTATCAAATAACTATTTAATAAAAATAAATTCCCTGCCCAATCACCCATGTTTTAAAATGTTATTTTCTCCCACAAATGTGAACAAATATGTACAACGTACAAGGAGCACTAAGCCACTCGCAATAAGAAGTTTAAATTTTCAAATTGAATTTGAAAATCAATTGGACCAGTCCGTGAAAGTTATCAACCCCCCCTATCCACCTTGGCTTATAGAAAAGCCAAATTGTATATGGGAGCTTCTCAATTTTAATAAGAAAACGACCAGCCCTTGCATGTATGTACAAGCTTTTTATAATATAATTTCTAAATTCGAAAATTATTCTCTAATATTTACAGACGGGTCCAAACTTGAAAATAAGGTAGGATGTGCTTTTAAAATTGAAGAATCAGAGAGAAATTTCAAATTATCTTCTGTAACAAACATATACAATGCTGAAATCAAAGCTATTGAACTAGTAATGTCAACCCTCAGTCATCACCCAAACAATAAATTTCTTATAATCTCCGATTCGCTTAGTGCTCTTTCTGCAATCCAAAATTATAACACTCAGCATCCACTCATACAGAAAATACATTTATCCTTTCATAATTTTATTCTAAGAGGGAAAATAATCCACTTTATGTGGGTTCCCAGCCATAAAGGCATCCCAGGTAATGAGCTTGTTGACGAACAGGCGAAAGGGGAGCCAATAAACAAAATTATGACTTCACAGAAAATCTGCCTGAAGACATTAAAAATTTTGTTAAAACCAAAACTATAAGTAACTGGAAGCTAGAATGGGAAAAAGTTACTAATAACTATTTAAAGATGATAAAACCCATCATTGGTTCCATATCAGCTTCAGATCTAAGTAGAAAAGAGCAAGTTAAATTGACCCGCCTAAGATTGGGTCATTGCTTATTCACCCACGGCCATCTAATGAACAAGGATGACCCACCGATATGTCCAGCTTGCAAAGTTAGGATAAATGTAAATCATGTATTAGTGGAATGCCCAATTTACGCAAGGGAAAGAAAATGTCATTCAATGGGGAACAAAGACTTAAAACAAATACTCGAAAATGAGGAAGGATATGATAATTTGTTCGAGTTTTTGAGAGTCATTAACATTTATGATAATATCTGAGTTCTCACTTTTATATTTAACTATAAAACCAAACATGTAAAAGAAATTTAAAAATTGAAAATATAACGCATTTAATATCTGTGGCGCAAATGACCACGCAGTCGAGGCGCCCTTTAAACTGTAATAAATAATAAAGGAAAAAATCGAAAAAGTGAAACTTTCCCTTCTTCAAGATCTAAAATTATATATAGAAATACAAAAAATTTCAAAAATTCCAACTGCCTAAAAATACTATTTAACTCCCTAGTAAGAAGCAAGCTGGAATACTGCAGTTTAATTTGGCCACCGCATGTCCAACATCAAATTGACCAAATTGAAAGAGTGCAAAATAAATTTTTAAAAATTATATCATATAAATTCTCATCAACTAATAACTCTCTTACCCCATATAACTATCCCTCTTCTAGACTCTTAAGAACCGAACTAAATATCCAAAGTTTGTCATCCCGTAGACTACAAAATGACTTGATATTCCTTCGCAAACTGTTGAATGGTCTGATTGATTGTTGTGAAATTCTCCAATATATTAATTTCAAAGTACCTCAATATTACAGTCGCATTGCATTGTCGAAACCTTTTTTATCCCCATTTGTAATACTAATTATTCAAAAAATACAGGGCTGAATAGAGTGATGCTAAAAGCAAACTCCTCACAATTAGACTTCTAGTGAGTTTGAGTCGAATGATATGTTTGGGAGGTTTCTGTTGATTTTTTTATTTTTTTTATTTATTTATTTTATTTATTGATCGGTCTATATGTACTCTTGAAGATGGGTTAACAACCCGAAATATATTTTTAAATCTTTCATTTCTGGGAAACTCCACAACCCCCCTCCCCTTAATTATAAAAATTATTTGGATTAATGAACCCACAATATTTCTATTTTGGGTTACATTCAATATCTAGTATAAGAAATATTGATTTTAATAAATAAATAAATAAATCAACTTTTTAGGAAATATATTAAAAAAAAAAAAAAAAATGTAATTTTTGAAAAACAAAAAACTTGTTTAACTTTTCACTTTCAAACTTGCAACTTTTTCTTTTTTTTTTTTTTCCCCCAGCGAGTTCTTTTGATGTGTTGAGGTTGATGCTTTTATTAAATACTTTCTCTCTCTCTTTCTCTCTATCCTATATTCGAAAGTCTCTTAAAAAAAATCTATCCTTTCTCTATATACACATTTTGTTGCACTTTTTAAAGCCCTTTTTTTAAACTCTCTTTCACTTTTAAACTAACCGTGTTATTAAATTAACCGAATTGATTAATTACATAATTTCATTTTCTTAACTAGCGATGCTTATTAATTTGACCCTAACAGTGAAGTTGAGCGATTAAGAGAAAGAAAAATGTGAAAAGAGAGTAGGGGTAGGGGGGCGCGGGAGGGGAAATGACGTTTTTTGAGAAAGGGGTAAATTAATCTTCCGCGGCGAATCTCGTTTCGGTTTTTAATTCGTAGTTAATTAGTTGTAGACAAGATCATTCGATCGGCAACATTCTTTAAGAAAAAAATCAAAACCGGTTTTTATACTTATAGGTATATATTTAGGTGTTACACCCGGTTAATTACAACCCTGGAAAAGTTTTTTTTTTATCTATTCAAAATTTATAGATAATTTCAGATTTAATAACAAAATATGACATTATTAGTCAGAATAAAATTTGACGTGATTTAGACATTAATATTAAAAAAAAATCGTTAATCCCATTTATCAACTTTGTATCTGATAAAGGTATTATTTTTGTGATTAAATTGATTAGAACTAGCTGCGACGCCCGCCTTCTGCGGTCCTCTTGCTAGTCCCCCCCCCCCCGCCACTGCCCATCAGAAACTTTACAACAACTGTACAAAGTTTCAACTCAATCGGATAAACGATGCGGGAACTCATAAAAGACGAACAGACACACACACACCTTAATTTTTATATATAAGAAGATTAATTTCTTATTTATAAGTGCCTGGAGCCACGAGCGATGCTGGGTAACTTTTTGTCTCTAAATAGCTTAAGTTTCAAATTTCAAAGCTCTGTGACTTACAGAATGATTAAAATATTTATTTTACGACACTCCTAATTTACATCCCTTCCTTTATTTGAATCGGATCAAAATCTATACACGACTAATAACTCATGACACTTGATAAGTACACCAATTTTTAGCGAAATCGTTATAGCCGTTTTCGAGAAACCGATTAATATATATAAATATGTTAACGTTAGATTAACGTGAAAGTTAAAATTTAGCGTTAATTCATATTCTTTAGGCGCTTCTAACATAAGTAACAGTACCTGGAGGCACCGAGCGATGCTCGGTAACTTCTTCGTTCAGTTAAAAGCTTTATTTTAATATTATTTTTAAATTAATTTAAAATTCTGATAAAAAGGTCGATTTTTATTTGAAAGCCGCTTTCAAATTAAAAAAATACAAAAATATATAATATTCGCCCACTGTACCCCCCTCCCCCACCTCCACCCCGCTCGACCCCACCCCCGAAACCTCGCCCTACCCCCGAATCACCCACCACTGCACCCCACCTCCTGCACCTGTTTTGATTCAACCATATGATTCATTTTTATTCATCCAATTGTTAATAAATAAAACCTATCAAAATGTGTTGTTTTTTCAGAAAATTGAGACCTGCTCTTGATTATTTTTTATTCTATTAAATAAATAAAGTTCATTATAAAACGTTTATTAATATTTCTAACGTTTAGGGACAACAAAATATGTTAAAATCCACAATCACAATACTTCTTCAAGGTCTTTGAGAATAAAGGATTTACCCAACCCATTGTCTGCCTGAGCACAAAAGGAAAAAGGAAACCTTTTTTAAAACCCTAAGATTGGGATTTGTCTAGCTGAGAATAATTAATTTGATTACGAAAAAACCCATCAAAAACAATTTTGTCGAAGATCAGACCGTGACAGATCGAATTGTCACCCCGAAAACCCCTTAACCCGTGAATTTCATCAAAATCGGTAAAGCCGTTTTCAAAATAGAACCAAGATACAAATAAATAAATAAATAAATAAATATATATACAAATATACAATTTTTGCTCGTTGAATAAAAGTAGATATATCTTGATTGATTAAAAAAGACCCACAACGTCATTCGGTACCATTCCAGTCAAAATCAACCCCTGTTCTAAATTAAACATTTTCAATGAGATTTGCTTTTATTTTACTTTACCTAAGTAATTTTGAAGTTATTTTCGAGAAATAATTACAAAAGTTTGAGTGTTGGAACTTTTGCAAAACAAAATTTTTTCAATTAAATTTTTTCCTAACAATTATTGTGACTAGCCTTTGATTACGTGGAAATAATTTATAAATTTAATTCTGTTAGGTTGAATGTTATGAGTTTTTAAAGATAATTTTTCCTTATATTTCAATTAAACTCGTTAAATCACACAAGAACTATAACAAACAATTTCAAAAATTAAAAATTAGTTCCTTATTTGATATACTATTTAAAATTCTTTTTGATAACAGATTTTGCTATGCCTGTAAGGGATATTAAAATATATACATATTTATATTACAAACAATACTATAAAGATAATTATTATAGTAAGGAAACATACCTGAAAGGGATAATTAAATTACAAGTTGTTTGTATTTATTTGTAATCTTAACATTTGTAAACTTAACTTTCAATAATGTTTCTAAGTTAACGCTTATCTATAGTAGAGACCTTAGACCATGAAATATATAGACACGCCCTCTACTACTCTCCACACAGAGTGAAGTGAGGCCAACATCGCCTACAGATGACGTCACGATCTCGCATAAATATTTTGGTTATATTAATTTAATATTAATTTGCGATTATTGGAATCCAAAATAAATAATCTAAACTACGATAAATTTATCTCAATGTATAATAATTCCTATAGTGGCCATGCTATTTCTGGGTGTTCCTACCTACAGATGACGTCAAGTTCTATAGAAGATGTTGGCCTCACCAAATCGACACCAGGGCGTGTCTATATTTCATGGTCTAAGGTAGAGACCTCAGTGGGAGTGTTGTGACTGTACTAGGCATTTACAACTAAATTATGTATTTTGTATTTTCAAGATTTTAATCAAAGCTTTGATACAATACAGAAGACGACCGAGAGACCGAATCCTCCACCAGTGAATTCATGATTTTACATGTAGTATAAAAATTCTTATTGCCGGAGACTTTCGAAATGCGAGGTCGTTCCTTCAACGCGACACCATCGTACATCATATGGTATTTATGATAATTGTGTTGCAATTCACCTTTTAGTTGTTCGTCTTCGCATTGCAGTTCACCATTAAGTTGTTCTTCATCAGCTGGTGTTACCAGTTGATTTTCAGCTGCATGTCCTTCGCTTTGTGTTACTTCATCCTCAGGTTGTTGTTCGCCATGAGGATGAATCTGAGGCGCAAAACTGGTTTGAAGTTCCCCAGCCACCTGCCGCTTAATCTGATCAATTTGGTCAGTTGAAAACACATTTCTTCTTTGGATGGAATTTAACTGGCTGCATACTCTTTGTTCGGTTAACGTACTGTCTGGATACATTCTCCTCCACTCCGCATGCATCCTCGCTCTGAATCCCTCACATTCCGTTCCTACCCTTGTACTAGTATAGTACGCACGCATCACAGAGGTATTCATCTCTATGGTCCATTTCGTGCGCTGGCTAGTTGGTCTTGAAGCAGCGGAAGACCCTGTAGATGGAGTCCTCAAGCTACTCCGACTCAAAGTACTTGAAGCTGATGCTCCTACTTCTGCGGTAGCCATAAGTGGTGCAGCGCCGCTCCTAGACTGTTGTTCTGTACTAGGTCCACCACCATCCACTGACACAGGTATCTCATTTGACACAGTTGGCCCAATGTCAGAACCTTCTGCGCGGTCTTGCGAGGACCGATCGCCCGCGATACTATTTTCCAATAATCGTTTCATTTTGGGCTTTGCATTTTAGAGCTACTGCCAGCATTTATTCAGCCGCTCCTCACATGGAGACAGACGCTGTCGGAGTACCGCTCCTAACATGGAGAACCGTCGTGTCCTTTGCTAATTTTGGGCCGCTCCGGGTATTTCATTTCCCCGGTACCACCCATATCTGGGAGGCATTCCCATATCCGTCACCGGGGGAGGCGTCCGTTAGAGGATCTAGCAACCTCCGTCAACCATACTCCCTGCAGGGCGAAGAGAAGAAAGATGAAAAAAGAAATGAACCCCTTGCCCTCGAAAACCTAATAGCGTCGGGGTCGGAAAAAAACAAGAGTTGGCCAAGAGAGGCCAGATAGGAAAGAGAAAAGAGAGAAGCCTGACACAAGTAAGTGGAAGCAATGTCAGACTTAGCTCGGATACCCCGTGGTCGCCATCCACGTACTCATCAGAATGAGTTCCTGAGGTTTTATTATTATTATTATTATTATTATTATTATTATTGTTAAGGATAAATAAATTGAATTGCTTCTTTCCAGTAATTTATTTTATTATTCAAATGGTTAATCCAAATATTTCGAGAGCGCTCTCGGCATCTCTTCCTCAGTGGAAACTGTGGGACCACACAATAGGCAAGTCAGTGAGTTATTATTAATTACAGATGTCAAAAGGTACTCACCCACTCCCCACCAATGTGCCGACCCCATCAGTTTGTACAGAACATTGATAAAAGCTTGATTACACAACACACACATACATATACATATATATATATATACACATACAAATTCAAAATGAGATAACATGCGAGTATATACAATTATTTACATCTCTTTATAATGAAGTCCGAATGAAATTTAAAAAATCAAAAATTAATCAGTACTCGAGCTGGTTTAAATTTAACATGAACTAATTAATGTTAATGACCAGTCAAGGGAAGGTCAACGACCACAATATTGTCTACGTTTTTTGGCACGCGGAATTAATTAATAAAAAAAGCATAAATGTTTATTTTTTTGTCATTTCTATTAAAATTATGTATTCCCTCATTAAAAAGCCCGTGTCTACCTTGTAATTTACTGTGTTTTTCAGGCTTTGTTGGATGAAACACGATTCCTTGAAAAAACGTTTTGTTTTATTTTTTTCATAGTCAATTATATTAAAATTTTCAAAATCAAAATTATGAATGGGGAGTGGGTGAGTACCTTTGACATCTGTAATTAATAATAACTCACTGACTTGCCTATTGTGTGGTCTCACAGTTTCCACTGAGGAAGAGATGCCGAGAGCGCTCTCGAAATATTTGGATTAACCATTTGAATAATAAAATAAATTACTGGAAAGAAGCAATTCAATTTATTTATCCTTTAACAATAAAAAATCAATATATCCAGTACACACCAAGCCAGCAAAATTCTTATGAATAATTTATTATAAAAATTCATTTAATTGTTTATTCATACTTTTAAGAGAAGTTTAGTTAATAAGGAAAAATTAAAATAAATAAATAAAAAATAAGCTAAAAAACTACTCACGACATATTGTTAAGTAGTCAGAAGAGAAAACAACGTTGATAGTTACCTGAAACAAAAATAAAGAAATAAACATAAAACCAATTTTTTAGGTTTTGGCATTCACGAAACTACTATACTATAAACTAGATTATAGATACTCCCTTTTTGTATTTTAATGTTTCACTTTTCTAAGCTGAAAGAATATCTATATATTTTTTGGATTTAAGAGAGAGATCTTGAAAAAACCCCGAAAACATATTTTGGGCCCCTTTTTCCTCCCTTTAGTCTTCGAATTTCAAAAAAATTATTTCTTAGTTCAATGTTAAATCGTTTAAAAATAATATACACCCTAAATTTCATCTTTCTAGGCCCAGTGATGGTTTGGGCTGTGCTAGGGTCAATTCGAAATTTCTGAAATACAAATTAAGATTTTCTAATTTTCAAATGAGAATTTTGAACTGCAAGTGAGATTTTCTGAAATAGAATAGCGATTTTGAAAAGGATGTAGTTCTACTTCTTCTACAATAAAAAATAAAATATAATTTAAATTTCCTAATCGGAAATATACAAATCATTGATTAGATTTATCCTAGCAAATAAGATCAAGCTATAGTACAATTGACAACTACAGTTATTATACTTAATTTATATTTTGGCTGTGAATATTTTATTATTTATTTATTTATTATTTATTTTTTATTTATTTATTATTTATTTATTTATTTATTGTTTTATTTATTTATTATTTTCATTGTCTGTGATACTATTTGATTGTTTATAAACTCATGGTAGACTGGCTACAATGGAATTCATTCCGAGGCCATTAAGAGGAGAGAAAAATTTTATTTGTCATGACGTCTTAGTGGATTTTAAAATTAAAAAAATCACGTCGCCGCTATCCAATTAATACAAGTAATAGATAGATTATTATATTTCAGTGGATTTTGAAACGGAAGAGTTAAGCTAGATTGCTTTAAAACTGTTTCTCTCATATTTGGGGCCGTCCATAAATTACGTTTCACGAATTTCAAGATTTTTAGACCCCCCTGTGTCACATTTTCATTGAGCTCCCACTATATTGTGACGTCACACTACCCTTTTATACCCTATCTATATAATAAAAATGAAGCGCAGATCTCTCAAATGCCTGGACCGATTCGGCTAATTTTTTTTAAATGTTCGTAATAGTCCAATTCAGGTTAATACGTGAAAAAAAATTGGAAAAGTTTCCCGGAAAATTGGAAAATTCAGAAAACAAAAAAATTCAGGTTAGCCAACATAGCTTGCCAAACAATAAAAGAACTAAACTAGGAAAAAGAAACAAGTGTTGGCGGCCCTGTTTGTAAGATTTTTGAGTGTCATTCATTCTCAATAGTTCTAACTACATTATCGTTGAAGAAGAATTTAATACTGCAACAAACATTTAAAAAAACTTTCTTTTTTTTTAAAGTAAATTTAAAAAACAAAAATTTAAAAATAAAAACGTCATGATATCTAAATTTTTGAAAAAGTTATGGTTATTTAAAAAAAAGCTATTTTTTTTCAAAAATTCCTTACTTCTTTTGGGTTGGGTGAAATTTTTTTAAAAAATTATGAAAACCGTCTTTAATAGGGTAGAAAAAATAAAAAAAGTTTCAGCCAAGCCTTTGATTATATATATATATAATGAAAAATATTTAATTTAAAATAAAATATGTTATTTAAAAATAATTTTTCTTAAAAATACACTTAGGAATCTCACCTCATCCTTTTTCTATTGTATTTAAGACCCTCAGCCATTTCAAAAGAACTAAGCCTTTTGGCTTTTGTATTCGAGCTCATTCATTCATTTCAATATTATTTATTTATTTCAAAGTTAATTATAAAGGATTATTGAAACTATACTAACTAAACTAACTGAAAGGAATTAATTAGCTTTTGGAATTTCTTTAAAAATATATTTTAAAGATTAAAACCAAATATATATTATATAGGGAAGGCGAAGGCGGGCCTTGAAGCTAGTAATTTAATAATTCTAGACATTTTTTTTATGAACTAAAGCGATTTATATATTTTAAGTTTAATTTTATTTTTATTAATATGATTTAACACATTATTCACTATTACCTACTATTATTATTTCGTTATAAATAAATTTTAAAAATATATCCTAAAATTTAAAAAAAAAAAATTTAATTTTTGTGACATCACAATTTTTAAGATCCCCGAACTTCCTTGTCACATTTTGTCACAAATCTGAGATGCCCCCTCCCCTCTTAGTGTGTGACGTAATTTATGGACGGCCCCTTTAAGAGCGAAAAACATTTATAAAATTTTAAAAATACAAGAATCTTAGTACGGCCAAATAAATTTTTCCAGTATGACTGGTTCGAGAAGCCCTGATATGACCGATGTTTTTCTCTATTTCATGTATAAACGTTAGTAATTTCGATTACTTAAATATTATCCCTCTCGTACAAGTGGTATTGTTGGATTTCTCTTGTCCTCCGGGCACTGGTGAATGCTCCCTTGAATGTTTTCCACCCCCGCACCCTCTGACCCAGCAATCCAATTGAACAGAACGAATCCCGAAGGCTCTTTCATCCATTGGGCACATGAATGATGAATTGACTCAACTGAGCTGAGTATTTATTTACTTATTCGAGTATTTTAGCTGATGGATTCTCCCTCTTTCTTCAAGACTTCAAACCAAGGACGACAATTCACTTTGAAAGGAAAACCATTTGCTTGAGTTTTTTTGAATTAATAAATAAATAGAAGAATATATTATTTATTCTAGAAGTGTTATAACAATAATAAATTTTAAAATTCTCTCCCCTTTTTATTATTATAGTTTGGCACCCTTCAGACACAGGCGCTTCTTTTTACACTCCTCCCCAAAGATTGAAATATTTTTCCATTCCCTTAGGGTCCTATTAAGAGGGGGATTTTGAATAGAAATAACTTTACATATATAGGTATAAAAAATCTGCATTTGATTGTAATTCCTTTTTAAAAATTTTTTTATTCATATTTTAAGAGAACCCATAACAGGAATTTTTACTTACTATAATTTTAAAAATAAATATTTTGAATTGTTATTTATTAACTGGCAAAATGGGTGGATTATAAAAATATTCATTTTTTGTATGTAATTTTTCGTATTAGTATTTCATTTTTCGAATTTTTGTCTACAAACATAGTGGTTATTTTCATAAGGAGAAATCAATCAAATTGTCTTCTGCTTGATGCAAATAAATTTACTATACCTACATATAATAAATATATATTGAAAAAAATTATTAATTGAGATTATATATAAATAAATATACCTGTAGCGGCCCGCTGTTGCTTTGGCTACGAGCTTTTCGACACGGGCGATAGATGACTCAGTCAGATCGTTGCGACACTTTGCATGACTGATAATATTTCAGTCATGTATTAAGGCAATTCGATCTCGACTGATCATCGAAGGAGGAGCCATCGATCGAACGAGGAGCCATCCAACAACAAGGGGCTCCTCACCCGCCAACTAGGCGGGTGGCGCCCAGCCAGTCAAATCATTGTTAGGCCCCCACCAACTAGGTGGGCAGCGCAGACACGCACCACGCAACCAATCCCCTAACATACCTAAATATTTTATAAAAACAATAACGTTTTGGGATAATTTCTCCCTTTATCAGTGGAATTCATTTCATAGAGCAACTTTTTTATAAGATTAAAGTAGTATTTGGAGACGGGCTGATAAGTGAATTGAGTGTTTGATGAGACAGTCCAAAATTAATAAAACTATCTTTTTTATTAAAAAACCGACGTTTCAGAGGATTATTGGCTCCTTCTTCAGGGTTTTGAAAGGTCCATGAAAGGAAATCCAATGTGATATGTGACATTCCCCTCTGAGTGGCAGTAATAATATTATACCATTATTTCGCTCTCAGCAGAATTTAGTTTTCTTTATTTTTTGAATTTTTGACTGTCTCATCAAAATCCACTCAATCAGAATTTTTTTTTATATTCCTAAATTAAAATTCAATTGATTAGGGAGAAATTCTTTGGAAACGTTTAGTATTTTAAAAAACGTTCGAAGATTGTTTTTTTTTTTTTAAAGATTTTTATTTATTTATATAATAAATATATATATAAGTAATAGGTAATATAGTTTCGAAGGTTTAGACCTTCATCATCAGTCTTTTTAATTAGAAATTTTCTGTGTTATTATGCATGGGTTCAAATACACGATTTGGATGTAGGTAAATTTGTTTTGATGGAATATTAAGCTGACTATCTCAAAAAATAATAATAATAATAATTAAAAAGACTAATGATGAAGAAAATATAGTATTTTAAATGTTAGTTTTAGTTGTTTTTTTTTAAGTAAATGAACCACTCAAGTCAAATAATTATAGTCTCCATCAAATAATACACAGAGGGTCCCAAAACCCAAAACTCAACATTAATCCGGGGACAAGCAAAAGTCCAGTTTATGAGGGCACAGGATCAAAAAAATTTAATAAAGGTCTGACAGTTTTCGAGTTATGGGCATTTTTTGAAAATTGTGCAAATCGCTACCCTAATATTAAGATACTTCGACTATAGACAACTTTCCATATTTTATTATTCTAATTTTCGTTACTCAATTCTGATTAACCATGTTATTGACTATAATCCAAAATAAAACCAAGTGTATTATAGGTACTAGGTAATATTGAAAAGTTTTTGTTCCTAGAGTTCCTAGCCGACCACCAGTGACGATGGAACACTAAGTTTTCAATATCCATATGATATTGACTCCATGAAATACATTTATAATTGAAGAAAGACTGATGATGAAGACCAAGTCTTCGAAACTATAGTCTGAAACAAATAAATAATATATATACAGATATATCATCTCGATATATATCTGTGTATGTTTATTTGCATCAAGCAGAGGATAACCTCTTTGTTTCTCTTTGTGACTAGGTAATATTGTTTACCCGAATCATGTGTTAAAATTTTTTGATCAGCTAATTTTGACTCTTCATAGGGTAAAAATCCACAACCTTAAAATGGCAATTTATTTTAAAAGATAGTCAAAAATTTCAAAATTATACAATACTTACTAAATAATTCTTTTTTTAAAATAAATTATATTAGTATTATATTATTTTGTAAAATGATCTAATTTCACCATATTATTTGATATTGGATATTTATTTAATATGTTACATATTGATTATGTCTCAACTTGACTGAATTAATCTTTTGACTATTAATAGGATTAGCAGCGAAAATAGTTCAAAATTGACTTTTTCGAAGTTATGATCAAAAATAAACTGAACTGTTTATAAAAAAATATTTTGTGTTTAATTTCTTTATAAAATAAAAGAATTCTAACTCCGCAGTGTTCAACTGCAGACCATAATCAAAACGTGGTCGTATTGGAGTTATTTATTCATTTGGATAGGTAGTATAGAGGGTATAATAGGGGCGGGAAGCAAGGGTTTATGAAATTGCTTAACTTGCCCTTATTTCCTATAAGGTAGGTATGGTATGTACGCTCAGAGTCTAAATAATAAATCAATTCTCCTCGTTCCTATTCTCGTTTCTAATTATTTATTACTCTTCCAGGGCTTTAAATAGATTGAATTTATCTTAAGGCCATACAAAATTCATTTATACATTAATCATTTTCATTAATCCAACCATTTCATTTATTATTTTTATAATTTTGCCCTACTTGTTGTTATAGTATTATATATTATATATTAATAGAAGAGGCTCATCTGGAGGAAATCACGTGATTGTCTTAATATTCATTTTATTCACTCTATTGAATAATCTTAGTAAGGGTGTGGATTAATTTTTAGGCCCACAGTGGCTAGTTTCAATTTAGACCACCAGATAGATCGTATCATAATTCTCAGTTTTCCAATAAAGTTCGGTACAAAAGTAAAATAAAATCATAGATATTAGGGTCGCTACAATATCTGCTTTTCAGAACAATGTAGCTTGTAAACTAGACCTTTTTCATGTGTATTTCAGAAAATTGTAATATTGTATTACATAATTTTTTTATTTATTAATTTTTTGCATTAATAAGTTTACAAAATAATAGTATATTAAATACACTTACATCGAGGGGTGAACCGCGACCTAATATCGTGTACACCTACTTCCAGTTCCATTTCCAAGTAGAAGACAATAGATGAAGGGGCTATTTCATTCACTGTGAAACTACACACCTTTACTCTATTAAATAACATCATGTTTCACCTAAAACCTACACCACTTTCCATAAGTAAAAAAGATGAAGGGGCATTATCTAATGAATTCCAAAATAATTCCATATAATTCCAAAAAACATGTACACCTAATTCCAATCGCGGTTCACCCCTCGAGTAACATATAGAATATATATTTGAATAAGAAAAAATTGTTCATAACCATAACCCATTATCCGTGACATAATTTACATAGAATTTGTTTAATTTTTGCTCTCAAGTGCTTTATATACACATTGGCTTCGTCAGATTTGGGCGAGGTGTGGCGACCGCCCAACTCAAATTGCTCTCGCCCAACCTTATGCTGAGCAATTAAGCAAAAAAATATTTAAAAATCTATTTGATAAAATTATTTAAAGACCACAATATCACAAGAGAGGCTCACATATTTAGGAATTTTGTACATTGAAAAAAATATTGTAAAAGCATGTAGTTGTAAATTCTTTTTCCACTAAACATAATAATAGAAAAATAGCGCTTTTTTAAGGATTCTTCTTCAAGTACCATACTCAATTCCGAGGGACGGCGATTACAATGCAGAGTATCTTCTCTATTGTAATTTTTCCTGGGGGAAATTTTTCACAGTGGTGGTTTCCCATTGCCTTCTCCTTCAGATTATAGCGGATCAAATATTTGCAGCGACTCGGGCTTGAACTAGGATATTATTATTGTCGTAGCCAAAAAAATTTAATGGAGTGGGGGTGTCAATCCACAAAGCAAAATATTAAGTGGGAATTTTTACTTTATCCAATGCGAAGCATAGGAGAAAGTATTGGAATCGCTCTCGAGGCAAGCGCGACTTCAAAGGGTCCTCAGGTAAAGACTACGGAACCCATAGACTCAATTAAGGTCACAAATTGAAGTATTCAATGAGATTGAATTTTAGCACGTGGCGGTTTTGCCAAAAATTACCTGGAATCTCGTCGAGAGGCCAAAAAGTGCCATTTTTTTTGGAAGTGCGTGGGGATGGATGTATGTATGTATGTGTGTGTGTTATCGTTTTTTTCGTCCACGATTTTTTTCACACCTTTGCGCTGATTGAAATGAAATTGAAAACCTACCATTAGTTTAACAAAATGAAGCGCTGATTAGTTTTTGGTACATATCGGTCCACAAACATTAGTACTTTATTTCGGTACTTTTTTAGTTTTTTTTAAATATCTTGAAAATGACTTAACCAATTTTGATGAAATTTAATATCCTAATTAAGTACCTTGGGGACCATAAAAAAGGTTAAATAAAGTTTTTAGTAAAATTATATTTTAATGTACTTTACTCAAGAACATATTAATATTTCAAATGAATTTGGATAAAGTTTAGCAACGATCCGTTGCAGTTTATTTTTTATTAAAACAAATAGGTAAGTACTTCAAGAAATTAAAAAGAATATAATTCAGGACTTCATTCATATTACACTATAAAAAGCAGCTTGATAAAAGGTTTGCTCTTTAACCACTCGTGCTAATCTGAATCCGTTTTAATGATTTAATGATTATTGTTCTATAATCATGTGTTTCTATGTAAAATAAACTTTAAATTAAATATAACATTTTTTTATCCAATTTTTTAATTGTAGTTTGAATTTCTAAAATCTCTAATTTATTACCAGAAATAATGCACATTTTTGCTGCCCACCTTCGAAATTTAAGGAGGTTCTTGCGACAATCCACACAAAAAGTTTTAGCCTCGTAACCACTCTATAAATATGAACGTAACTATAATTTTAGGTTATGTTTTTTTAATGTGACTGTACCACTCACACTACAAAATCTCTATATGGATACACACATACTAGCCGGATCGTTTCCAAGCCATTGAACTTATATCTCCTCCACTAAAAATAATCGCCCAAATATGTTTTTTTTTGTTTTTTATCAAAACTAATAGGCAAATAATTTCAATTTTTTTTTTTAAGTTACTCCAAATATATTATTCTAACAAATTTTAGTTTTTCATCAAGATGGTGAAAGTCCTTCAATGAAAAAAAATAAAATAATGATCATATCCCCACCCTTTCCCAATCTACCATATGTAAAAAATCTCATTTTTAATTGCAATTATTTCATGTTTGGTGTGGTAAATCATCTTCAAATTTTAACAGTGTGTTTATTATGCTTTTACTGACTTATATACCAAGACTTCTTGAATTTTTGCATTTGTGAAAAAACTACCTTAATCAGAAAAAAGCTGGCACGGCCACTGTTCATATAAGGTATACTTATTACTTCGTTGAATCGATTAAGCCATAGACATTTTCACTTCTGCCGTGTAGTTTTAAACACAGCCAACTATTTTTTTATAAAGAATTGTGTTTTAAATACGTTATTATTAAAATTTTATAAAAAATATTATTCTTTTCTAATATTTATGTAGTTTTTACTTTAGCGAATGGAATTATTCATATTTTGATGAATATCTTCATTATCATTTATTTTATTTTCATTCTTCAAATGACTTTAATTTTAATATATAATATATACGTATGTATATATTCGAAAATTTGTGAAATATTGAAATATATATATATATAGCAAAAAGAGAGAGAAGGGTGAAAAGGGCAAAATTAAGACGTTGGTCTGTGCGAATGTTGAATAGAGGGGGGGGTATGGAGGGGGTAAAGGGGGGGTTAGCGATTAGTAAGAAATATGACTGCAATAACAATAACATAAATCACATTGGGAGACGGGTGGATGGGAGAGAGGGAGGCGGGGTTTTCTGCCAGCCCTTGCTCATTCATATCAAGACAAATCAAACCCAACAAGAAGAAAATGAAGAATAAGAGGGGAAAAAATGAATGAATGAATGAACAGAAAAATATTTCAACTCTAATTATTATATGATTCAGATGAATCAAAATTTTTGCATTTATTTATTCGTTCAACTAGAAGAATAATTCATTTTTTTTTTGTGGAGACTTTTTCAAAACTCGATATCGCTGTTTGTAGGGTCATCCAAAAATATAGCAATTACATGTTTTTTTAATAAAACAAACTATTTTTTTTTTTTGTGATTAAATAATCTATCTACTCTTATTAAAAGAGCAAAAATTGTTATATATATATATATATATATATATATATATATATAAATATATATATATTTGTATCTTTTGGTAAATGGCCAAGATTTTCATTTTTTGACCCTATACCACCCCCCCCCCCCATTATGGGCGGTTAATTTTTGCATTTTTAGACTTCTGGGGCCCCACTGATTATGTATACAAAATTAGGTTGAGTTTGCTCAAATAACATAGATTTTTAATTTTTAACCCCCCTCCACCCCCCTTAATTTTTGGATCGATATGCACCAAAATATAATCAGCTCTTAATCTCAATGGACTAAAACTACTTGTGAAATTTGGTTTTGATATCCACAATAGTTTTTGAGCTAGCTCGTCCACAAAAATTTGGTAACGCACAGACTAACTAACTAACTAACTAACTAAATAACTAACAGACAACGAACGAGAGAACCAGACAGACTAACAGACATTTTGACAAAACAATTATTATCTCTTTGTTTAGGTTTAAAATAAGAGATGTGCAGCTTCAATTTTTTCTTTTTATAGCTGTGGTAATTTATTTGTTTAGGTTTAAAATTATTATGTCGAAAAATATAATTTTTTCGATGTTCACTTATTAGGGCTTTTTTGTAGAGCGAAATGCCATGGTTTTGCTCAATTTTTTTAATCAAACTAGTTTCAGCCGTTTTTGAGATATTTCGAAAAAAAGAAGGAAAAAAAACCACTTTTTTCATGCACGATTACAATACTTGACCATACCCTGTATGGTAAAGTAAAAATATTTCTATTTGACGCTTCTACTAAAGAAGGGTAAAATTTCAAACATTGCTGGAGGAAAGAAGAAGGAAGCATCTTGTTTGTTTCCTTCAGTGACCCTTTGAAACCCTGAAGAAGGAGGGAAAAATCCTCCGAAACATTCGTTTAAAAAGAAAGAAGAAAAGAAAAGAAAGATAGTCCAATAAATACACCTTGTTTGGAAATGTGATAATTTTTTTTCTCCGATATCCTTGGACTACCTTCCATTACTTTTAGCTGAAAATTCTCCCAGTCTGTCTCTCTCTAAAGAGAAAATTTCGTTTAAATATAGGGGGCGGGCTTCACACCTTGAGTATATAAACCAGAGGTGGCCACAACATGGCTCGCGAGCCGCATGCGGCTCTTCAGTCAATCTCGTGCGGCTCTTGAACCCTCTTGAATAATACTGATTTTGAAAAGTACATGGTATTTAAGATCTACCATCTTTTGAAAGAGTTATAAAAAATAAAAAAATTTAACTAGAAAGAAAGTGAATATATTTTTGAAAAGAACATATAATAATTTTTTTAATGAATTTTAAACATTATACCAGACAAAAGAGGGGGAAAATGAAAATTTTAGCCCTTTCGACCAACTCAACCAAATTTTGTATACATATTCTGTGGGCCCCAAAAAGACTAGAAATGCAAAATCTAACCACCCAAAATTGGAGGAGTGTCAAAAATGAAAATACTAGCCCTTTCGGACCAAACTATGTATACAAAATTTGGTTAATTTTTGCATTTCTATCCTTCTCCCAAGAAGGGGATCCACAGAATATGTATACAAAATTTGGTTGAGTTTGGCCAAAAGGGCTAGAATTTTTTTTTGACCCCCCCCCACCGTTTTTGTCTGATAATATTTAAAATACATTTAAAAAAATTACATTTATTTTATTTTCAAAAATATATTTAGTTTTTTCTAGTTACATTTTTTCATTTTTTTATATCTCTTCGAAATGTGGTAGATCTTTATGCCCCACCCTGTAAAAATAATTAAATTAAAAAAATAATAATATAAAAATTAAATTAATTTGTAATTTGTAATATTTTAAGTAAGTAGAGCAAAAAATATATGTTACTTCATTTATAAATATTTAATAAAATAAAAAATGTGTCTTTTTTTAATAAACCATTAATGAATCTCCAAACAATGTGGCTCGGTTTGAAAAAAGTTTTATAAATTTTTGCGGCTCCCAAAGTTAAGGTTAATGGCCACCCCCTGATATAGATTATCTCTCAAGATTGATACTATTTAATGAAATGGAAATTGTCAATCAAATACCTACAGTTGTCGACAGAGAAAGTCAAAAAATTAAACATTCCCGGAATTTCACTCCCCCACTTTGAAATTCTCAATCCAATTCAACTAATAGTTAAGTCTCGCTCTCTACTCAAGAGAAATTATACCATTCGATCGGATTCCAAGTTTTCCTCTTGGAATAGACAACCGAGCAAGAGAGCAGAGTGTTCTTCAAGGGGCGTTGGGGCTGAAGAAGAGAGGAAGATCGTCTTGAAACTTTCGCCAAACATTTCTCGGTGCTTATTGCTTAGTATTTACTTCGAAATACCGTTTAATCAAAAAACAACAACCATTTGCATTCGAAATTAAAACCTATTAAAAAAAAACAAAAAAAAAAACACCCCCTATTAATGATACTTTTATCTCCGCTATTTATTTATTCATTGCAATATAAATAATTATTTTTTTAAAAATAAAACACATTAATGTTTATTTTTTTTTGTTTTAAGTATCAATTAAAACATTACCTACTGATAAGAATCTATATATTTATTTTTAATTTAGTTATTAATTTACTCTCCCTCTAAGTTCATTTAGTATATTATTATTATTATTATTATTAACGATTCTACTATTTTCGTTTTTTGTTTATTATTTATTGCTCTTAAATTTACTAAATATCTATATTTTAAATAAAAATAAGTTTTGTTGTTGTATTAATAGAAAGTACCTGGAACGATGCTCGGTAACTTTGTGCCTCTAAATAGCTCTGCGACTTAAAGAAGACGATATTTTAATGATTGAAAAATTTATTTTAATTTACACCCCCTTCCTTAATTTCAATCGAATTAAAATCTATACACGACCAATAACTCATGACACAATCATGTTCAAACCTGTAGCGGCACGCTCGCTATTTGCCAGTACCAGCATCAGCCAGGTCATTTAATAGCAACATTTCGAATAATGGGAGCCCCTGCTATATAGACAACTTAGTTTACCGGATCAGTTAAGGGTAAGACTACCTTGCAAAAGAAAGGCGCTAGCCATTCAACATTTTTATTTTATCCAATGCCAAGCATGGATGAATGAATGTAAGTATGTTACCCTTTTTTTTCGAAAACGATTTTTTCTACTACTTTAACAAAATGAAGCGCTGATTAGTTTTTGGTAAATCTAATTAAAGTCTTGAAGACCAGAAAAAAATGTTATATAAAATTATTAGAAAAATTATATATCAAAGTACTTTACACTAGAGTAAGATAATACTTTTTTTAATTCGTTTTTTTTTGAACAAAATGTTTTTATTTCCAAATTAAAATTGACATTATTATTTTTTAGTTTTACAATAATTTGCGCATCGAGCAATAAATACGGCCTACCCATGTTCTTTTTTTTTTTTTATTTATTTTAATCATTTTTTAAATTTTAGTGGGAACATTTTGAAAAAATCCACCACTTGGAGAATGAATAATAAAATGGATATGAGTTTAGAGAATGAGGGAATGGTAATAAATTAAATTAAAATTCTTTTTTTTTTATAAATTTTATTAAACCAATTATTTTACATGAATTAATGTATACATTGTATTTGAGCTTCGACTCCGGAGATTACTTCTCCACCATCGAGTGTCCTTGATCATCTTTTTAGTCCTTGTTTTTAATAAGAGGAAAAAACTAATTAAATAAAAAAACCTCTTATTCCAATTCCATATTTTCCAATCCAATTCTCCTGTTAAAATTCTTTAAAATTTATTCATTTGATAGGTAGAATATACAATCACGAGCAAAGAAGTGGAATCATTCTCTTTTCATTAATTCACTGATACTTTGTATGTTTCATTGTAATTTATTAGAAATTTAAATATTTTTTCTACAAGTTTCATTTTTCAGCATTTAATGGGCCCTCTACATTATGGCCCAACGTGAGCCAAACATGTTGACCATGTAGGCCACCAGTAAAACGAGTTAATTTGACGGTGCCTCCACACAGTGGTCCAAGAGTTGGTCCAATGTCTATAGCCTTGTGGAAACGACACCTAGCACTTTCGTTGCGTGATATTGGCCCTCTTTGATATATCGAAAAAACCGCTCCGAAGGCCAACCATCGCCAGCGTCAACCAATGACCATTACAAGCCAAACCCTCTACACATTGGCGTTGGCTTGAATTGGCCCAAGTTGGCTCATAGTGTAGAGGAGGCATAAAATAAATGAAGAATGATAACCTAATGAGAATATATTATATTATTATTATTATACGAGCTTTCGTGCGTGCCTTCGGCACGCCCTCGAAGCTCGGCCCTCCGGGCTGGTGCCCTGGCGGGCAGCGTCTCGGTCCAAAAATTTTATTCCTCTTAAAAAACCACACTCCAAATGTATACCTGTAAACTCCCGAAAACACATAGTCTCTTAAAAGTTTCACCTCATTTTCGTCCTGACACAGCTACAGAAATGAGGCTCTAGATATGAATCTGGTAGTATTTTTTTCAATAATCTACAGCATTGTGATATTTTTTGTGTGGAAATATGTAGATTTATTTAAATAAGTGGGATCGTGTGAGGAGGAGAATTATATTATATCATTTTTTTTAAATTTCGGATCGATAATCGATATAAGGCTCCAAATATTTAAAAGAGATCAATCAGGTGTTGTTTGTATGACAGGCTGCTCCCTCCAGTATTGCCATGAGAAACTCGGGCATGCGTGTCTTAAGTCGTTCAATTTTGTAAAAATCAAAAAATAAGAATAACAAAATTTAGATTTTTAATAAATTATAAAAAAGTGGCAAATTTTTAAAAAATAAACAAATAATATATAAAATATAAATCAAATAAGATGTGATTAATTTCTTTTTCTGTGCGCAAAGAAAAGCGAATTGAATATTTGATTTTTGAGTGGTGAGGGGGGGGGGAATAATTATCAATAAATTTAATGTTTCTTAATTTAAAATCAATTGGAGTCTTTCATTCCAAAATTCGAGTTTCAATTACAATTATATTTCAAATTTGCCGCAAAGACGGCATCAGCGCTCCCTGACGGCAGCATTACGTCAGCGTTGCGGCAAATTAATCTAGATAAATATATTCAATGGTCCCTCGCCATCGTGCACCACACATATGGACATCGCGCCGTCCCTTACAACAGTCCACTTTCTCTAATCATAATTTACAGTAATTAGAATTGAATATCGGCCGTGTGAATTTTTTTTTAACAAAGTTTTTATTCTCGGACTGACTTTATCGGCTTCCAGGTTTTAATTATAATTTTTTTTATTCAAGTATATTGGCGATTTAAGCAAAGATGTCTAGAATGAAGTAATGGCATAATGGAGATGAGATGAAGTGGCTTTAATTGCCGGATGAGGACAACTTGGTCTACTCTCTCAGAGAAGCGAGCAATCATCATAAAGAGAAGAAAGGAAGTGAAAAGACCTGGAGCGGATTACTCTATAGCCCCCCTGGTCCCCCTGCCCACCACACCCTCTTGGTCCCCCCTGCCTACGCATTCTGCTTTGAACATTTCAGGTCATCTTGGGTGAATGACCAAACCAAACCTTCCACCAGCTATAGCAAAACATTCCCCTTATTCTTCTTTTTCTCCTTCTTCTTGTGCATTATTTTTTATTTTTATTATTATTATTATTAGTATTCCAAAGTTTGAAACAGGTTAGTTAACTTTTTAAACTTAAAATGAAGAAAATCTAGTTACAAAGTGCATTAAAGTCGAATTTGTGAAGAAAAGAAAAACCCTAACATTATTTATAAAGAGAAATCAATGAGATCGTTTTCTACTTGATGCAAATAAACATATACATATATATACGAAAAATATATATGTAGGTACTTGAGGCCTTACGCGCAAAATCGGATGGTTTGAAAAATTTTATTTTTTGATTTCCTTCATTTTTTGTCATTTTTTAGTACCCATCAAAAAACTATTTCTGGTAAATTTTGAAATTTCTTTAATACTTTTTAGAAAAAAATACAAAACATTATTTAAAGTGTTTTTATATGCGATTTTTGAGTTTGAAAATATTAATATTGATTTTGAAACTGTACCATATGTAATCGATTTTTTTGATAATTTTTATTTTAAACTTCTATTCATTTTACAAATTTTAAGACCGGATTGATAGTGGTCCTAAGATAATTACTATTTTTTTCGATTTTTGATTTTTGATTTTGATTTTGTTTCAACAAACTAAAATACTAATTATTTATTTAAAACATCTGTTAACGACAAAAATCAATTAAAAATAACTAAAAAAAGAGAACTCAATACCAAAAAGTGGTTTTAATAATGGTTAATAGCAAATAAATTTTTTTCGAAATTTTCAAAAATTGAAAATAAATAGTAATTATCATAGGACGACTATCAACCCGGTCTTAAAATTTGTAGAATGAATAGAATTTTAAGATAACAAATTATCAAAAAAATCTAATACTACAATTTTTCAAAAATCGCATATAAATACGCTTTAAATAATTTTTTGTATGTAAAAGTAAGTAAAAAAAAAAAATGAATTTTGAATATTTTTGAAGAAGTTATGAGGGAAAAACAGAAATTCGATATCTTTAAAAGCCGGTTTTTTTTTAAGCCGGTGATCAAAAAAATTACCAGAGAAGAGATTTTAGATGGGTACTAAAAAATGTCAAAAAATGAAGGAAATCAAAAATTACAATTTTTCAAACCATCCGATTTGGGGCAAAAGGTCCCATATATATACGAAATATAATTATGTACTTATATTTGAGGGGCTCAGAGCTAAAGTGAATCAAATCCATAAATGATTCCTAGTAGCACAATGTTTCAAACTATATAGTAACTATATAGCGGCTATATTGATTCTCGAAAGGCACTATATAATTACTATATAGTTTGAAACATTGTGTTACTAGGGTTGTTTCAAGATAATCAAGATTAAAGTTTATTTACTCTAGATGTATCCTAAAGTGATTTAGAGGATAATTATTTTTTTCTTTTTGTATTATGAAGACTAACTTAAATATGGGTTATAATTTGAAAATTCAAAAACAATAATTAAACTGGCAATTTAATTTTAAATAATAATACTGGACTTGATTCATTCATATGTGCTGATATATCGGGATTTCGGACTTAATCCAGTTTGGCAATGAAATTTTATGAGAGTTTTTCAGATCCAAAGATAACTACTGCCATCTGTTAAAAAATAGCAATAGCAGGAACTTAATTTAGGTATTATGTTTCTGAAAATATACACCATTAACAGGTTTTAATCCGCAATAAACAATTTTGGACTTGATCCACTTTAGGTCTGAACGCCTTATATAAAATGTATTTGTTTCAGAATATCTATAGTTTTTGAAGGTTTGATCTTCATCATCAGTCTTTTTAATAAGAAATATTTTATCTGTTATTTTTCATGGGTTCAATTACCCGATTGGATATGTAGCTGTATAATATGTATTATAACAAAAACGAATTTACCCTACAGCTTCAAATTCAAAGAAATATATATATGTTTTTTTCAATAAAAATATTTTTTCATCTCTTACTAATCTTTAAGCTAAAAAGATTTATCAGGTAGATTTTTTTGAGAAGGGCGGACGCTAATTGCAATTAAATTTCAGAATAAAAGCGCGCACACTTAATATTAAGCTCATTTCAAAAGTAAGTAAAACGGGAACCCTATTACTGTAGATAGAATGCTCAAAGTCAAAGCATTATATAATATATAGTACCTGGAAGACGGAGCTTCGCTCGGGATTATTTGGACAACCAATTCTTTTGTTTTGATTCAACTAAATGATTAATTTTTTTAGCCATTTGTTAATAATTTAGTTTAATTAAAAAATCTATCAAAATATGTTTATTTTTTCACAAAATTGAGACATGATTATATATAGTACATAAAATATATTTTTAAATAAATTCTTGATTATTTTTTATTCTATTAAATGAATAAGTTTCTTAATAAAAACAATTATAAAACGTTTATTAATAGTTCTAACGTTTAGGGAGAACAAAATATGTTAAATCCAGCACACAATACCTCACCAAAGTCTTTGAGAAAATATTCCGGCCAAATTCATTGTCTGTGAAACTTTTTAAAACCCCAAACTTAGCATCTCTTTACCTGTGAATGATTATTTTTATTACGAAAAAAAAACAATCAAATTAAAGTTATTCGAAGATAAGACCGTGACAGATCAATTTGTGGACTCAAAAACCCCCTACTAGTATGGAAATAAATAGATTTTCGAAATATGTTTTTTATATATTTTTTGAAAATATATATTTTTTTTCCTACCCCTTGGCCTCGGGAACTTGATGCCCATTTAGCCAGTCGTCACAGATTCACGTCGAATAGGTGTATAAACAAATAAAATAAAACTAAATAAAACAAAACTAATTAAAACAAAATAAACTAACAAAACAAATAACTAAAGTCGTTGGATTATAGTTGGAAACCAATGGAAACTAAATGTTTAATAAAGGAGTCTGCAGTTGGCCCTCCTTGGTCTAGAGATGCTAATAGGATCTCTGCACATGTGGGTAAATCATTTCTTCCTTTCATATTCAGGTATAAACGATCAATTTTTTGACTGTGTGTCACACAGCCCAGAAGTACGTGGTTAATATCGCCAATAGAAATGGAATCACAAGAGCAGTATGGATTATTTCTCTGGCCGATTTTGTGTAGGTATGCAGGTGTTATTGCATGTCCTAGTCTAAGTCGTATAATGTGAACTTTCAGTTTTCGATGAAGATCGAAGTTTTCAAACCACGGACGAACCGGGATTCTCGGACATACATTAAAGAAATGACGACCTTTTACCATACTTGATGACGACCACATATTCTGCCAACACCAGTAAATTCTCTTCTTGATTATTGAACGGATATCATTGGGCGTTAGATCAATTGAGTGTGGAATACCATCGGTTAGACAGGCCAGCCTATCAACCTCCTCATTTCCCGTAATGCCAGTGTGACTAGGTATCCATAGAATTTCAATTTCTTTCCCATCAACCCTGAGTTTATTTAATTCCTCTATAATATCTAAAATAATATAGGAAGGGTTTTTGTTTTTGGGGAAACCATTAATTGCCTTTAAAATCCCCAACGAGTCAGTACAGACCAGAAATTTGTTATAATCATGAACATTTCTAATATATTGAACGGCCCTCAGAATGGCGAAGCCTTCGGCTGAATAGATGGAGGTTTCGAGTGGAAGTTTAAATATTTCCTTGAAAAAAATATATTAAAAATATAAAATTTTTGTGTTAAATTTATATAAAGTTTATGTTTTCTATATATTCTTAAAATATAATTATTTTTATGTCGCTCTAGTATAAGCTTTATATAAATTTAACAAAATTTTTTTATATTTTTTCAATAAATTTTTTATATTTTCAAAAAATATTTAAAAAACATATTTCGAAAATCTATTTATTTCCAAACGGGTAGGGTGTAATTTTCATCGAAATCGTTAGAGGAGTTTTCGAGAAACTGTTTCTATATAACGGGTTCTTACTAGTTAAAACGCGTTTTACTGAATACCTTTGTGCCAACTAGAATTTACTGATGTTGAATGAGTTTGGTCCAAAGGTCTAGAATCTTCATTTTTGACCTTCCGCGTCATTTTGGGTGTTTATTTTCAAAATTTTTTAAACGAAAATATCAATTTAGAACTTTGCATCTATAATGAAGATGTAATTTTTGACATTTTCGTTTAAAATTTTTTGAAAATAAACACCCAAAATGAGGCGGAGGGTCAAAAATGAAGATTCTAGATCTTTGGACCAAACTCAACCAGCATCAGTAAATTTTAGTTGACACAAAGGTATTCAGTGAAACGCGTTTTAACTAGTAAGAACCCGTTCTTAGTAAAAAACGGGTTTTTACTGCAACATATACATATATTGATCATTTAATAATATATGATGTATACATTTTTCTCGAAATCAAAATCAAAATTTTAATCAAATGATTGTTGAATCATTTTCTAGAGATAGATTTTTTTATCATAGACTGTATGTATTACAGTAAAGATCTATTTTTACTAATACTATATATATTTGTCTAGATTAATTTGTAACAACGCTAAGAGAAATTTCTCTAAAAAAATTTCCCTCTTGCCTAGAATCGAACGTACGAACTCTTGAACTAAGGTCATTAGCTTTAACCACTAGACCAATCTAATATTAATATTTATACCATGATTTCTGTTACTAAAACTATATATTTTTGATTTGGACTTTGTGTATATATTAATTAACGAGGCAAATTTGAAATATAATTGTCAGCGCGTATTTTAAACTGATGGCTCCAATCGATTTTCATTAACCAGGCAAATTTGAAATATAATTCTAATTTGGACTCGAATTTTGAAATGAAAGACTCCAATTCATTTTAAATTAAGAAACATTAAATATATTGATCATTATTCCTCCCCCCCCTCTCGCCATTCAAAAGTTAAAGAGGCGAAACTTTTAAGAGACGATGTATTTTCGGTAGTTTACCGGTATACATTTGGAGTGTGGTTTTTTAAGAGAAATAAAATTTTTTGGACCGAGACGCTGCCCGCCAGGGCACCAGTCCGGAAAGCCGAGCTTCGAGGGCGTGCCGAAGGCACGCACGAAAAGCTCGTGTAAAAAGAACCGAGTAAAGATGCCAAATTATTGGTTGCTAATTTTATTTCACACTGTCATTTCTACAGTCAAAAAAGTCTTAAAGATTTAATAATAATAAAAAATACAATCAAGACTAAAAATTTGTAAAATAATTAATAAAAAAAGTTATTTTACAATAAAATTTAGAGTAGAATGCCAATGAATCTTGTTGTGACTTAGCGCCGATACTTTAGTAGAATTTATGAAATAATAGTTGGATTAGCTTGGCTATACCATATTTTTATAAAAATAATATTTTCTCACCTAATTTAAGAGGTTCCAAATATAAATAAATCCAAACGTAATTTTTTCATCTGGTGTATTGGTTCGGGGCATTGTGCCAAGTATGTTTTTTCAACTGGTTATCATTTTTCAAGTTGGGTGGTTTTTTATAAGCCTTTTCTTTGTTCTTTGTCGATTTTATAGTTAAGATACAACAAACAACTACGAAAGTTCAAATTCATAAAGTTGAAGCCGTACTTATAACTTAGGTACATTACAAGCCTTTCAGTCCACTGTGTCTTTCCGTTAAAAGCTATTATAACAATACCTTCAATGTATCACGAAAATAAATTAGCCAAGGTAAATTTAATAATTTTAAGAATTTACTTTGCGAGACTTCTTTGAAGGGGCCCTTTTTTGCTTTTGCACACTTTATGGTAAACATCAGCTTAATTAATCAAAATTAAAGTATATTACAATTTTTCATCACAGAATTATTCTTCAGACTAAAGCATTCACAAATGTCGATTTTTTGTATCTCAAATGCTGATGAAGGTTCAAAAAAGACCGAAACATTGTCTATAAATTTACACCTTTCGAAACACATTAAAGTGACACAATTACTTCACATCTAGTAAACAAAAAATTCCGAAACACCTCAAAAAAAATATTTCCAAAACCATTATTTTAAAACTTATTTTACTTTTTAAAATCCAAATGAAATCGAAATTTTATGAAAAAAAAAATGTATGAGCCTCATCCACATAAGCTCACGGTTGAAGTGAAACTTTAATTTTAAAACCCACTAATGGTTCATGACAAATAAAATTTTAAAAAATTAGAAAATTTAAATTATTAATTTAAATTCAGAGCTTGTCTCTTATTTCCCCTCTAATGAGTCATTTCCCCTTTATTGTAACAAAAAAATTAAAACATTTACGTCGCTAAAGAAATTTCACTTCAATAATAAAAACAAAAATTATAATTATGTTTTTTGAAACACCCTGTGTTTGGTATAGTCACCCTGTGTAATGTGTAGAAAATAAATAAATAAATGAGAAATGATAAATAAACTTTTAATATAAATATTTTCTACTCTGACCAGCCGATAATGATAAGAATGAAAAACTAACGGGAATTTATTTATTTAGAAAATATTTTCTTTCTTTTCAGTTGATTTGCGAATACAGGCGAGAGTGGATGTGTGTGGGCGGACCAGATACCCTGTGACCATATGGCCTGCCGCAGACGAGATTCGCAGCATCCTTTAAGGTAAGATTAGCTATTTATTTTATATTTAATTTAATTTTCTAGCATATTAAATATTTATGACTGAGATATACTCCAAAAGGGAGAGGGCACGAGCCCTTCTAATTGATAATAAATTAAATATAAGTACATGTAAATATCTTAAATAAAAAACAATATTTTAAATTTTTTTACATTAATAATTTTATCAATAGAATAGTTTTGGGATTGTATATCTCTATGTTCACCCACCTCCAGGTTAAACGGCTTAACGGACTGACTTGAAATTTGAAACATAGACTCTTTAAGGGTCAAGTTAGCGATGTGATTCTTAAAAGGTCAACTTTTAGTCCCAGAAGGAACTTTAGAATTTTTTTCCATTTTTATTTCAAGTTCTAATAAGAAAACTCTAATTGAATTTTTTCTACATATTTAATCTTTTTAAAACCCACATACAAATATACTACAATTTATATAATATATCGTTGGGTTACTGCCAAAACAAGCTAACTCCACTTTTACTCAATTCGGAGTTAAGTACTCCATTAGATTAAAAAATGTTTGAAAAACATACTGACAAAAAACCAGACAACTTACTTACTTTGATTTTTTTCAATCATTAAATCATTTTCAAGCTGTGACGATTTTTCATTTCAATTTAAATTTTCAAACGACAATTTCTCAAAAGTTCAAATTATGGAGTTAGCTTGTTTTGGCAGTAACCCGACGATATCCCTAATTTCAAATTAGAACAAATAAAATAGATATTATATGAATTTGTGGGATATCTATAGGGTACTTTAAAAATATTAGTGCCAAATAATATTGTAGGGCCACTACTATCTAATTAAATAATATTGTTATTTGGTAAAATTATGATTTTCATACAAAAACGCCTAAATCTGCTTCTCAAATGCCTAAGTCGTTTATCTAAATGGTCTAAAGAATTTCCAAAGAAATTAACAAATATGTGCCCTGCGGAACGGGCCAAAGTGTACCTAATTGTATTAATAAATACTTAGTTATTTTTATAAAAACCTGATTTTTTTTTCTTTTAAATTAGTGGATAAAGTGAAAACTTTTTCAAGACTATAGTAATTAACGTTATCAAAAAATGTATATGATTTGACAATTTTACGTCAGTGAACAGTTTCTAGTCAAAAAGTTGTAACTTGAGACAGAGGGTAGGTATATAATTTATTCATACAAGCATATATATGTGTCAAATTTCAGAGCAGTTATAGTATAAGTATACGGTATAGTACCTGTGGAGGACCGATCTTCCCTCGATAATTTGTTTGTTTGCTATTTAATCAACCACATGATTCATTTTTATTCAACCACCTGTTAATAATAATAATTAGTTTCATTGAAAACCCTATCAAAATATTTTTTTTCCAAAAGTTAGATCTGGTATTTTATCGATTCTTCCATGTCTTCACAGCAATGGTTACCAATAATAATCGAAACGTCAAAAATGCTCTGTAGCTTGGTTATTATTTAAGTATTAATTTTGTTAAGGGAGAATGGTGTAGGTTCTTGGTGAAACATATTTTAACGAGTCTTCGAGGGCGTGCTGATGGTGCCCTAGCAGGCAGCGTCTCGGTCCCAAAAATTTTATTCCTCTTAAAAAACCACACTCCAAATGTATACCCGTAAACTACCGAAAATACATCGTCTCTTAAAAGTTTCGCATCTTTAATTTTTGGAGTGGCGAGAGGGGGGAGGGGAAGCAACATTATCAATATATTTAATGTTTCTTAATTTAAAATGAATTGGAGTCTTTCATTTCAAAATTCGAATATATATATTTCAAATTTGCCTGGTTAATGAAAATCGATTGGAGCCATCAGTTTAAAATCCGAGTTTTCAAATTTGCATCGTTAATTAATATATATTTAATGTTTCTAAATTTAAAATCTATTTGTGTTTTTTCATTTTCATTCGAGTTCAAATGAATACAATATTATCTAGACACAAAGTCTAAATCAAAAATATATAGTTTTAGTAAAACGAAATCAAGACATAAATATTAATGTGATATTGGTCTAGTGGTTAGAGATGATTCCCCTAGTTCAAGAGTTCGTCGGTTCGATTCTAGGCAAGAGGGTAATTTTTTTAGAGAAATTTCTCTAAGCGTTGTTACAAATTAATCTAGACAAACATTATATAGTATAAGTAAAGAAAATTTTAAAAATTTAAAAATTATAGAATTCTAGGTAGCTTTCACAAAATTAATGACAAGATGCTTATTAGCAAGACCTCTATATATATATATGGTATTTCGGGATACGAGCCTATCTTCAGGACTTCAAAGAGAAAACTATATATAGAGAGTCATGCTAATAAGCATCTTGTCTTTTATTTTTGTGAAACCTACCTAAAATTCTTTAAATTTTCTTTACTTTAAGTTTTAGATGAAAATCGATGGCTATTTTTGATTTTAAGACGATTTCTCAATGTCTTCAGCAATGATTACCAATAATAATCGAAACGTTAAAAATATAATGCAAAATGGTTAAATCTCAAATATTAAATGAGAATCGATGATTTTAGATTTTAAGACGATTCCTTCATGTTTTCAGGAATGCTTACCAATAATAATTGAAACGCTGGGGGTCAGGTTGGTCGAGTGGATAACGAACATGCTTTATAATCAAGTTAACTCGTGTCCAAGCCCGACTCGCTGCAATCAAACTTCAATCTGATCCCTACATAATTAAAAAAAATTAATTAAAATATAGTATAGCAAATGGATAATGGTTAATGCCGAGAAAGCCAAAAAATGATTATAATCGAAACGTTAAGAATAGAATGCAAAATGGTTAATTTTCAAGTATTATATGAAAATCGATGACCATTTTAGATTGTAAGACGATTTATTCATGTCTTCAGGAATGGTTTCCAATAATAATCGAAACTTTAAAAAGATTTCTTTTTATCTATACTTTTGTCCATAAGTTTTCATGATATCCTCAACTCACGTACGTTATTCAAAACGTCAAAAACTTTAATTAAAAATTACTTGGAAATAGATATATGGTATATAGAGAAAGTAAGATTGAAAATAAGCTTTCCTGTCTTCTCATCCATTGTCATAAATAAAACTTCTTTCAATTATTATTATTAATAATAAAGAACAAAAACCCTATTTCTATACAAAATATTGTATATTATATTATAATTTCGTTTCGTATTTCATGATAAAACTTAAAACAAAAGAACAAGTATGAATATTATTTATTATATCATCAATAGGAGGAAGAGATGAAAAATCATAGAATAAAGGGTGTATTTTAAAATGAATAAATGAATGAAAGAATGAATGAATGAGGCTCTCAGGAGGGAAATGAAATCCATTATTATTTCGGTTATTAATTAAATTCGCGGGCGCAGAATGCCATGAAGCAAGTTCGATAATCGAATAAGAAACCAATGGAGCGGAGGACTCTCAATGGACCAGCCACACTTCTTTTTCTTCTTCTTGGGTTGGATTTTATCGAAGAACTAAAATTTGTTCCAATTTTATTATACGTACCTATTAATAATTTATAAAAATGAACGAATTTATAAGACATTGATTTTTTTTTACCAATTCCTGTGTTAAATAATTTCTTCAATTTATTAATATCCGGCCGGATGAGTGTGCTGATGTTAAAGGTGCCCAGGTATGTATGGATTTTTGGTGTTATTCTTCCATTGTTTCTTCCTTGATTTCGTGATGGTCTGGGTCCCCCAGAATCTGAATGCCCGGTTGCCACTCGAGGGTGGGTGGATTGGTTACCACCTGGGGTAATCTTGTTTTGCCTCTCACGATTCATGGTTGCTTCTTACGAAATTTTGTCCTGCGCATGCGCGAGGTTTTGTAGAACCAGAGATTGTCAGTTTCTCGAGCCGAGGGGCCGGTTTTTTATTATTTTCAAATAAATTCACTTTGCTTCTTGCTGGGATCGAACTGATGAAGTCTAGGTTGATGTTCTCCTAATCGGATTAGAAAAGTTGGTGATTTAACCGATTGTGCTACCGACCCTTCTTATTAATATTATTATTATTCGTCTGCAAAATTTCAGGAGGATCTTTCAATTTTCAAATTATTATCCGTTATTTCAAATATTTCTATAAAAAAAACATGTTTTCCTTTGAAAAGTAGATATGGGCATTCCACGCCAGATAGGACGATTTTAAAAATTTTAATTTTTGATTTCCTTCATTTTTTGACATTTTTTAGTACCCATCAAAAAACTTTTCCTGGCAAATTTTGAAATTTTTTTGATCACCGGTTCAAATGATGTCGAATTTCGGTTTTTCGCTCATAACTTCTTCAAAAATGGTCAAAATTCAAATTTTTTTTTATTTTTTGAAATTTTTATTTTTTTACATTCTTTTTGAAAAAAATACTAAAAAATTATATAAATTGTTTTTATACGAGATTTTTGAGTTTGAAAATTTTAATCTTGTTTTTGAAACTGATGTATTCTTCGATTTTTTGATATTTTTTTATTTTAAACTATTTATTTTAAAAATCCAAGAGTACATACAGTTTCAAAAATAAGATTACATTTTTAAAACTCAAAAAATCGAATATAAAAACACTATAAATAATTTTTTTTGTATTTTTTTCTAAAAAGTATATAAAAAAATAAAAATTTCAAAAAAAAACAACAACTTTTGAATTTGGACCATTTTTGTAGAAGTTATGAGCGAAAAATCGAAATTCGATACCTTTTACCATAAAACGGTGATCAAAAAAATTTCAAAATTTACCAGGAGATTTTTTGATGGGTACTATAAGATATCAAAAAATGAAGAAAACTAAAATTTTTAAACCCTCTGATTTGGCGTGGAATGCACCCTATATTGGTTCTCGAAATGAAATAAAATTGTTGCATAGTTTCAAGTGGCAATAAAATGAATGATTTTTCCGTAATGGGCGCGGATAGAAGGTTTGAACTCCCTGCCTGATATATTTTCCAGTTCAAGTATGTCAAAGACAAGTTCAGACAAGTTTTAGTAAAATAAAAATTGTTTCGCTGAGGAACAAAAAAGGAATAAATAAAGATGATTCGAGAAATGTTAGATTAATCCATTTTTAAGAACTCTCAATATACAAGATCGGAAATAACCAGGGAGATAGGGAGAGAGCATATTCTAAGAAAAGTGTCGCCTGCCTACGTCATCGCTGACTCACAGTCCGCCATCTTGGATCTTTCAAAACATTGAGATTTCCATATGGTCCTATACTAAAATATATATCATTTTACCTTCGATTTTCAATATTATAAGGTCACCTAAATAAAAAAACTATTTTAAATTATAGTTTTTTGATTTTTACAGATATCTAGAGAAAATTGAAATTAATTATAAATTATTTCACATTAAAATAAGATGAATATACACAAAATAGTCATAGGAACAGATTCTGTATTTTATATTAAAGAAAAACGTGCTTATATGAGAGTATTAGCTCTTTGTTAAACATGTATTTCTCATTTGATAACGTTATGTTTGGCAATGTTTTGAACTATGCAAGATGGCGGTCGAGCTTCTTCTTCCCCGCTTCAGGAGACAATTTCCTCGCCTAAGTTCTAAGCTTACAGGCACTCCCTATCTCCCTGGAAATAACGAACAAAATTACACAAAATGTTTGTTATTGATAAACAGGGACGTAACTAGGGGGGGGGGGCGGTAGCCCCGGGCGCCAAAATCAGAGGGGCGCAATTAAACGAACTTTCAGAGGAAAAGAAGTTTGATCGCCTCTCAAAGCATTGGAGATCAACATTTTTTATATGTTTATTTAATTTTTTTTTTATAACATTAAATTTTAAAATTGAAGAAAATAAAGTTCTATGTAGGGGGGACTCAGAGACTCCGCCCCCCTACACTTGGACAATTCGATCGCGACACACTTCCGAGATCAAAAGTAGATCTTATATACCGGCGACCGCCCCCCCCCCAAATCAGAGGTCTGGATCCGCGCCTGCGTAGGGGGCGCAAATTTATCTTCTTGCCCCGGGTGAAATACGGCCTAGTTACGTCCCTGTTGATAAATAAGGAAAATTAATAAATAATACCTATACATGTAAATAAAAATATTTTATGTGAAAATATCGAAACGTATTAATCTATATCTATGCTTGAAACGCGTTTAATTAAATTATAATGTAAATTGAATCCAAGAGAGAGAGAAGATTTCTAATATAATATTAAATTAATTATCAAATGGCACGAGCGGAGTCTAGCGGAGGAATACAAAAGCATCAGTCAGAAAATATATAAATATATAAATATATATGTATAGAGGAGAATAATATAGTATAAATACATCATCGCCTTTAATAAATTAATTAACGTTCTCGTTAATTAAAAATAAATAATTTTGTTCTTCCATATTTTTAGCATTTACTATGGTATATAAATAGAAGTTGTTTTCAAGGTAGAAAATTGTTTTTTATTAAGTTATTATTTCATCGCGAATACAAGCTTTGGCGTAAATACGATAAGATTTACATAAGTAGCTTGTTAAAGCTTATATTTTGGGGAATTGAATTTATTGAAGGTTAAATTTTTATTAAAATCCGATAGTACCTGTCCAGAGACCGATTCTTGATGGGTAATTTGTTATTTAAAATTAAAATATATTAATTAATAAAGTAAAGGTTGTGTAGTTTCACAGTGAATGAAATAAAACTCAAAGAGGTTTATACAAACTCAATATATTTCGGATTATTAGTCCATCATCAGGAGTTTACAGGTTAAAACTAATAATATTTGAACATGTGATCACAAATTATAACATCTAAATCATACGTACCAATATAACAAAGTATAATATCCAAATCATACGTACCAATATAACACAAGAAAAACATCAACATTTAACAATAATGAATTTAAATTTAATTACGATAAAATTAAAATTTTTAGACAAGTCAACATAAACATAGAAAAAGATAAAATATATTTTTTTTTCTATACCTATTTATGTTGACTTGTCTAAAAATTTTTAATTTTATCGTAATTAAATTTAAATTCATTATTGTTAAATGTTGATGTTTTTCTTGTGTTATATTGGTACGTATGATTTAGATGTTATAATTTGTGATCACATGTTCAAATATTATTAGTTTTAACCTGTAAACTCCTGATGATGGACTAATAATCCGAAATATATTGAGTTTGTATAAACCTCTTTGAGTTTTATTTCATTCACTGTGAAACTACACACCCTTTACTTTATTAATTAATATCATGTTTCACCTAAAACCTATACCACTTTCTCTAAGTAAAATTAATATATATATATATATTAGAGGCATCCACGCCAAATCGGACGGCTGAAAAATTTTAATTTTGTGATCTTCCTCATTTTTTTTTTGAGATTTTTTGTCCAATAGAAAAATCCTTCCTGATAAATTTTGTTTTTTGATCATAGTTTTTAGAAGAAAAAAATACAAAAAAATTCTATTTAAAATTGTGTTTATATGTGAGTTTTTGAGTTTGAAAATTCTAATCTTGTTTTTGAAACTGTATGGACTCTTCACATCTTTTTTGATAATTTTTTCTTTAACTTTCATTCATTCAACAAATTTTAAGACCGAGTTGATAGTGGTCCTAGGATAATTACTATTTTTTTCGACTTTTGAAAATTTTATTCTCAATTAAAAATAATATTATTATACACGGAGGTTTTTTGATGACTTACTCTTTTAAACTCTGAAGAAGGGGACGATCTTCCGAATTGTGATGATCATATATATTATATGTATATAATTTATTTGTTTGAGATATAGTTAAATCTTTTATGTGACTAGCTTGCTATAAAATTTTTTCTATATTCACTGGGTAATTCACCCCATGAGAAATATTTCTAATAAAAAAAACTGGTGATCAAGGTCAAACCTTCGAAAGTATTGTCTCACATAAATAAATTAAATATACACAGATATTTATATTTGATATAGGTATATGTATATGTTTATTTACATCAAGCAGAGGATAACCTCATTGATTACTCTTTAGAAATCGTTAGAGGATTTTTCGAGAAACCGATTCTATAGAAATATATATATATATCGTGTATTTAAATAAATAGATCTTTATTCCTCGACCTGCTTAGGGGCACAAATCCTCGGTGCCTAGGTCATCCAAACATCAATACAATTTAACTACAACAAATTAACAATAGTTATATAACATACATTCAGAAATTTCTCAATTATACTTATTATAATCGGCTTGATTTTTTTAATTTTAACTCCAACTAATAGTTCATGACAAATATTATTTATGTAAATTATGATTTTCTTTTTTATTTATTAATCCCTGGCCTTTTAGCCATCAGATACAGGCTTTTACAATTGATATTGAATTGATAATTAGGAAATTTAAATTATTACATTAAAACGCACTAGGAATTCCAGAGGGAATGCTCCTTGGCCAGCAAGATGCTCGCCAAAAGGCGGGCTTCGCAGCTGGGTTTAATATAATAAGAAATAAAATAATATACAAGGATAAATATACAATTTCTAATCCAATATGAGTGTCGTTTGGCGGTATTAAAATATTTATTCCCATATTTTCCACACTTATTGTCAAAATTGATACGTTTTTAATATAATGAAGGTATTTTTATATATTGGAATGAAATTTATAGCGAAAATAAAAAATAAAAAAGCTGCTTCGTGTGAGACATGAATCAAGTTAAAAAATCGCGTTCTTCTGGATGACTAGATAGAGAAGAAGCTTCTAGATGAGGTGTCTGTCTGAAATGGAATCAAAATCCAACTCATCTGCCTCTCTAAGCTGCGAAAGTTACAAAAGAGGATACTACGAGAATCGTAAACATAAATTACCGTGCGCCATAAAATGGCAGCCACCTTTAGAACCCCCCCCTTTTTGGACCCCCATCACAGAAATCCTACACTATAAAGCCTGCGAACATCTATTATCCGAAAATAGACAATGTCGAGACAGATAACATTTGATATGCGTGTTTTGTATCGGTGTGTGGATTTGTAGTTGGCAATGTCTGTATGTATGTATGTGTGTGTGGTAGTTGTTGTTGTTGTCTAGTTGTTTCGATGTACGCAAAGGCCAGGGTGGGGGCATTGGAAGGGGGGGGGGGGGCATTAAAAACATGACCATAAGATAAGCTTTCGAATCGACCTATTAATTGGAATTTATAGTGGAAATAAGCCAATCAAAATGGTTAAATGGTGTCGATAAAAGAAACAACAGCATCAACAACAACAGCAACAAATTGTGCTGCTCGTTGTATAATAAATTGCTATTTTATTTAAAAAAAAAACGAAAATTAAAATTTATTTCATTTCACGAGATCAATGCCAATTTTAGATCTATAGATAGATTAAAAAAAAAAATTACTTTATACAAGAAAAAATTAATTATTAAATTTTTCATATCAGGTACAAATAGGAATACAATAGGTATAAATTCAATGTAATTAATTTTTAACAATTTAATTTAAACAATTTTATTAATTATACCAATTTTAATATATTAAAAATTAATCAATTGAAATTCATAATTGAATTTTTAATTTGCGTTATTAAAACGTTCTTTTTTTTTAGTTTAAATATATTCCTATATGGATTTTATTATTGGTACTATTATGGTCCATTGTCATCTCATGAGTAATGGATGATGTTGATGGGTGGTTTAGATTAGTGTAAATCTGTAAATAAAACTCGATCTCGTCTCTTCTCGGATCGTGTTAGAATGTCTCTCTTTGAATTTAGGTAACCAAATCGTCCATCATCCACTCTTACTCAACCACCGAGGGACATTGCAACCAGCCGATCATTCATTTTTACCTGACCACCGAGGGACATCGCAGTCTTCTCTTCTTGATTATCACACTTGTATGGGCTACAGTATAGATGTTGATGGGTGGTTTAGATTAGTGTAAGTAAAACTCGATCTCGGTGTCTTGGACGGATCGTGATTAGAATGAACCTTGTTTAAGAGTCTGAAGAAGAGAAGAGGCCAGATGATGGCGCACACACTGAGACATGGGCCACTGCTTAGGCGACCATCTCGAGGGAGCGGATCGACAACGGCACGGCCAGATTAGACATATTTTACCTGGCTAACCGAGGGACATCGGATGCCAGACATTTCGAGAGTATCACACAGCTGTGTGGGCTACAGAGTCGAGTGGACGGATTGTTGCATCGGGCCGGTCTTAGATGTAGTGCTCAATGATGATGAAACTCGATCTCGTGTCTTCTCGGTGTTAGGATGTCTCTCTTTCCATCGAAATATCCTCTTCTTTATTATCACAACACTGACTTGTATGGGGTACAGTATATTGTTGCGTTCATGTTCCATTCTAGTCTCACTTTATTATGTGATAATATGAAAGTACCTTAGGTATTGATCGCTGCTGATGAAGGTAACTAGAACCTACCAGAGCTATCATTTTCTCTATTAAACCTCTTCAGTTCTTCTAATAATGGAAATGAAATGGTTCAAATCATGTTTCAGGCTGATTATATGCATACAATTAATGTTTAGAGACTTTAAAATAATTAATTTCAATATATTTCAATTTTTGCATAGTTTTTTTTTCGAAAAAATATTATAGCCCTATATTATAGCTATTCGTTTCTCCCGAATGACCTTCTGATTAAAATATATATATATATATAGGTAAGTATAACTTTTAAAGCTTGAATTACATTATGTAAGTCGATTATTTAATCCGAAATAGACAATTTCAAAACTTGTATGCAATTTTTAGCGGTACATTGTTTGAAAAGATTTTATTATCCAGAGTTGTAGAGTTGTTGATTCATCAAGATATATATACAGTATATAGCAAATAAATGTATATTATATAGTACCTGGCGGACCGAGCGTTGCCCGGTAATTTTTTCCTATAGTTAAAAAATATATACTATATGTTAATATTATTCTGAATTTCGAATTCAGTTAAAAAGGTTTATTTTTTTATTTGCAGGTTGAGTTATGGTAAATAGAATTGAAATATTTTTTTTTTTTTTTTTTTTGGAAACATTTTTGACTCACTCCAGCTATTATCATAAAAGCACAAAGTTTTGAACTTAAATGCAATTAAAAATAATATTAATACCAGTAATATATAAACAGAGGTTTTTTCGTTGATCCTTTTATACCCTGAAGAAGGAGGAAAGATCCTCCGAATCATCGGCTTTTTTTAAGAGAATGAAAATGATCTTCCAACAAATTATTATTATTAATAATTTGTGGTTTTCATTATCCTTTGAATCAATTAAGTATTGAGTTCTACTAATCCATCTTCAATAGAAAATACCTCTAATTATTTAATGTATTTATTTAATTAATTAACAATTTATTTAATAAGTTATCTAATTAATAAATTTCATATAATTTTATTATTTGTAAATTTAACTATTAGTGGGTTTTAAAATACAAGGCAAAATAAAAAATTTAATTATACATTTTATTTGACACATTCGCAAGTTAATAATTTTTTTTTTTTTGGTCTTTTTCGAACTAGATTAATCTTTTTCACATGACTAATCCGAATTTTTTATGAAAGATTTACAAATATTCAGCTTTAGAGACAGCAAGCAGGGGTGGCCACTAAAAAGTAAAAAAAATACATTTGTAAAAAAAGCAAAAAAGAATAATAAAGGTTGAATTATGGAAGCGAGTGGCAAATCCTCAACAAACCAGGTCAATTTCCAATCCAATTTCTCGTTTCTATATACAATTTATACCTATGTCTAAATCTATATATGTATAAATACCTGTCTATATTACCATTAGTGTCAAATAACCTGTTCTGGAAAACTTGTAGGTACTATTCAAAATACAGAGAGAGATTGGGAGAGATGTATTCTGTAAATAGCGCCATGATATTTAAGTACATACTTACTTACTTGTTTGGATTTTATCCTTTTTAAATATGATACATAATTCCTAGTTTATAAGTTTTAAATTTATTATAATATCGAAATAAGTAAAAACAAAAAGATTGAAAATTATATTCTCTCCATGCTTGATATACTGGATTTAATAAAAACGGACTTGCATGATTTAATATAAAATTTACTATCTACATTAATTTGATCAAAATAGAAAATTTAGAATAAGACTAAAATGTGTTCAATATTAATCCAAAAATAAAAATTTAATTTCATCGGAAATTTTTTTTTAAATAATCATAAATTACTTCTCCTACATAATATTACCGAGTAAAGTAGGTATGTCTCCATCTGTAGTATTGCATCTATATCAGCTTTTAATTTATATATAAAAATAAATAACTAAGCTTCTCCTCTGCTTGATGCAAATAAACATATACCTATCAATTATTTTTTTTCTTTTTGGCGTCTCGCGTGAAAATTTGTTAGTATTTATAGTCGTTGTTGTAATGTTTTAAGAACCCTCTCCAAATTTTTCAGCTCGATAAAATAATTATTTAGAGTTCGTTCGAAAATTTTGTAATATCTCAAAAATGTAAAAAAACTCCACATTTTTTAGCTCGATAAAAAAATTATTTAGAGGTCGCTCGAGAATTTTGAAATATCTCAAAAAAGTAAAAATCAATTGTTATTTTCTATATTGTCACTTTTATATCAAAATGTTGTAGGTATGTCAAAATTACAACATAATGATCAAAAATAGAGGACTGAGACTCAAAAAATCGGTATCAAAATAGATTCATTGTCATAGTCCATAATGCAGGCTATTAATTTATTTTACAATAAATCCCAAAAACGTTATTTAAAGATCGCTTGAAAACGTTAAACAGGAACCATAGAAAAATCTTGAAATATTATTTTAGAGCGACCCTTAAAAATTTATATTTTGAGCTGAAATATTCAAGCAGTTATTTTTTTATATATAGAAGAGAAACAAATTCTGCAAAGAGAATAAAAATTTTCGAAAAAAAAATTAAAATATTTTTGCGTATTTGTGAGATTTTCTATGCACAATATCTTGTCAAAATTAATTAAAATAAAATTATAATTATTAGGTATAAATTTAATTTTATTCTAATATATTTATTACATTTTCTTGGATACAATATTTTTTCATAGTGTCAAATTTCGACTACCAAATTAATCATGATTCATTTCTACGAGATTTTATGAATACTCGAAGTTAAAAAAGAATTTTTACTCATCGGACAACGTAAGCAAACGTAATCCAACCAGAATATGAACGTAATTAGTGAAAAAAAGAACATTTTTGTTTGACAAGAATAGATCGAACCTCTCATGCTAAAGTTCTCTCCTGGTTTAAAATGCAAATGGATAATTCGTACATATTCTGAAAATAGAAAGGGGGGTTAAATAAGGAAGGACATAATGACGGGTTTAAAGGAACAAGAGCCACCCACTTTGTCTGTCCGTCCGTCTGGCCTTCACCCTAGAGAAACTCGGCTCTTTTGGTTGAGTGACTCCTGTCCGAGATCCAGATGGATCACCTGCCTGGTTCTTCACTTGCCCACACGATATACTCACCTCATGGTTTCAGGATATTATCTCTTAAAGGATGATAACAATATGCAGAAATGGCGCATTTTGTATTATATCACGTTCCCAAAACGTGTTCAAAATTATTTAATATTATAAAAAAAAAACCGACTTCAAAAAACTTAAATGCAACAAATAATATAATATGAACTTAAAAATAAAATAAAATCCACTAAAAGGTATAAAATAATTATCTTATTTAGTTACAACTAAACGACGAAATATTTACATGGAATTACTTTTTGAAGTCGGTGCCAAACAAACTATACCAATAAGCGAGCGTACCCGCCAAACGTACTAAGTAAGATCCGTCAAGTGCGATTCATAAAATGTATATGTTTGGCACCGACTTCAAAAAGTAATTTCACGTTAATATTAGGTCGTTTAGTTGTAACTAAATTAGATAATTATTTTATACCTTTTAGTGTATTTTATTTGATTTTTGAGTTCTTATTATTTTATTTTTTATTATTTATTTAATTTTTTTGAAGTCGGTTTTATTTTTTTTTATAAAAATTATTTTTATTTTTCTCATATTTGTGATGTTATTAATAGTGACTCAATATAATACCTTGCATGCATCTCGTAAGAGAAAGCGTCAGGCAAATGAACCAGAAAATGATAATTAAATTCAATTCATAAATATAGAAATTCTCTCAAAACGTTTGCGGGTTTTAAATTAATGTTATAAGATTTTTTTTATAAAAGATTTTATTGACTACACATAAATGTCAATTCTTAGCTCAACCATTTGAAAAATTCTAACCTTCCATTCATAAATTAATTCCCGTGAATCAATTGTAATAGACTGATGAAGAGGGCAAAGCCCTCGAAACTATAGTCGCGTTATAAATAAATAAAATTTATAATTCCAGCAGAAGACACACTCTTTTATTGTCTCCTTCAATATTTCCATACCTGTAATCAGACTTTCTAAAAAAAGAAATTGTATTTTTTTTTTTATAAATGTACACCGTATATATCAGAATAATATTATCTATATTTAAATATTTTAAGCTCTTTTTCGAAATGTTAGTTTTCTATTCTTAATATTTCTGTTTCATTCATCATTTTTAAGTCTCGAATGTAGAAATGCTTCATTATGTTGAATACATATTTACAAAGCTCTGATTACGAATTAAAGAATTATAATTCTGTAGTGCCGGGGGCCGGATAGAAAAGTTCCAAGAGCCGAATTTTTCCTGTGGGGCGTAGTTTGGGGACCCCTGATCCCTGATAATAAATTCACTTAGGTAGTGTATGATAGTGATAACTCAAAATTTCCGAAAATCGAATTATTCTACTACTGCAGAGGGGGGGGGAGATTATTACCCGTATGGAAATAAATATATTTTCAAAATATGTTTTTTTTATATATATTTTAAAAATTTATTAAAAATATAAAAATTTTATGATAAATATATATAAAATTTATACTAGAGCGACATAAAATTAATTATATTTTAAGAATATGTAGAAAACATAAATTTTATATAAATTTAACACAAAAATTTTATATTTTTTATATATTTTCTAAAATATATAAAAAACATATTTCGAAAATCTATTTATTTCCATACGGGTAATCAGACTTTCTAGAAAAAGAAACTGTATTTTTTTTATAAATGTACCAGCAGAATAATATTATCTATATTTAAATATTTTAAGCTCTTTTTCGAAATGTTAATTTTCTATTCTTAATATTTCTTTTTCATTCATCATTTTTAAGTCTCTCGAATGTAGAAATGCTTAACAAAAAAACAGAATATCTCTCTTAACAACAACAACAACAACAGTAACAACAAGTAAAGATAATTGTGTTGTAATTTATTTGTTATGATTTTTCTCCCCCCCCCCCACCCCCTTTGGCCCCCACCTGTGAATAACGTACCTATGCCTTCTCTGAATGCTAATGAGAATAATGATTGCTTCCCTGGGGATCATTATCGTCATCCTGTCTTTTGATTCAATTTCCATAAAGGAAATCTCTCTCTCTCTCTCTCTCTCTCTCTCTCTTTGTACACAAAACTATATTGATTTTGAATTTCATTTCAATCCAAAAAGAAAGAAAAAAAAACAAATAACGATTGTCTTGCTTATAACGTTAACGTTATCATACGCGTCTCCTCTTTTTTTTTTTTATATTCATTCTCATCTTATTCCGGTGTTTGTATTTTTTAAGGAAGAAAAAAAGGATAATCAATGAAAGTGACAGAAAAAGAAAAGGTAAAGAGTAGTGAGGGTCGTTTATTCTAAATACCATAACGTCATCTTGCGCGCCTAGGCTTTACTCTGTAAGCAGCTGCCGACATTTAATCTTATGGGATATTTCTATTAAATGAAAAAAACGGGGGAATGGAAAAGATTCCGCCCCCGCAAACCCTCCCATCCCCTTCAGTTCATTTCGACCTATTTACTTTTCAAAGCTTTTTCCTCCACCCCCTCACCCTATCCTTATTTTTTTTCCTCTTTCGATTAATTCCTTTTTTGATAAAATAAAAAATACTAATCATTGCAATTTAATAAATGTGAGATTATACGTACATGTCCCAATGGCTACTACTAAAGAAATAAATTATTTTTAATTCCCGGTCTTAAATCAAAAGAAAAAAATATATGTCTATTAGTGTGGTCTTTTTTTGGGTATTTTTGAATTCTTACGATGACAGAGACTCATATGATTCGAAATAAATTAAAAAAATATCCCCCAAGTTTCAAGTCTCCACTTCAAATTTAACCTTTTCAGAATAGTGATGCAATAGCCCAAGAGCCCACGACTGCCAGACCTTCGTTATTTTATAAAAGCTGAAAGTTTTTCTGTGCATGTCCCCTATACAGGTAAGAACGACCAGCGACTATAGAGTTTGGGTTGTGGTTACTTTGGCAGGTAACAGGTAATAAAGGTGTATAAAATAGTACTTTAAATTCGTTAAAGTATAAAGCTCAATTTTTTTATATTTTCTTCGGGATAACTTTAGAAATCTCGTCATCCATTGCCGGACACTTATGACAGTTGCTACTCCCTGCCAGACACCCCTAAACTTTAAGAAACTCAAGCTTGAGTGGTTTGCCATAAAAGAATTTAGTCTTTTTGATTTTAAGTCGATTCTTCCACGTTTTCAGTAGAAGTTGTCATTAATAGTCAAAACAACAAAAATGGAATGCAATAAGGTTATTCCTCTAGTATTAGATAAGAATCGATGGTTATTTTTGATTTTAAGTCGATTCCTCCATGTCTTCACCAATGGTTATCAATAATAACCGAAATGTCAAAAATCTATGTAAAAACCATTAAAACTGTCCGCCTATTGAGGTAACATTTTTTATAGGTCGCCAAGTAACATATATAAAATTTATCTTTTATATTATAACGAAAGTATAATTATAATTTATTAAAGTTTAGGGGTGTCTGGCAGGGGGTAGCAACTGTCATAAGTGTCCGGCAATGGATGACGAGATTTCTAAAGTTATCCCGAAGAAAATATAAAAAAATTGAGCTTTATACTTTAACGAATTTAAACGTATTATTTTATACACCTTTATTACCTGTTACCTGCCAAAGTAACCACAACCCAAACTCTATAGTCGCTGGTCGTTCTTACCTGTATAGGGGACATGCACAGAAAAACTTTTCAGCTTTTATAAAATAACGAAGGTCTGGCAGTGGTGTGCTCTTGATCTACAAGTTTCCCATCTAAATAACATGGGCTTTTTGTTATTGAACGATCAATTTTTTTTATTCCGGCCAAAGTAATAGTTCAAAAAATTTGAAACTCTATAGACTTTTTCCTTATAATAGTAGCTATTCCTTAGAATTTTAACAGATTTTCAGTTATTAAAATTTTGGAGTTACAGGTAGTTAAAATACTGCTATATCTAAGGGTTAGTAAGTTATAGCCTCCAAAATTATAATAGCTAAAAATGTGTAGAAGTTCTGAGGGAAAGCTACTATTATAAGAATAAACTTCCTCAGTGGCCCATTTATTTATTTATTTATTTATTCATTTGGAGAAAACAACAGTCATAGTTCAAAAAAAAAAAAAAAAAATACACAATACAAAACAAACATAATACAGATCAGAAAAAATAAAAAAACTATGACTTATTACACATTTTCTCACTGAGAGAAATAGTATAAAAGTGGCTCACTCTCACCCAACCTAAAACGACTCAAACAGCCAAAAAGTTAAACCAATCAAAGTTTAATTCTATAGTCACCAAAATTAAAATCAAAAAGTAAATAAATTAAATCGTATGAGTCAAAAAGCTAAAAACCAAATAAATTAAATAAATTAAGTCAGTTAAGTTTAAAATTGAATAGTCATAAATAATTAAAAATTAAAAACCAAAACAAACCCAAAACAACCAAATTACATCAGTATAGTCAAAAATTTAAAATCAAAAACTGAATAAAATAATAAATTAACCCACCCAAAAATGAAAAGTCATGAATGTTAAAACAAAAATAAATTAAATAAATAAATAAAATCAACGCAGTCAAACAAACAAATTAAACAAATAAAAATTGAAAAGTCATAAATAGTAAATTGAAAGTTTTTGCCGAGAGTAGCAGAATTGTTATATATTGAAGGAGACAATAAACATAAATTAATTCCTGTGAATCAATTGTAATAGACTGATGAAGAGGGCAAAGCCCTCGAAACTATAGTCTCGTTATAAATAAATAAAATTTATAATTCCAGCAGAAGACACACTCTTTTATTGTCTCCTTCAATAAATAGTAAAATTCAAATAAATTAAACAAATTCACAAGCAAAATCAAAGTCAATCAAAATGTCAAAGCTGAATGAATCAAAATAGATCAGGCGAGTTACATCCGCCACACACCAGATCAGGAGTGTAAATTCTACCGAACAATGATCAACCGAAGCAAATCAAAGTACTCAAATGTGAATCATGTAAAAATCAATCTAATTTCGTTCTTGAAAGCCCGCCCTCTTGTATTATAAAAATCACAGCCACAAAAATAATTATTAAAATCGCTGCACAATCTGACCAACGTACGAATACATAGTTTCAAATTTTTTGAACCATTATTTTGGCCTGAATAAAAAATTGAAATTATTTATCTTTTGACACTGCTAATTTATACCCTCTCTCCCGGATTAAAATTTATACACGACTATCAACTTAAGAGACTTGATAAGTAATCCAATTAAAACAAAAAATCTTTAGAGACGTTTTTGAGAAAATCACAAAAAACGATAAATCTTTCAGGTCAACTTTTGTTTCGATTTTAACCAAAAGCTTGCTGTACTCCTTTTAGCCTATATTGAGCTAAATTTTCGAATTTTGTAGCTCTGAGTCTTATGATTTCCAAACGCAGGTGTGTAAATGTGTACATACTGATAAACAAATAAATATCGTGAAAATGGACAACTACAGAGATTATCTTTCAGAAGAAATTACCTTGAAAAAATAAATAAATAAATAAATAAACTATAGATATTTACAAAACATAAATTTTGAATAAAAATTTTTGATAAATATGTTAGAAAAACAATCTCTATCTGACGTTTTGTTGTTTAAAAATTTCGATCATTTCTAAAATTAATCTTTCTTTTTTAACCAACTTCAAAAAAGGAGGAGGTTCTCAATTCGACTGAATTTTTTTTTGTGTCTATGTTACCTCATATCTCCGCTAATTGTGAACGGATTATGATTATTTTTTTGCATTGGGTTCAGTCTAGCTTCCGATTGATCCCATTTTTTTTTCATTCGTATTGGACCTTTTTTGATATGTTTGTTCAGGTATAACTTCTTTGTTTATAAGCCGATTTTAATGAATCTTTTTTTATTGGAAAGAGGGTACCTTAGGAGTGGTACCATAATAATTTGGTCAAGTTCTGAAGATATGATCAATGATGAAATAACGTAAATCTCCAATTCTTATGACCAAATAATTGAAATTATAATAAAAAAATCTTTTATAAAAAATACTTAAAACATTCATTTAAAACCCACAAACGTTTCGAGAGAATTTCTATATTTATTAATTGAATTTTATTATCATTTTCTGATTCATTCGCCCGACGCTTTCTCTTGCGAGATGCATGCAAGGTATTATCTTAAGTCACTATTAATAACATCACTAAAAGAGAAAAATAAAAATAATTTTTATAAAAAATAAAACCGACTTCAAAAAAATTAAATGCAACAAATAAAATAATAATAACTTAAAAATCAAATAAAATACACTAAAAGGTATAAAATAATTATCTAATTTAGTTACAACTAAACGACGAAATATTAACATGAAATTAGTTTTTGAAGTCGGTGCCAAACATATATATTTTTTGAATCGCACTCGACGGATCTTACTTAGTACGTTTGGCGGGTACGCTCGCTTATAGGTATAGTTTGTTTGGCACCGACTTCAAAAAGTAGTTTCATGTTGATATTTCGTCGTTTAGTTGTAACTAAATAAGATAATTATTTTATGCCTTTTAGTGTATTTTATTTGATTTTTAAGTTATTATTATTTTATTTGTTGCATTTAATTTTTTTGAAGTCAGTTTTCTATATTTCGTTCTTTAATGTAAAATTTTACGATTATAAAAGTCAAAATTGTATGTTATCAGGTTAATTGAATGAGTAATTAGCATTTGGAATTCGGAATTGTCTGCTCTAATCCAAAATTTATGATGAATAAATTTAATATGAATGTACTAAACTGTGACACAATTTTGACTTGTTCTTACCCAAAATCTTAGATAAAGGAAGGAATTTAGAAAAAAAAAGATTTAAGATTTTAGAAATGATGGAAATTTTAAACAACAAAAATTCAATTAACAAAAAAGGCGTAAGCAACATAAATTTTGTGTCAAGATAAGAGAACATTAATATCTCACAAAACACTTTAATAATCAAAGTAGAATTTATTTATAATGTTGTTTTATATACAAAATATAAGCCAAATTCAAGTTTGTTTGTTTTTTTGTTCAGAATTTTAATTTGAATGGGTTCCTATCTGTCTCACCTAAAGAAGTTTCAAAAGTTATCAGTTGGAATATCTTAACCTGTATTTTAATTAAAAAGGTTTTTAAAGATCCGATCAAAATACTTCACCAATTCACCCTCCCCCCAAAAAAGTCGAACTAATTGCTTTTAAAAAGTAAAATTATGTTCTTCAAACTGTGTCTTAATAAATAACAAAACCACTTTTTCAAACAAGTATAGTGAGAAAGGTTGGAAATAAATATGGTAAATAAATAAAAGAAAGAATTTGCTGAATTCAAAATAATTGGAAACCGATTTCTATCTTAATTTTATCGATTTGATTATCTTTATTTTTAACTTTGCCATACAAGGCTATGGTCAATTATATTGTAATCGTGCATGAAAAAATTATTTTTCTTCGTTTTTTTGAAATATTTCAAAAACGGCTGAAACTATTTTTATTATAAAAAATTGAGCTAAATCATTTCAAAATCTACAAAAATGCTTTAATGAGTAAACAGAGAAAAAATGATATTTTACTAGATATTAATTATTTTGACAAAATTTCTGTTAGTAAGTAACGAAATTGTGTGTACACAATAGCTCAAAAACTAGTGTGAATATCAAAACGAAATTTCCATAAAATTTTCATACATTATTAATTGATTGTTTTATGTTTTTTTTTTAAATTTTAAAACCCGCTAATAGTTCATTACAAATATTATTTTTTATTTAAATTAGGAAATTTATTTTATTTGTTTTTTTATCATTATCCTTAGCCTGTCTTTATAACAATTCAGCATTGAGGATGAAAAGGTGGGGAATTGAATATGGAATTGGAATAATTATCGGAAAAGAGGTTTTTTTATTTAATTAGTTTTTTCCTCTTATTAAAAACAAGGACTAAAAAGATGATCAAGGACAGTCGATGGTGGATAAGTAATCTCCGGAGTCGAAGCTCAAATACAATGTATACATTAATGTAAAATAATTGGTTTAATAAAATTCAGCATGGAATTTTACAATAGAAAATAACTCTAATTAATTAATTTGTTTAAATTAATTGACAATTTATTGAAACAAGTACCTAATTGATTAAATTTCCTAATTAAATTAATTGTTTTATTTTTTTTTAATTTTAAAACCCGCTAATAGTTCAATACAAATATTATTTTATATTTAAATTAGGAAATTTAAGTAAGTAGGCCTCTTACTCCAAACACGGATTAAAAACATTATCGCAAGCCTGAGAAGATCAAGAACAGTCGATGGTGGGGATGCAATCTCCGAAGTCGAAGCTCAAATAAAATGTATACGCTACCGCTAATGCATGTAAAATAATTGGTTCAATAAAATTTATTATTTATTATTAATTAAGTAGGTACTTGTTTCATTAAAGTGTTAATTAATTTAAACAAATTAATTAATTAGAATTATTTTCTATTGTGGTAAAACTCAATGCTGAATTGATATAAATGCAGGCTAAGGATAATGAAAAAAAATCCGCATGAAAGAATTCTAATAGAACGTCATAATATTATTCATTTGCTCAAAAAACCCGACGATTCGGAAGATCGTCTCTCTTTTTTCACGGTTTAAAAGTGTCAACGAAGGAATATCCATTTATTATTTTTAATTTAAATTCAAAACTTTGTGTACAGCGATGCCTTGACGAAGACAGAAGCGGGTCAAAAACGTTGGCAAAAAATAAATTCAATTTCATGACACATTTATTTAATTCTGGCTGTAAATAAAAATCGATCTTTCAATCGATTTAATACTAAAAAAAATATTAATATATCTGTTTTAACTGAAGCAAAGAATTATCAGTCCGCCAAGTACTATACTATTTTAATGTAAAGAACTCTAGGTATGCGAACCCTCCCCCCCTTTCGAGAAAATATTTTGATCCAATCTAGAAAAATCTTTTTAATTAAAACACGGTTCAAGATATTAAATCTGATAACGCTATCGTTTTCCTTTTTCTTTAATATCATTCATTATACTTGTATATATTTAATATTTAGCTTGTCTCACAATATTTTCCTTAGGTAGGTATATTAAGAATGTAAAATATTATTTTATTAAAATTTAAATCGAGATATATATATAGACCTATAAGCATTATTTTGCCTTAAAATATTTATTCATTAGATGGAAAATTACATTGATTAGGAATTTTATAGGAATTATATATAAATAAAAAACATGTAACTTAACTTTTTCAAAATTAAAATTTGATCTTAAATAAAAATAATTATGTATGCAATTAGCTACTGATATACAAAGAAAAACCGGTTAAGTAATTCTACACAAAATTCGGGTTTGTATATTGAAGTACCCGAATCTCAAATCTTCCAAAATACTTATACGTCATATAAAAAGAATTATAATAGGGGACAAAGAGAAAGTGTTTTTTTTTTTTTTTTTTTATTTTATTATTTGATTTTTTATAATATTAATAAAATAAAAAGGATTAAAAAAGGTTAAATCAATGGTTTGTTTTTTGATAGTTTTTTCCCTTGTATTTTCCTGCCCAATAATTACTTCTTTCTAATTTACAAAGAAGCAGCAAGTAAGGTAGAAGCACCTATCGTCTATTGATGGCATTCACCTAAAGATGACATTCTCCAAGGAACAATAAGTAAATAACTGATTTTTTAAATTTTAGTCGATTTTCTTTTAGTAGGTTAAACTTACTTATGTCAATGTTGCATATACTTTACAAAAACAAACACCCTGCAAGTATGTTATGTCAAAGTTGCATATGCTTTGAAAAAACAAACAGTATGCAAGCTTGTCGCTGGGAAACTAGGAGGTTTGATTCAAACTTGCCCACGCACAAACTTGTCACAAGCTTTCGCTTTTCACACATCAAACTTGTTGCAAGTAGGATTCTAAGTTTAAATTGCTTTCTGGGATGTGTACCAAATTTCATAAAGATATCTACATCCGTTCTAAAGATAGACGTTTTTCTTAAAAAAAATAAATGGCGACCAGACAGAAAAGAAGCGTTTTTGGACCTATGTTTATTGGAACGTTTCATTTAATTTTGATGTGGGGAATCAGGCCCCAAAGTCTTGTAACGCTATTTAAAAAAACTCTGTATATTTATTTATTTTATTCATTTAGAGAGAACAACCTAATTGATTTCTCTTTATGAATATATGATATACCTAAAACCATTCTTGGTATGCGAGCCCGACTCGCATTTGTCCGCCTGTTTCTGCCCTTTCTCTCACAATATATATAATAAATATATATGCTTTATGCTTTTTTGTGTTTTATTATATATTCTCTCCACTCTTCTATTATTATTGAACGGAAAAATGATGATGATGAAATTCTTTGAGAGCCATTTTTCCATCCATATTGTTGTTGGAGAAAATAATAAGCCCTAAACGAACATACCGCGCGCGCTCTCTGAAATAACGTACTCTCTGCTTCACCCGAAAAAAAAACTAAAATATCTCCACCCTCTTCACCAACACCCCCCTCCACCCCACCCTTTCTCCGCCCACCAAAAAAAAAATGAGTTTATATAAAGAAGGAAAAGTCTGTTATATAAACAGGAAAGAAAATTGGCTCAAAGAAGAAGAAGAAGAAAAAAACCTCATCAACTTGATTCTCGACCATTCATCTATCCTTTCTTATATTTTTTGATACACAATTTCTTGAAAAAAATTATATTAGAAAAAACACACACACACTAATGTGTAATGATACTCTCACTCAAGTGTTTCGTGTTATATACAGAGTGATTAATTCCATATTTGCCCGCAACTTAGGCAACCTAGAGTACAATATCCATGAATAATGAATCTAAGGAGAAACTCTCGGCTGCCTATATTGCAGGCGCCCTTAGAATTAACGACTTCACTACTTAGTAAACGTGCAAAAATACAATGATCTCATTTCTTATTTTCGTTTAAACTAAAGTACCTACCTACCTACCTGGCAGACCATGCTTCACTCAGTATTTATTTTTATTTTTAACCGACTTCAAAAAAGGAGGAGGTTTTCAATTCGACTGAATTTTTTTTTGTTTATGTTACCTCATATCTTCGCCAATTGTGAACCGATTTTGATGATTTTTTTGCATTGGGTTCAGTCTAGTTTCCGATTGGTCCCGTTTTTTCATTGGTATTGGACCTTTTTTAATATCTTTGTTCATGCATAACTTCTTTGTTTATGAACCGATTTTAATGATTCTTTTTTTATTGGAAAGAAGGTACCTTAGAGGTGGTACCATATTAATTTATTATTAAGTTCTGAAGATATGATAAATGACGAAATAACGTAAATCTCCAATTCTTATGACCAAATAATCGAAATTATAATAAATAAAATTTTTTATAAAAAAATCTTAAAACATTCATTTAAAACCCGCAAACGTTTCGAGAGAATTTCTATACTTATGAATTGAATTTTATTATCATTTCTGATTCATTCACCAGACGCTTTCTCTTACGAGATGCATGCAAGGTATTATCTTAAGTCACTATTAATAACATCACTAAAAAAGAAAAATAAAAATAATTTTTATAAAAAAATAAAACCGACTTCAAAAAATTAAATGCAACAAATAAAATAATAATAACTTAAAATAAAATAAAATTCACTAAAAGGTATAAAATAATTATCTTATTTAGTTACAATTAAACGACGAAATATTAACATGAAATTACTTGTTGAAGTCGGTGCCAAACAAACTATATAAGCCAAATGTACTAAGTAAGATCCGTCAAGTGCGATTCATAAAATGTATATGTTTGGCACCGACTTCGAAAAGTAATTTCATGTTAATATTTCGTCGTTTAGTTGTAACTAAATTAGATAATTATATTATACCTTTTAGTGTATTTTATTTGATTTTTAAGTTATTATTATTTTATTTGTTGCATTTAATTTTTTTGAAGTAGGTTTTATTTTTTTTATAAAAATTATTTAATTTTAATTATAGTATATTTAATCAACTCCATGTTTTGTTTTGACTCAACCACATGATTAATTTTTTTCAACCACCTGTTATATACAATACATAATAATATGAATTTTGAAATAAATTCTTGATATTTTTCATTCTAATAAATAAATACAGTTTTTAATTTTATATATTTATATAAGGTCTTAGGTTCGATTCCTGGCTAGTCCCAGTGTTTATTTAATTTTTTTTCCATTTGTTTTCTAATCCAATATATAAAAAGTTATCTTCCTATTCAGACGAGGCCTGTGATTCTAGCCCCTTTGGCATAAGGAAATTATAATTACCTACATACTTTTGTTTTAAACATGTTTTAATGAATGTGATTTAAATCCATTTTTAAATAGGGTACCTACCTAATTATGAAATTTCAAATTCTTATCTTCTTTTTGATAAATGTAACCATATTTCATTTTGTTGCCTGATGCTAGTTATTAATTTCTGATTATTAAATTTGTATACTTTTAGTAGAGTATATCGCTGGAGATATTTCCTAGTATTAAGAATTTCAATGCTTGCGTCGCCCTATATGGTATACCTACCTACTTACTGACGCGCAACACTTAACCGAGAAATTCCATAGAAAACATCGGAGCCGTTTGGTTTTATTTCATATTAAAACATGTTTTACTGATGCAGTTTTTAAATTTTTAAAAAAAAAAAAAAAGTTTTTTTAATGTTTTATGCACACCCTAGCTGTGCTTATTTGAGAAGTATCTACATATAATTAAATAAGCAGGTCACTATATAGACTCGCGGAATAAAATTGAAATCAAATACCATTTGTATAATATGTGTTATACAATTATATAATATATTATTTGGGTTAAGAGATCAGTAGGTACACAGTTGGTCGTAATATCCCGGGTTCGAATTCTGGCTGTTCAATAAATTTTTTATTTATTTTATTTCACTAAAAAGTATATAAAAAATACTCACTAATGATAGAAGAAACAAAGTTGATAATTACCTGAAACAAAAAAGAAAAAATATTATACATTATAATTGTATGATTTCGGAGTATTTTGGGAATTTGTGTCATCGATAGTGTATGTTACATACATTTGAAATGGATATTTTTTTCTTAAAAAAAAAATTACCAATTATAAAAGGTATCAATGTTAATATTTGACGTGTTTGAAACTAAACAAGGAAGGGCAGTATTTCTTTAAAAAGTAAATACCATATACCTACCTCTATTTCTATTGTAAGCCTTTAAGAGTGCATATAAAGATTGCTCAATTGCTTTTTTAAATTTGATTACGTTTTTATTTGTTTATTTATTTAATTTTTTTCTTAACAGAAGTCAAAGATATTAATTTATTATCAAAATAAAAAGTCAAAAATCAGCGACATGACCAGATTTTTTTTCGGAGGGCAGAACCTAATTTTTTACTTTATTTTTATATAATATAATTATATATAGAAAAGAATAAATTATTTATTGATTTTATAGCTATAGATAATAAAAAAATACAAATCTTTTAAATAACAATCTTAGAAACTTTTATTAAATCAGACGTTTCGGGAGGATTTCTTCCTTTATCAATGGCATTTTTTTATAACTATGTTTTATTATACTTACATTATAGTAAAAGTATTTAATATAAAAATAGGAATTCGTAGATACCTATTTAGACTTCAAGAGAAAATGTAACAAAATTGATTTAAAAGCGACGTGCGACGTTTCGTTTTCTTTTAAAATTTCTCAAATAATTAATTTGATTCTGAGAAATTCAAGCAAATAGCAACCAATTGAGAATTATTTGGAATTATGGATAATTCAGAATAATTGATACAATAAATATGTACTTTGGTTGATATTTGCTTGAATATTTTAGAATTAATTTAACAGTTTGAAAAAGTCTAAAATAAAATGAAACATAAAAATAAAACAATTTTAAATAATTTATTCGAACAAATTTTCTCTAAAATAAAATAAATTTGATTATTTTGGCGGGATAGTTTTGATACCTTAAAAAAAATATTTTTATAAGTGTTAAATAGAATGATACAATTGAAAGTAAAATTTCCTTTGAAAATAATCGCTTTGTGTGGTTGGAATATCCAATTTCATATAATACCTATATAGTAGATTGAGAATTGGAAGCCCGTCCGTAACGAGACGATTAAATCAGTATTGAATTTCATATTTTGTCTAGGCAAATCGATTGGCGAATTGAGCTTTTAATTATCTGCCATTTACTGTCTGCTGTAAAGTAAGATTGATGGACTTGAACGGGAAATTTCCACCCACGTATCAAATTCTACTTCTATTATCGAAAATGATAATAAAAGATTAGACATTAAATAATATTATATGTAATAATAAAAAGAAATTTAAAAAATCAAAACTTTTTCATAATTGAGTATTCTATATAAAAGAAAAAAATCTTATAAAGTTATTAACTTGAAATTAACAAATACGTAAGTATTTATTTCACACGAAATCAATTAAATGGTAAAAAAATTTAATCGGATGATTATTTTCTAAGAATGTCGATTTTTTTGAGGGCTCAAAATTTAAAGATTAGAAATATTTATCAGGGTTAAGTGATAAAATATATTGAAATTATTCTCAAAATTTTCTGCTATTTAATTCTAAACTCGCTAACTCCCGCAAATACTAATACGAATTATAAAAATATAAATTTTAGTGTTAAAATTAATTTTATTTATAAAACCGAGGTTGATTGGAGGAGGGAATAATGGAATTGAAATAATTATCGGAAAAGAGGTTTTTTTCTTTAATTAGTTTTTTCCTCTTATTAAAAACAAGGACAGTCGATGGTGGAGAAGTAATCTCCAGAATCGAAGCTCAAAAACAATGTATGCATAAATTCATGTAAAATAATTGGTTTAATAAATTTTTAATTTTATTTATAGAAATTTAATTCTAGTTTTTAATTGTTATTGTTTTTAGGTTCTTCTTTATCAGCAAATGCACAGAGTGTCAAATGGACATATTACAAAAAATACATTTTGTAGAATTCGTAGATCTTTAGAATTCCTTATAAAAGTAGAAGCTTTTTAATTAGCCCAGGAAAATTAGACTTCTCCTGGGCAATAAATATTCACAAGTTGGGAATCATTTTAATCGAAGTTAGGAATTTAAAAATAAGAGTGGTTTCTTGTAACCCCCTAATGAGCATAATTCACTTTTCCACTAAGTTAGTAAAAATTGCCAATCTTTGTCGATCAATTGTGGCTAAACAGCTGAACCTATTTTTAATTTTAAGTACGTTATTTGATGCAAAATTTTGTTCTCTTTCATTTTTAGTAAGGGTAAAACTTTCTTTAGGATGCATGGTTTTCGAGTTATAAGAGATAATATGAAAAATGTCCAAAATTTTCGTGGTTTTTAGGCCCTCAAAAATTTCCTCAAACGCTGAAAGATAAAATAAAAATATTTATTAATAAAAAATTATTCTCAAAATCTTAAGCCATTTAATTCTAAACTTTGTAACTCCCGCAAATAGTAAAACGAATTTTTATAAAAATGAAATTTTATTGTTAAAATCAATTTTATATTTTTATAAGAATTTAATTCTAATTTTAAATTTTGATTGTTTTTAGGTTCTTCGATATTATAAACGCCTAAAATTCCAAATCGTCATATTACAAAAATGACGCATCGTCTACCCAAACGTTTTCACTTCGAAATGGTGAGTACTATTTATTATAGCTAATATTTAAATTAACTTTACCAAACCTCTTTCGGGGGCAGTGGTAAGATCACATAGTATGTGTCTAATTCAAAAAAGTGATTTTTAAAAAATACTCTACTACTTCTAATAATAATAATAGTTTCAATAATAATAATCTTGTCGCTGTTTTTTAAATTATTTACCCAACGAAGTTTTACTTTAACGATTTAAGGGTGATCTAAGAAATGATTTATTAAAATTCGAACCCCAAAGGGGGAGAAATGTCTCCGAAATGTGTTTGCAGAGTTTTTCAAGATCTCTTAAACCAGGTATGGTTTTGATTTTAGCTTTGAAAGGTGAAGTATTAAAAATACAAAAAATATATTTGAGTATTTTTTTCTAATTGCTTCTGAAAACGAGATCTAGTCATTTTGGGGAAAATTTTTGAAATTTTTAATTTATACTATCTCCTGGGCTTTTTAAGATTTATAGCGAACAATTTTGGTATATAGGTTTATTGTTGAAGTATCTCGAAATACTTTTTTCGTTTTTTCAAAAAATTTGACCCCTGAACTCAAAAATGGGAAATTTTTAATTTTGGGGTCTTTATACAAAAGGATTCGTATCCTGCTATGTTTTTTAAATTATTTATTTCATAAACGTGTTTTTTTCGAATTACTAAAAAAGTGTTTAGAACCGTTTTTTTTTTAATTCTACCCAGCGACAGGTGGGATGGAGAGTGATCGGAGGTGATGAAAGTGGTAGAATTCAGGGCGAGAGATAGATTTGATGGGGTTAAGGGTGAACGGAGGCGGGAGGTCCTGAGGGGAAAAGGGTTCAGGAGGCGGAAGAGGGGGCCCAGGGTGCGAAGCTAGAGTCTTGCCGAAGACGGGGCTTCGCAGCTAGTATCAATTATATCCTACATTATCAATTCTCATTTGTTTTAATTTTGTCCTCGAGCGAAAGCTCACAATTCGACTTTCTATGTTTAGTATAATTAGAAAATGTTCTCTCACAATTGGAGGGAAAAAAATACTTTTTCTATTAACCCTGTTAATTTAAATATGAATATTGACATTTTTTTAATTTTATATTTCTTTTTCTACTCTCTCTCTCTTTCTTTTAATGGAAATGAATTAAATATTTTGTGGCTGGTTGGTGGGCCTGAGGGGTGGGTGGCAGTGGTAGACCTCAAAACACACCCTCTTCAAATATACATTTGCTCTTTCTCTCTCTCCAGTAATATCTTTCTTTTCTCGTTTCTTCTCTCAAATGATTTGAATAAATCATTGATTGATTTAATATTTCCACGTGTTTAACATCTTATCAGAGACTAAAAAAAATATCAATCGATTGTTTTTTTATTTTATTTTTGTTTTACTTTCGTTTATATAGAGCAGGGGTGTCCAAACCACGAGCAGATATAAATTCATAAACATCTTTAAAACATTGAGATTTGTTATTTTGATTAGGTATGTCAATCGATTAAATTTTTTAAAGTAAAAAAAAAAAATTTAAATTTTAAAAAAGTTTCTTAAATTTTTCAAATTTTCTTTACTTTGACTTGTATTAGTTGAGTCTTGTTGAGGATTGTGTGTTATTAAATAAGAATGTCATTGTTCTGCCTTGATAATTGTTTTTATTTGTGATTGACATGGTCTAATGAACTATATATTACTTATTATCAGGAGGTTAACCTTAAAAATTTCCTGAAGAAGTCGAAAAATAAGGGACAAAACTAAGAAAGAATTATAAAAATGACAAATATGCAAGGAAGATAACTATTTGAGCCCTGAAGAAATCAACAAAGTTGATGAAACGTTTGCAATAAAATATAAATTATTTGTATAAAAAATATAGTCCTTATTTCCCGATACTAACTTTAATAATTGAGATTTGTATTTACTTATACTATATATATTGATCTAGATTAATTTGTAACAACGCTAAGAGAAATTTCTCTAAAAAAATTTCCCTCTTGACTAGAATCGAACCTACGAACTCTTGAACTAAGGTCATCTGCTTTAACCTCTAGACCAATGTAAGATTAATATTTATACCATGATTTCTATTACTAAAACTATAAATTTTTGATTTAGACTTTGTGTCGAGATAATATTGTATTCATTTGAACTCGAATGAAAATGAAAAAACACCAATTGATTTTAAATTAAAAAACATTGAATATATATTAATTAACGAGGCAAATTTGAAATATAATTGTCAGCTAGGATTTTAAACTGACAGCTCCAATTGATTTTCATTAACCAGGCAAATTTGAAATATAATTTTAATTTGCACTCGAATTTTGAAATGAAAGACTCCAATTCATTTTAAATTAAGAAACATTAAATATATTTTTTGTAATTAATTAAATTAATTGAACCGCGTAAATTTGAATAATTTCCATGATTCAGCCTGCGAATTTTTTGCAGTTCATAAATCATTTCATTATTTTTGTTTTGAAAAGGAAAATGAAATTTAAATTTTAAATTTAAATATATTCATAATTATTCCTCCCCCCCCCCCCCGCCACTCAAAAATTAAAGAGGCGAAACTTTTAAGAGACGATGTATTTTCGGTAGTTTACGGGTATACATTTGGAGTGTGGTTTTTTAAGACGAATTTTTGGACCGAGACGCTGCACGCCAGGGCACCAGCTCGGAGAGCCGAGCTTCGAGGGCGTGCCGAAGGCACGCACGAAAAGCTCGTTATATATAATAAATTAGTACTTGGCGGATTTTTTGTTTTAGTTAAAATCGAATATAAATTTTAATTAGTGTTGTTATCGCCCATGGTAAAAATTCTTCTTAAGTGGTTAATTCTTGGGAACTTGAACTTTGAAATAGTTGGATGTTAAATTTTTAAAAGTTGCAACGTGTTGTCGCTTATTTTTCGACTTCTTCGGGCAATTTTTAAGGTTAACCTCCTGATAAGTCATATATAGTTCTTTAGACCATGTCAATCACAAATAAAAACAATTACCACCGCAGAACAATGATATTCTTATTTAACAACACACAATCTTCAACAAGGCTCAACTAATACAAGTTAAAGTAAAGAAAATTTTGAAAAAGAAACTTTTTAAAATTTAAAATACTAGGTAGGTTTTACAAAAATTTTTGTGAAACTTACCTAGTATTTTTATTTATTTAAAAAGTTTCTTAAATTTTTCAAAATTTTCTTTACTTTATTTTAAAACGTTTCACCAAGAATCCACACCATTTCTCCTTAACAAAATTAATACAAGTTACAATAATAATAATTTTAAATTTTAAATTCATGTAGTAAAGGTTGATTTTTATTTAGATGAAGAATTAAATAATTTTTTTTTATTTAAATTATACATTATCAATCCAGTCAGATGACCGTTTTATGATTTTACTATAATAAAGTATATAATATTCAGGAAGCATGTCATCTCATTGATGACATTCCAAATGTCTAACACTATCCGCAATTCACTGGGGTCATTATTAAATAAAATTTAATTTATTTTTTTGCCAACGTTTTTGACTCGCCCAGCCATAATCAAAGGCACAAAGGCTGAAGTTTTTTTCCCCAATTGGCCTTCTGCATTATTAAAAATAAATGTAAATTTACCATGTGTTTATAATACAAATAGATAGGAGATTTACAAGATTAGTAAAAAAAAATACTATATTATATTGGTAAAATCACATTAACTCATTGGAAAAATAGAAAAATAAATTATAAGGGGAGGTGCTGGAATAATTAATTGTTTAATTAATGAATCAAGGCCTACGCTGCGAAAATGAACGAGGAGAGGATTAAAAAGAAATTCCATAATTCATATAGACAAAAGGTATTAGTTTGAGTTCGGGGATCAGTAGCTTAGTGGATATAGGAGGTAAACCTCTTATGACAAAGCATTGCAGTACATATGCAAAGATCCCGGGTTCGAGTCCGGGCTGATCCTTTTGTCTATAATAAAATAATCTTTTCTTCGTTCCCTAAATTTGAATAAATTATAATTTTTCTTGTATTAATTAAATACGTATTAGTAAATATAATATTGTAATATTACAACACTAGTAAATATACTTAAAAGTTTTGAGGCTGGACTTCCCATTTTTTATAGTAAAATTATATAAGAAATTTTTAACATTGTGGAAGGAACTAAAGCCCATTTTAGTCTTATGAATATGTTTGTGTGTATGGAAGTATGTGTAAATTTTTAGATATTATAATTTTTGGATTTTGATAAACTTTAAATAGGCATAAATAATTATGTTAATATAATCCTAAATAATTTAAAAAATATTAATTATTTTTTGTTTTACTAGATAGCAAGTAATTTTTAATTTTTATTTATGTTAGGGATCAGATTATATTGGTCAAATATTTGCAGAGAAAAGTACTATCTTACTCTAGAGTAAAGTACTTTAAAATATAATTTTACTAAAAACTTTATTCAACCTTTTTTGTGGTCCCCAAGGTATTTAATTAGGATATTAAATTTCATCAAAAATGGTTAAGTCATTTTCAAGATATTTTGGAAAAACTAAAAAAGTATTGAAATAAACTATGTGCTTCGCATTGGATAAATTAATATAAATAATCTAGTACATGAGATGGTCAGATATTGTTTGAGTGGTTTCGCGGAAAAAAATGTTTGAGAACCACTGTTTTAGACTGAAATTGAAAAGTTTTTCATTTTGCCGAGTAGCAGAGTTGTTGATTCACAAAGAGAAGCAAAAAGTTGTCCTCTGCTTGATGCAAATAAACATATACATATATTATGTGTATCTCCTTTATATAAATTATATTAAATTATCTGAGGTTGGTAGTATTGCATGGGGTATTATGACTCGAATTATGCTCACTCTTAATAGACCACATGTTATGACATGGTGTGTATATTGTGAAGGTCTCTTATTCAATTCTTTATGCTTTCAGGTAACTATCATTTATAACTTATCTTGTATTATCTATTGCATTTATAAATAAAACTCTACTATACTTTCAGAATCGTCAATTCCAGTACCCAATCACACTATTTTAAAATTGAATAAGTCGTTTTAAACATGGACACCCAAATTCCACGTACACATAGTGAAAAAGAAAGAAAAAATTTTTTGAATTGGCTGGAGTATCAATGGACAGTAGTATATTCTTCCAAGAGAGAACAGGAGTATTCAAAACCATCAAGTATTAATGGCAAATAATATTGTTATAAATGCTATTAAAAGCAATTAAACCAATAAATGGATTTAGAAAGTAAAAATGCTAAATTAAATAAGGATATAATAGACAATTATTTCGATGAAGGAGAGAATAGTAAATATACCAAAATATTCCTTTAGAGATGCAGTAATATCAGAAGATAACCTACAAAAAAATTAAAGAAACTGGAAGCAATTTGGAAGGAATTACATATTCATGAAAAAGTGAAAAAGAACTTCATCTTGGAAAAATTTAATAATAGAAAGTAATGCAAGTGAATGGATAGAAAAGTATGAAAGAGAATGCTCCAGACATAAAATCATGAAAAGAAGAACACAAAATAGAAATTTTTGGAACAATTTTTGGAAGACACAACAAAGATTTGGTATGAATTACCTTAACTGGGAAAATTCAACATGGATAGAATGGAAAAACTCATTTCTAAACCACTTCTCAAAAAAAGGTTGGTCAACTATTAGAAAAGCATATAATTACAAATGCATAAGAAGGGATCTTTGATAGGTGTATATACCATTGATTAAGGAAAAACTATGTACAGAAATAGAAATAAAGATGACTACGAAAAAATCAATCTAATGGTAATGAGCCTTCCCATCCACATGCAAGAAAAATTAGATATTAGAAGAAATAACATCGATCGAAAACTTTATGATAGAAATAAAGAAAATAGATAATTCGACATTCGAAGAAGAAGATTGGAAGTTACAAAAAGACTTCAAGAAATTAACTATACCGAACAAAAAACCGTGCAATATGTGAAAAATTAGGATATAAAAACGCTTCATTCAACCCAAATATGTTAAAGACAACACATTATAAAGAAAAGCATAAATTTAAATGAGGAAGAAACGGAAAATGAATATTTACAAAATATCAGAGGACGAACAAAAAAACGATTGAACAGGAAAATCCAATCCACAGCCACTTATCAAAATAAAGTAGTATAGACAAAAATAAACTTATAAAAATATCTACGATAATGGGTCGACGTGCTCATTAATCAACGAGAAGCTAATACAAGAACAGTAAAGCAAAGTATATAATAGCAAAAGCTTATTAAAGTCTATAAAAGTGAATGGATTTTTATAAAACAGGCATTAAATCTAAAAATCGGAGAAATGAAGATGAACTAGGAGTAGTAATAAAAAAATGACAAAATTTAATTATGGATATTGTTATAGGTGCTTGATGCTACTAAAAAAATTCAGAATTAATTCAAGATGAAAACCTGAAAAATAAAACAAAGAAAAATGATAAAATAATAAAAATAAAAGATGATAATAACATTCAAAAAAAAAAAATAATCGAATCTCAAGTAACGGAAACAAACACACATAATATGGAAAACAAAAGAAATAAATATCGAATCATTTAAATAAGAAAGACAAGAAGAACTAAAGAACATGATCAACGAATATCAATCATGTTTTGCAGCAATTCGATAAACGAAGATTAAAGATTTTGAAGCACAAAGTCAAACTTAAAGAAGATAAAACAGCAAAAAAACCTTATAAGTGTTCACCAAGAGACCAGAAATAAAGATATCAAGTCACTGAGTTACTGAAGAATAAATTAATTGGCACAGTTATATGCGTCGGTTACTAGCTTACAAGAGAAGAAGAAAAAAACAAGGTTATGTAGTTATTCTGAATTGAACCGAATCGTAATCTGCACAACCATTTCCAAAAGATTGATATAATTATGAGTAAACAGTGCAAATGAATTTTATCAATATGAACTCCGCATTTTTGGTCCATACCTATAAGAAAAAAGATCAAGAAGACAGCATTTGTGACCCAAAGTTTTGTTAACTTGTGGAGAGTATTCACCATTTGAATATAAAAACAGTAGTGCGATCTTCCCGTTTTAATAAATATATAAGAAAAAACAATATGGAAAAATTTTGTAAATTATAGATAACGTCTATTCTCAAGAAACTTTGAAGAACATATGAAACATCTAAAACTATTATTTGAAGTTATAAAAAACAAGGATATAAAATAAAAATGGAAAAAATGCGAATTTGCAAAAACGATTCAATAAAATGCCTTGGACATATTATAGAAAACAGGAAGAATATGCCTATTAAGGACAACTTACAATCCATCAAAGATTTAGAAAAGACCCAAGAATAAAAAGAATGGTACGTAAAAAAGCTAATTGGAAAGATAAATTTTTAGAAAATTTATTGACATTGTACACAAAGATTGAGCCCACTTTACAATCAACCAAAAAGACTCAAATTCAAATGGACAGAAAATTGCGAAAAATGTTTTCTGGAAGCAAAGCAATATCTATCAACACCACCGGTTCTGGCTATATTTGACAATAAAAGGATATAGTAGAATTGGATGCAAGCAGATTGAGGCCAAGGCAGTGCTGGAAAAGTCAAGAAGATGGAAGCATCCAGTGAGCTATTTCTCAAAAATTGACACAGGTCAAAATGAAGAAAGAAGTGATGTTTATAGAATGTTTATGCATGAAGAGGCAATCATATGACTGCTGGCAATACCTACTTATAGGGAAAATGTTTTGTCATTACCGATCATAAGCCGCTGGTAAACTTAAAAACAAAGCAAGAACGGATGAAGCAATAGGTGATCTAATGCTTTATTTATCGCAATATAATTTTAAAGTGGTGTATAGAGAGGTAAGGATAATGTAACAGATTTTCTTTCAAGAAACTAATATTAGAAACTAACGAAAATAATGAAGATTGTATTCAAATGGTAAGTATGATCGAAATAGATGAAAATAGTCAATGATCAAAATAGAATAAAAGAAGAAATTAAGAATACAAGGAGACAATGAATAATGGAAACATAAATTTAAAATCCTTGAAAATAAGAAGAATATACATCTCTAAGAATTTGGTATAAATCTGATAGATAAAATAAATCTATGGACATACAGGTTACAAGCAAATAGCAAATAGATAAGACCTTTTTATTATTTAGAAGATGGATGGCATCATTGAATTTTAAAAAAATGTGAAATATGTATAAAAAACAAAATCAGAAGTTGTAAGCCTTTGGGTGAATTATCAATTGGGACCAGCAAAAATATCCATATCATATAATGTCTATGGTTGTTAAGAGGATTAAAGGATAATTAAAAAAATACATGCATCTATTAATAATTTATTTTAGTAGATATGCGTGGACATCGAAATCAAGTCAGAAGATTTTATAAAATTAATTAATTTAGTAACGAAATAAAAATTAAGCTTATTGAAGTAGATAATATAGCTCATTAAAATCCAAAATTCAAAGAATGCATGAAAGAAAAAATTAATTTAATCTTCACGGCCGTGAGTAGTCCCAATCAAATGGAATGAACGAAAAGACTAGTCAAACAATAGTTAATCGAATTAGATGTAAAATAAATGAAAAATAATAACAAGGAGCCATGGACAAAAATTGCTGGTCGAATACAATAGAATCATTCATAGCTCAACAAAATTTTCACCAGCAGAATTATTAATAGGAGAAACATCGGAAATAATTCAAGAAATGCAAAAAAGAAAAACAAGACCTTGAGGGAATCGAAAGAAGCAAAGAAATTCGAAACAAAGTCACCGAAACAAATTAAGTTGATAAGAAGAGAAGAACATACAAATTAGAAAAGGTGATTTGGTTGTCTCCAGTAAAATCAATTAAATAGAAATAAATTAGACGAAGTCAGAGGACCATATGAAGCGAAAGAGAAAATTTCTGATACCGATTTATGAAATTAACAGCAAGAAAAAGAGGGGAAGGAAGCAAATCGATTCCATATATCAAAACGAATTCCTTATCTTTTCAGAAAAAGGCTTTCCTAGCTGAAAGGAGGTGTAAAAATTATATCTCCCGCTTATATAAATTATATTAAATTATCTGAGGTTGGTAGTATTGCATGGTGTCTCGACTCAATTATGCTCACTTGTAGACCACATGTTATGACATTAAATGAGTGTGTATATTAGTGAAGGGATATAACTTATTCAATTCTACTATACTTAAAGGTAACTACATAACTATCTTGTATATTATCTATTGCATTTATAAATAAAACTCTACTATACTTTTCAAATCGATAAGTTGTTACTAATCCACACTCTTACATATATCAGATGATATATCTGTATATATATTATTTATTTGTTTGAGACTATAGTTTCGAAGACTTGGTCTTCATCATCAGTCTCTAGCATTCCAGTGACGAAGGAACACCAAGTTTTCAATATCCATGATATTGACTCCATGAAAAAACATTTATAATTGAAGAAAAGACCGATGATGAAGACCAAGTCTTCGAAAACTATAGTCTCAAACAAATAATGAATATATATACAGATATATCATCTTGATATATGTATATGTTTATTTACTTTTTGTTTTCTCTGTGACTGTTTTAGACCTTAATCTGGCTTTAAGAACTGCCTTATGCCCTGTTCCCGGGTTAACTTCGAGTTTTAGAACATCCTGTAGACTAGATAAATAAATCGCAACATTTCCATTTATATAATAATAATATATGATAATTCTCGGAATTGAACTGAATTCAATTGAATTAAACTAAAATTCTCGCCAACTTTCATCTGTAAGTGCTCTCCAATTATACCTACTTTGTGAGATATACCAGAGAGAGAGATAGAGGCTAACGACCTCTATGACCTCTCAACTCTCATTGTTACAATGAACAAATCTTATTATATAATACGCCAAACTATTAAACGAGCCTTAGAATTATATTCTAAAATAAAATGAACAAGCTGAGAAACTGGAAATATATTTGCGCACCCTCTCCTGTGTTAACAATTTAATATTCATAGAAAATGTCACGCTGTCTTAAAATGGGGGCCAAAGGGGGCCAAACGTAAGAACAAGATTCTCAAGATTGCTTTCATCTGATCTATTATATCATTCATTCAATGAGAGAGCGAAAGACAATATAATTAAATCATGATCAACCCTTTTTATTCTTCTCTTTTTTAACCCCCTCCAACCCCCATACCCCCTATTTCCTTCCTCAGGCTTTTATTCATTCCCAAGTAATTCACTTTATGTAATCAAATTTCAAAAAATGATAAAAAAAATATATATCTCCTTTATATAGGAACTTTATTACATTTAACAAAACTTTTATTATATCATATTATATTTATATATTATACTAACCATTTCCTTTTTTTTACTTTTTTAAGTATATAATATTTTTATGATAACCCAAAGATCATATAAAATTTAATTTATATATTTTGTGAATTATATACTATTTGAATTATCCAAATGGAGTTTATAAGGAGTAGATTTTTAAAAACTCCATAATATATACGAGGAGAGTTCAAATGAAAAGATACGAAACGACACTGTGGGTATAGTTGAAGTCTTTACTCAAAAGTAATATCCAGAGGTCTGAAGCACAACTATTCCACTGTATAACGAGCAGAAGGATTCCTGGTTCCCAGAATTCCTGTGGCTGTGACACGAGTCAGTCCTCCACTGTATCCTTCAGTTCAGTTCAGCGCTTCAACTCGGATGATGAATCTGAAGAACACAGTGGGGGACTGTTTCTTTTGTCACACTCACAGGAATTCTGGGAGCAGGGAGTCCTTCGGCTTCTTAAACAGTGGGATAGTCAACCCCCTAACTCGTGAATTTCATCGAAATCGTTAGAGCCGTTTTCGAGAAACCTCTTTGGAGATAAAATTCTGATAAATATTGACTATATTTCTAATATTTATCAGAAATTTTTAGCTAAAATTATTTTTTCATAAGTTTTTATATATTTTATATCTTTATTCAATTTACTTTCATCTCCAAACAATCAGTATCCATGAATTTGTGGGCCCCTGGGCTCACACTACTTGGGGGCCTACCTAATTAATCAAACTAATTGCCATTTTTTCAAAAATCTGTTTTCTATAATGATGTATATTATGATATAGGAAAAAAATTAGGACAATAAAATATTTTATTTATTTAATACAAACAGCAACTGTAAGACATTATTGCAAAATAAATTAACAGGTTATGTGTATAGTTATGTTCTTAGACCATGAAATATATAGACACGCCCTCTGCTACTCTCCACACAGAGTGAAGTGAGGACAACATCGCCTACAGATGACGTCACGTTCTCGCATAAATATTTTGGTAATATTAATATAATATTAATTTGCAATTATTGGAATCCAAAATAAATAATCTAAACTACGATAAATTTATCTCAATTTATAATAATTCCTATAGTGGCCATGCTATTTCTGGGTGTTCCTACCTACAGATGACGTCACATTCTCTAGTTGATGTTGGCCTCACCAAATCGACACCAGGGCGTGTCTATAGGTCTAAGGTTATGTTATATAGATTATAAAGCAACCTTTCTGCATTTCTGCGCTGCAAATTCCTTTATTTGCTCATCACATTGTAAATCCTTTGTTAAATCACAATTTATGGAAAGAACTAAAATAATTTAGTCGATTGTTCGACATTGTTGTCCTATATTTGTTTTGTATATACAGCATCCTGGAGAAAGAAGCGTTTTCGCTTCACAGCTAGTAATTGGCAACGTTAAAAAATCTTTAAGATGGTATAGCAATTTGGGAAAACATCAACAAGTTTCTTTTCATAATAGATGATTTTTTTTATTTGCAATATTGTTTATTGTCTTCGCTGAGGACTGAGGGCCCTTTATATCCACGGCGCCCTGGGCTGCAGCCCAAAAAGCCCATAAATAGATCCGCCCCTATCCGTATCATTGACTATTTTGAAAATATCTATTTGTTTATTAGTTACCGAGTGGTGAACCGCGATTGGAATTAGGAGTGCACCTCTTTGGAATTATGTGGAATTATTCTGGAATTAATTAGATAATTCCCCTAGATCTATGGTCTTCTACTTGGAATGAAATTGGAAGTAGGTGTACATAATATTAGGTCGCTGTTCACCCTCGTTAGATGCTTTATATATAGTTTCTTTTTAAAGCAAATATTTTTCCAAATTTGTATTAATAAATAGAAAATTTATCTCGAAACATTTTGAAAAATTATTTTATATAAAAGAATTTGTATTTATTTATTTTAATTCACTCTTTAATAATTATTGTATAATTCCCACTAACTTTAATTATTTTTTTATTATTTATTATTCTATTCTATTCGTTTCTTTTTTCACTTAATTTATAATAACAAAACCAATTTTCAATTTATTTATTAATTTGATAAAAACTTTTTGGTATATTATTTTTTCTTTTAGACACTGCAGGTAAAAGTGATAATTTCATGAAATTTTAAATAGAAAAAATAAAAAAAAAACTCCAGGAAGTTCTATTATTCAGTTATTACCCTCAGAGTATAAGAAAGTTCGGAAAAAACCTTGAAAATAAATCTAGTGGAAAAAAATCGAATTCCACAAATAACCAAGATCTCTGACTGTATATTTAATGTTATTATTTATTGGCAAAGGAAGGTCGAAAAGGGATATTATCAACTCGAAAAATCTCTATCGCTAAAATCTGATGTCATTACTTCAACTTGAAAAATAAATAAATAAATAAATGTTCTGAAATATTTTCATACAAGAATATTAAAAATAAATTTGAAAAAAATAATAAACTATATGTTATATGTTATTTAGCATTATTATTTAAGACGACAATATTATGTATTAATATTATATGGAAATATTTAAAGTAGGAAAATATCAATTTTCAAGCTGAATTTGTTGTTAATATCTATAAAACCGCTATCAGTTTAAAATATCACGTTACTTTTAGAAATAAAATAAATTTAAATTATTTAAATATTATAGAAAATAACAATTATTATTATTTAAATTTATTTTTCAAAAATGATCAGAAATTAAAGAAAAATAAATTCTCATGAGAAAATTATAATATTTTTTTCTAAATTATATTAAAATCTCGAGATATATACATTAACGATTAATAATTTCTCGGGGTCTATTTTTACCTTGCTTTCATACACAGTTTACTACCCACTTGATTGTAAAAAAAAAAATTGCGTGCCGACAATCAACATCCTTTTCTTAATCATATAAGTAATCTCAACTGATATCTATTTTATTATTTATTTATTTATTTTTTAAGAATATTAATTTCTTGAAAACCTCTTAGAATTGTTAATTATTTATGAGTTTAAATTTATATTCAAACTGCTTTCTGACAAAAATTTCTAAATCACTAAAATTGCCGGAGCTCAGTGAGGCTTGAAAATGTTTTTTATTTTTTCACCAGTTATTATTTACTTATTTATTTAAGTTAATATTATTTAATATTTAATGTCCGACGCAATTTAAGCAACTCTTGTTATCCCAATGCAAGCGCATAGTGAGCAACGAGGTGGATGTTCTGGTTGCTTATTGCCTAGGGGCACTCTGGTCAACCTGATTCTGATTAAGCTTCAATTCCTATGCACATTATCTACGAACAACTTCAACAAAAGCGACAAATGATCCAAACGAAGAATAACTGCATGACCATAACTCAATTATTTGAATTCAGCTGCATAATTTAATTTTCAATTATCTGTTAAATAGATAACTTACTTATAATAATATTATTACATACTTGGGAAATATAATAGCAAACGAGAGTCAATATAATTTAATTAGCTACTTTTGATAAAATTATAGTACCTGGAACACCCAGTGATGATAGGGAATTTTTCGATTCAGTTAAAAGCGATATATTAATATTATTTTTAATTTTTAATTTAGGTAAAAAGGTTGATTTTTATTCGCTTCCAAAATAAAATAAAATTTAATTTATATTTTTACCAACGTTTAGATCCTCTAAGGCCATCATCAAGACGTATCACTGTCCACAAAATTTTGAATGTAATTGCAATTATTAAAAATAATATTAATATACACGGAGGTTCTTTCATTTACTCTTTTTAATCCTGAAGAAGGGGGCACGATCCTTCGAATTGTCAGATTGATATTCTAATAAATTATTTTATAGAAAAATACCTTTAATTAATTAATTAATTTTTTTTTAATTTTATTAAAACCATTTATTTATTCAAATATTATTTTACAAATTATTTTACATTAATGTATACATTGTACTTGAGCTTCGACTCCGGAGATTACTTCTCCACCATCGAGTCTTCTTGATCATCTCTTTAGTCCTTGTTTTTAATAGGAGGAAAAAACTAATTAAAGAAAAACCTCTTTTCCGATAATTATTCCAATTCCATTATTCCTCCCAATTCCCCTCCCATCCATTAATTAATTAAATTCCCCAATTGTAATATATAATAATATTTATAATGAAATAATACTGGGATATAGAATTAAAAAACTAATTAATTATTAAAAGGAAATTGAATAAAAACGTAATTATACATTTTTATCAAGACAACCAACAACCTGTGAATTATTATTTGAATTAACAAAAAACCCATCAAAAACAACTTAGCCGATGATGAGACCGTGACAGATCGAATTATTGTCCCCTAACACGTGAATTTCATCCAAATCGTTAGAGCCGTTTTTGGGGAACCCGATTCTATATAAATATATACAAGAATTGCTCGTTTAATTAAATTAGTACCTGGAGCCACCGAGCGATGCACGGTAACCCCTGACCCCCCCTCCCGAAACCACATACCTCGCCCCCCCTCCAACTGCACCTCCCACACCCAGTTTTTGCATTTCTAGCTTTCCAATGGTCTACATATTATGTGTATATTTGTTTACTTGTACACCAATTTGTTCTTGATCAGATACACAGTCTTTTTTTCTTTTCATTATTTCATTATTATACCTGATCAATAAATATAAATATAACGCACTTTTTCTAGTGATATATAATGAAATAATTAATATAAAAATTTTCAAATTCGATGTTTTTTTTTCTAACAGTATAAGCAATAACTGTGCCAATTTTAAAATTATTTCGTCAATTTTTATAGGAGTTATGAAAAAAAGTAACTGGTTAAAAAATTACATGTAAACATTCAAAGCTTTGGGGCATATATTAATGTCAAAATTAAGAGCTCAAATTTTACAGGATTATTTTTTTATATACATTTAGAGAGTATTTAGTGGCCGATTAACAGAAATTTCAAAAATCGTCGAAATAATGTCCACCCTAATATATATTATATGTTGGTTGGCATTTGAGAAGAAATGTAATTTCATTGGGGATGACACAAGAAAGACTATAAAAAAATAAAAAGAGAGAAAAGAAATAAAAATCCGCCATAGGTTAATAAATCTATTAAATTACGAAAGAAGGGGGATGGGATGGAGGATGATTTGGCACCGTATCAAGAGGGGAGGCCTTAAGAAACCAGCGAAAAAGTGAAATCCCCCCCCAAGAACTTCTACTTGGCTTGAGAGGAAAGTTCAAAACAGAACTCTCTCTTGAATGTGTCATTTAAGAATATATTACACCCGTCTATAATATTGAAAATTAATTAATATTTTGTGAAAAAGAAATAAAAATGTCTATTTCGGTTCGGTAATGGGTTCATTTAATGCAGAAATAGGCTACTAAATAAATTATACATCCATCTATTCTAAAATACAATAATTAACGAATTTTTAAATTCAATTATACACCTTAAAACCTCATTTATTTTAATCATATTTATTATATTGTGAATATAATATATACCTATTGTAAATTTTTTTTTGCTTTTATCTTATCTTATCTTACTCTACTCTTATTAAACGAGCAAAAATTGTATATTTGTTTGTATATTTGTATCTTGGTTATATTTTGAAAACTACTCTACCGATTTTGATGAAATTCACGGGTTAGGGAGTTTTCGGGGGTGACAATTCGATCTGTCACGTTCTCATCTTCGACAAAATTGTTTTTGATGGGTTTTTTCGTAATCAAATTAATTATTCTCAGGTAGACAAATCCCATTCTTAGGGTTTTAAAAAAGGTTACTCTTTTTCTTTTGTATAAAGGCAGACAATGGGTTGCCTTAATTCATTGTTCTAAAAGGCCTTGAAGAAGTATTGTGATTGTGGATTTTAACATATTTTGTTCTCCCTAAACGTTAGAAATATTAATAAACGTTTTATAATTGTTTTTAACAAAGAACTTTATTTATTTAATAGAATAAAAAATAATCATGAATTTATTTAAAAATATATTTCGCATAAGCAGGTCTCAATTTTCTGAAAAAACAACACATTTTGATAGGTTTTATTTATTAACAATTGGATGAATAAAAATGAATCATATGGTTGAATCAAAACAGGTGCAGGAGGTGCGGTGCAGTGGTGGGGGATCCGGGGGTAGGCGAGGTTTCGGGGGTGGGGTCAAGCGGTGTGCGGGGGGTACAGTGGGCGAATACTATATATATTTGTATTTTTTTAATTTGAAAACGGCTCTCAAATAAAAATCGACTTTTTTATCAGAATTTTAAATTAAAAATAATATTAAAATAAAGGTTTTAACTGAAGGAAGAAGTTACCCAGCATCGCTCGGTGCCTCCAGGTACTTATTATATTAAATGAGCAATTCTTGTATATATAGAATTGGTTTCTCGAAAACGGCTATAACGATTTTGCTAAAAATTAGTGAACTTATCAACTCTCATGAGTTATTAGTCGTGTATAAATTTTAATCCGATTGAAGTAAAGGAAGGGGGTGTAAATTAGGAGTGTCGTAAAATAAATATTTTTATTGTTCATATCTCGTCTTCGGTAAGTCGCAGAGCCTTGAAATTTGAAACTTAAGCTATCTAGAGGCTACAAGAAGTACCATAAGATTTTGGCTAAAATAGAAGAACCGGAATTTGATGTTTACGTACTTGAGAATGTACCCCCACTCCATTTCGCAACGATAAATCTCAGAGCTACGAAATTCGATATAATTTGTAGACCTCCACCCATTAGAAAGTACATACTATATATCAATAGAAAAAAGTTTCACTTTTGTCGGGCAGGGATTCCACGCACACATTTTTTTTATTTAATTCTGAATCCAGATAAAAATCGACCTTTTTATCAGAATTTTAAATTAAAAATAATATTAATATATACTTTTAACTGAAGCATCGCTCGGTGCCCCAGGGACTTAAAATAATATACCATATACCTATTTAATAAATTTAATTTTAAAAAATTAATTAAATTTATTTATTTTTTTATATAATTTTCTGTGTGTCTGAATTCCAATAGTTTTTGTAAAAAGTTCATTCTGGTGCTAAAATATTCTTATTTTCTTTGACATTTTATCTGATTACATGTAATCAGATAAAATGTTTGGCTCATTTCTACCATTGAATTTGTGAATTAAAAACGTAGAAAATTATTTGAAATTATTAAAATTAATTTAAAATCTATTAAAAGTTAAGAAACAAAGCACAAGTTAATTGGACGATAAAATCAGTGATTGAATAGATTTTTTTGCCGAGAGTTTCTGATTCATAAAAGGAGAAATCAATGATAATTTTTAAGGATTTTGGTGTCGTTTCTATGTGAAACATTATAAATAACTTATGAGGAGAATTTTCTAGGTTAGGTTTCACAAAAAGGAAATATTAAAACAAATGTATGTTTATTTGAGTTTGATTCACTCGATATATATTTCGGGTTATTAGCCCATCTTCAGGAGTTCAAATAAAAACTGAATACAAATTTGTAAAAACGTTTAACAAGTAAAATTTTGAGAGAGAAGAGTATATTCAGAAAGTTTCATCAACAACCAGAAGTTAAAAGTACGTTCAGAAAATACTTTCAATCTTTTTCTTAAATAGGTATAAACAAAATGTTATTATTTAAAATAAAATTAAAAACAAAAATAAAAACAAAATTAAAATAATGTGTTTGTATTTTTGTTTTTTTGTTTTATTTTAATTTTGTTTTTATGTTTTTGTTTTTAATTTTATTTTAAATAATAACATTTTGTTTATATTTAAGAAAAAGATTGAAAGTATTTTCTGAACGTACTTTAACTTCTGGTTGTTGATGAAACTTTCTGAATATACTCTTCTCTCTCAAAATTTTACTTGTTAAACGTTTTTACAAATTTGTATTCAGTTTTTATTTGAACTACTGAAGATGGGCTAATAACCCGAAATATATATCGAGTGAATCAAACTCAAATAAACATACATTTGTTTTAATATTTCCTCTTTGTGAAACCTAACCTAGAAAATTCTCCCCGCAAGAAATCAATGAGGTTGTCCTGTGCTTATTAATAATATATATACCTATATATTATTTCCAAACTAGCCTCTAATCATAATATCAAAGAATTAAACTTAATAGAATATAATATATATAATAATAAAAAATATATCAGAATAAATTTGAATAGTGTTACATTTTATCCAATTTTAATTTAATTTTTCATTTGTATTATTCCCGAATATAATTTAAATAATAAAATGGAAAGATTAAATGAAATGTGAGACCATTTAATCGATATATAGAAATATAATTTGTATAGTGTATTATATCGTCGTATATTGCCAATAGATATATAGTATATATTAGTATAGATGTTTAATGACAAGAATTGTTTGTATCGGAAATGTTCATTTATTATACGAGAGTATAATTTATAATAAATAGAGGCTGGTTTCGTATAGATACGATCTGTTTCGATAATTTACGACCTGAGTTCTGAATACTAATTATTATTATCGAATTTTTCTTCTTTTTTATTTTTTATTTCCCCCTCTCTCTCTCTTTTCTCTACAAACGAAGAATCGATCGGGGGAGAAAAAAATATTTTATCCTTCTTTATTCATTCATTTAGTTATTAGTATTAATGAATGAATAATATAATTTATTTTTTCGATTATTTTGATATAAAATGACGTCACTGTGACCAGAATTAAGAACCGAAACGTCGGATAAGGGAGAAAATCACATCATGATATATTATTTCAATGATTTTAGCAATAATTTAAAATCATGAAATTTGTGTAATTTAAATATATATTATTTTCAAAGTATTTTTAATTTAAAGTAATGGAAGGCAGCCCAGGGGTAGTGAGGAAAGAAAAAATTAACACATATCAAATAAGATGTAATTTATTGGAATTCTTCCTCCTGTCATTTCAAACCGACGTTTCGGAGGATTCCTCTCTCCTTCTTCAGGGTTTCAAAGGGTCAATGAATTCATTACATTCAATTAAATGTTCTACCAGTCCATTTCTCTCCAGAGAAAATTTCGTTGCAAAAAAAGTATTTTTAATATTTGAAAGAAAATTGGGGGTATTTAAGAATATATATGTTTAAGTTTCGATTATTTAATCTAAAATTAATATCTACTAGGTACTAGTTTTAAATTTCGTCAAGAAAAACTTATATGCTGGGAATGACGTAAACTTTGCTCATTAATACCTACAACCCTTAAATCGATTTAATGATTTTCTGAATATTTCTGAAGGTAGGGGGCCCAAAAATTAATCAGCTTATGGCAAATAATATACACTTATGTATTTTACTTCCGAAATGAACTTTCTAAAAACATCCGTTTTTAAGTTAATTACAACATTACTCATTAGTATACCTCCTTATATAATAACGAGCTGCTCGAGCCCTCCGGGCCGGTGGCCCTGGCGGGCGGCGTCTCGGCATGTGATTATTAGGTCTGTAATATATATTTGTAATATTTTGCCCCCTCTTTCGCCCCCATGCACTCATTTTGGCTATTGATTTTTACAGCATACATTTTATATAGTCTTAAAAACTAACATTACAAAATTTGATCTATATCGGAGAGAGTATTAATTTTTTGCCCCCACTCACATTTTGGGAGGTTGAAATTATTTTTTAGATATTTGCAAATAAATAACTCTCAGTTTTCTAAAGAGTAAATGTACAAAAAAGCTAAAAATTTCTATAATTTGCCCCCCCCCCCTCTCTTCGCCCCCTATACAGTCAATTTTGATAGTTGATTTTTACAGGAATAGTTTCTTAAAGTAATAAAGAATAACCTCTACAAAATTTGATCAAGATAGGAGAGAGTTTTAATTTTTGCCCCCACTCACATTTTGGATAGTTGGGAGTCGAATTTCAAAAATCCTGAAATTACTTTTTAGATATTTGTATTTAGAATTTTATTAAGTAAAAATCAAGTAGATATCTTATCGTTCTTAATTGAAAATGCATAATTAGTGTAAACACATTGCAAAGATATTTTGCTCCCTTTGACCTCCATTAGGGGTCGAATTTCAAAAAATCCTGAAATGAGTTTTTAGATATTTTAACTTAGTATTTTGATAAGTAAAAAGCAAGTAGATATTTTATCGTCCTTAAGAGATATCGCATAATCAGTGAAAACACACTTTGCCCCCTTTGACCCCTTAGGGGTCGAATTTCAGAAAAATCCTTTCTTAATGAGCCCCTATGTCATAGATGTAATATTCTCTTCAAATTTCATGTTTCTATGTCCAGTGGTTCTGGCTGTTTTGATGATGAGTGAGTGAGTGAGTGAGTGTATCGGGCAAATTTTATATATATAGATTTTCTAAATGGAAAGAACAAACAGTTTGGCCATAAAACAAACTTTCTACCATCTTTTTCAAACTCACGCTACAAATTAAAGAAAATCGATTCGAATTATTCTCATATAAACAGTTTGGCCAGAAAACTAACTTTGACCTTTTTAATAAATTGTCGTTAGTAGTTATCTAAAAAAATGCTTAAAAATGATTTCTCTTTACGTTTCAGATATTTCTAAACATGAATATAACTAATCAAATTCTAATTTCCATGTTACAATATAGCTAATCACGATCAGAATAGGCATGTTATATTATTAATGAAGTTAGTAGCTCTTTTAGAAATAATGTAATATTATCAACTTAATAAATAATTTGTAGATAATATCCAAAGGAAACAATATAGTAGCAGAATTGTTAAAGTGTATAGTTTCGAAGGTTTGACCTTCAGCATCAGTTTTTTTTTAATTAGAAATATTGATTCAAATAGCTGATTGGAGAGTATGTATAAAGTATAGTAAACTGGCTAGTTCAAAAGCAAACGACTGATGATGAAAGTAAAACCCTCGATACTATACAACAAATACATTATAATATTCTTTAAATGGTAGGTATATTAGTATGCATCATTTAACAAGTTTTTTTTATAATAAAATTATCTTAAAATGTTTATTAAAAAGTCTCTAACGTTTCGGGACAATTTTCAGGAATTAAATGTTTATTTTTTGCAACGAAATTTTCTCTGGAGAGAGACGGACTGGCAGAAATTTTAATTGAATATAATGGAAGGCAGCCCATGGGTAGTATGAGGAAAAAAATTAACACATATCAAATAAGGTGTAATTTTATTGGAATCCTTCACTGATTTCTCCCTTCTTCAGGGTTTCAAAGGGTTATTTGTTTCATTCATTGACCCTTTGAAACCCTGAAAGAAGAAGCGAAAAATCCTCCGAAACGTCGGTTTGAAAGGAAAGGAGAAAGGATTCCAATAAAAAGACTTATTCGGAGTAGAAAATCCCCACCAACCACTATCCCTGAACTGAAAGATGTGGTTTTGGAGGAGTGGAATAACAAACCACAAGCTTATATCAAAAACATTATCGATATCCAATCGCTTACAGGAGGTCATTAAAGCCAGAGGAGGCAACACATGTTATTAAAATATTAAATTCAATAAATAAATTTGAAAAATTAAGTGCTGATGTAAAAATGGTTTTCATGCAAAAATGATATTTTTTTTAAAAATAAAAATAAATTATGATTTTTAATCTTTTATGATCCTAGAAATTGAATGTAATAAATAAATTAAGTGAAAATTTGTTTAATTGTAAAATATTTAATAAAACTTAGGTGGCGGAGTTAATTGTGCCACTGAGTGTATATAGTATAGATAATAGTTTTTACTTTACCATACAGGGTATGGTCAAGTATTGTAATCGTGCATGAAAAAAGTGGTTTTTTCCTTCTTTTTTTCGAAATATCTCAAAAACGGCTGAAACTATTTCGACTAAAAAAATTGAGCCAAACCATGGCATTTCCCTCTACAAAAAAGCTCTAATAAGTGAACATCGAAAAAATTATATTTTTCGAGATAATAATGTCAAAATGTCGGTTAGTCTGTCTGTTAGTTAGTCTGTGCGTTACCAAATTTTGTGGACGAGCTAGCTCAAAAACTAGTGTGAATATCGAAACCAAATTTCACACGTAGTTTTGGTCCATTGAGATTAAGAGCTGATTAGATTTTAAGGGGGGTGGAGGGGGTTAAAAATTAAAAATCTAGGCCATTTGACCAAACTCAACCAAAATTTGTATACATAATCAGTGGGACCCCAGAAGTCTATAAATGCAAAAACTAACCGCTCAAAATGGGGGGGAGGGGGTAAAATTAAAAATCTAGGCCGTTTGAGCAAACTCAACCAAATTTTGTATACATAATCAGTGGGTCCCAGAAGTTTAAAAATGCAAAAATTAACCACCTAAAATGGGGAAGGGGAGGGGGTGGAGGCTCAAAAATGAAAATCTTGGCCATTTACCAAACTCAAACAAATTTTGTATACATAATCAGTGAGTCCCAAGAATTCTAAAAAAGCAAAAACTAACCCCCCTCCCCTACATGATTATAAATAATTATATTAAATATTAAATACAAGTAAGGGGCCAGGTTGTATGGTAAAGTCAAGTGGATGGCCACATCAGAACACGTCCAGCTTATTTATAATTATTCAAGAAATAATTTAATTTAAGATAAATTTTACAAAATGTGTATACACATAAGCCTAACCAGGAATAAATTTCAATTCTAGGGAAAGATTTGCATTTTAATATAACAACACTCTGATAATTGTTTCTTTTTTTTCTAATTAAACAATAATTTCGAGAAAATATTTTAATTTAATTCCGGTATGATATTTTAATATATGTATATAAACATCCCTCATTTTTACCCTCTCTCGTATATATCAATGGAGAGTGTGAGAGAAGCTCTATGCATTATTATTTCTTTCAATTTGAGTTTGCATTTAGAGTAGGAATGTTTATTTTTTTTGTTGTTGTTGCAATTTTGTGGTAACATATTCAACGTATATAAAAAAATCTCATAAATAACTTTTTTTTTAATAAATCAATTTTAATTAAGATTAGGGACGTGGTGGGGGGGGGGGGGTGCGTCGAATGTTATTAAAAAAGTTTTTTTTTTTGGTGCGACCAACCCCTGTGAATAAAAAGGGGTCGCGCACACCTTTCAATGGCAGGATAATTGCAAACTATTTGAGGGTGAATGCGAGGGTGGCGGGGCGGGGTGTTGGAATTCTCGATTCCTCCACCGCTTTATTTGTCCCTTAATGATTTTTTTTTGGGGTTTGTTCTTTGTTTTTGACACTTTTTACTCCTTTTTGTTTCCCATTTGACACCAAATCATTGATACACAATTGGACACAATTTGTCTCCATATATTACCTACACGAATTTTAATTAAATTCCAAGCCCTTAATCGAAAAAGTTATATTATAAAATGATAAACTCGTAATATTAATCATTATTATAAAAAAATAAAATATTCATTTTAGGGAAAAAGTCTCTCTTTTTCAAGACTCGGTAGGCTGCAGTGGCGGATTTACGCACTAGTGAACTACTTCCTCTTAAAAATTAGGTCTCACAAAAAATAAATAAATAAACATTAGATAATAGGGTGTCCGAGACGAAAAGCCCTAATTTGAACTGTCTGTATTCCTACATGTATTCGATGCATTAAAATGATTCATACAACAATGGATACACATTGTTATTGAGTTTTGTTTGTGCAATTTATAACGAGAAATTAATGAGGTTGTTCTCTGCTTGATCCAAATTAATATATACCTATATACAGGGTGGGGCATAAAGATCTATCACATTTTGAAGAGGTTTAAAATATGAAAAAAATGTAACTAGAAAAAACTGAATATATTTTTGAAAAGAACATAAAATATATTTTTTTAAATTAGTTTTAAACATTATATCAGACATAAAAGAAAGGGGGGAGGGCAAAAATGAAAATTCTAGACCTTTCGCCAAACCAACAATTTTATATATATTCTGTGGACCTCCAGAAGGCTAGAAATTCAAAAACTAACCAAATTTTGTATACATAGTTTGGTCGAAAAGGCTAGAACTTTTATTTTTGACCCTCCCCCATTTTGGGTGGTTAGTTTTTGCAATTCTAGGCTTCTGGGTCCACAGAATACGTATACAAAAAAAAATATTCATTTTGGGGAAAAAGTTTCTATTTTTAACCGAGGGTAGGGTTCGTGGTGAGGTGACTGTGAGTCAGTGGTTAGAGTGTCGGGTCGCTGACTCGGAGATCGCTGGTTCGAGACCGAGTCTCGGCAGATAGATATTTGCAGTTGCCTCCTCTTGGAAAGTAATGGCAACCTACCAAGAGTATAATTGCCTAGTCACCTCTCCAAATTAGCCGTTCGGAACCGGCGTTAAAAATTAGGTCCCGTATATCTGTGTAAAACAACTAAACACAATCAGCACAGGTATATGTGGAGAGGCGCCGACACCCGTTTCGGGTATGGCACTCGAAGAAGAAGAAGAAGGGTTCGTGGATCGGGGGTTTAGGGGGCGTGCCCCCTGGCTAGCAAGAGGGCCGCTGAAGGCGGGCCTTGCAGCTAGTATACCTATATATTTAGGGTGCTACTTATTTTGGATATTTTCGAATATTTACGTGGACAGGGACTCATATGGTTCTAAATATATAAAAAAAAAATATCCCCCAAGTTTCAAGTCTCTATCTCAATTTTAACCTAATGATACACAGCGATTAGTTTTCATATCTAAAATAACATGGAGTTTTTCGCATTGAACGATCAATTTTTATTCCGGCCAAAGTAATGGTTCAAAAAATTCCAAACACTGTATACTTAATGCTTATAATAGTAGCTATGCCGCAGAATTTTTCACAGATGTTTAGCTAGTCTATAACTTACTAATACTAAGATATAGCAGTATTTTATCTAGATGTAACTCTAAAACTGTAATAGTTAAAAATCTGTAAAAATTCTGATGGATAGCTCCTATTTTAAGAATAAAGTCTACAGAGTTTCAAATTTTTAAAATCATTACTTTGGCCGAAATAAAAAATTGATCGTTCAATGTCAAAAACCCCATGTTATTTAGATGGGGTTTTTATTGCTGTGTAGCACTAGGTTAAAATTGAGATAGAGGGTTGAAACATGGGGGATTTTTTTATTTTTTTTATTTATTTAGAACCATATGAGCCCCTGTCCGCGTAAATATTCGAAAATATCCAAAATAAAAAGCACCCTACTATATATAAAGAATATGTTTAATTTATTTCTTAGAGACTATAGATTCAAAAGTTTTACCTTCATCATCAGTCGTTCGTTTGTGAAGTGACCAGCTTATTATTATAACAAAACAAATTTACCTACCCCCAATCGGGTATTTTAACTTTTGAACCCATCTACGGTGTTATATTCCCGGTCAACTTCTTACACTGTATAAGGCTCAAATTCGCCCCTGTCTCGAATATGGCTCTCATCTGTGGAGAGGGGCCTCCAAGCACTGGATTCAATTCAGAAGCGAGCAATTAAACTAATAGGAGACCCGGCCCTAACTAACTCAATCGACTCCCTGGCTCATCGAAGAAACGTTTCTGCCCTTTCCCTGTACTACAGATACTATCATGGTGTCTCTTCAGACGAGCTGAAATCAAATTATTTTTCTTCTTTTCACGATGGAGGGGCCAACCGAGGCCTTTAGGGGTTGCACCTTTTGGTGTAACTCCTTATCTCATCATTATCATTAAAAAAAAAAAAAAAAAAAATTATCCCCCCTAAAGCCCTCTTTAAGAGAAACATGCGGTTTTCGAAAGCTCCAGCACCCCTTCGCTGTCAAGTTGGATAAAAATCGAACAAGCCCTTTCGCCAACTTTTTTATTCCTATGACCCCCACCCACCGTCTTCACCGCGACTTATAACCTTAAGCTGCTTAAGACCCGTATCCACAGATTCTTCGACCCCTACCCACCACATAAAAACCCTTATTCTTCCTCTTTTCCCGATGGAGGGGCCAACCCATGCCTTTAGGGGATGCACTTTTTTGATGTAACTCCTTCTCTCATCATTTTCATAAAAAAAAATAAATAAGATTTGTTTGCTAACACTTAATATCAAATTATTATTGATACATAATCGGGCATAATGTGTCTCCATTTAAATATTAGGTACGTGAATTTTAATTAAATTTAAGGCCTTAATCGTAAAAAGTTAAATATTAAATAATTTAACCGATAATAATAATAATAAAAATAACCATCTATTATAAAAATAACATTCAACAAATATAATATAAAATGAATAAAATATGATTTTAAATCACCTCTCCTCCCTATTTTTTGTTTGGTTTTTTTATTTTATCTCATAATTGAAATTCCAATGGCGTATTTGCATCATGAAATCATCATCAAATTTTAATAATAATAATAATAATATTTCACATTCACGCCAACTAACAATAAAGGTCAATGAACAAGGGATGGAAAATTTGCATTATTAGATTGAAACGATGTTGAAAAATTTCTAGCTTTTTATTATTATTTTTTTCATTTTCATCACTAGAAGTAAACAATTGCAAATTACCTGCCGACAAATAACGACCTGAATAATAATTAAGCGGCCAAGTGCAATCAGAGCTCGCATACAGAGAGAGTTTTGTCCCTAATATTTATCTTTGAACAATTCTTATATATACCGGGTGAGTTTTTTTTTTATCTTTAGACAGCCTTATAACTCAAAAACAGTGCATTATTATGGAAAAAAGTTTCAAATAAAAGTTTATTTATATCGAGGGGGAAACTAAACTACGCTATTGTTTGTTGACCTAGAACAAGATTTCAAGAATATTTCGAGATCAAGTTCTGTTTTTTAAATGGAAACATATATGTTTCTGTACATATTCTTAATCTAGAAATAAAACTGAACAACTTTCACAGCAACTATTTTTTATACATCAAATAAAAACAAATATTAAATCAATTAGATCTCAAAAAATCCTAATAATTGTTTTTAACAATCTTTCAACTTATTTATCAAATAATAATGATCGAATATTTAATAGTTTAATATTGAAGGAGACAATAAAAGAGTGTATCTTCTGCTTTGGAATAATTATGTGAATCAATTGTTATAGACTGATGAAGACGGCAAAGCCCTCGAAACTATAGTCTCGTTATAAATAAATAAAATTTATAATTCCAGCAGAAGACACACTCTTTTATTGTCTCCTTCAATATATAAAAATTCTACTACTCTTGGCACAAAAACTTTCAATTTAATACAATTTAATAATTTTTCGCCAATGTTCTGAGACATTCCAGAGTGTATATCGCAAGTTTTTTTGATGAATTTCAGTTCCAATTTCGTTATTTTGGCCTTTTAAGTTTCTTCGTAGCCTTTATATTTCCTGTTTTTTATTTTATTTTATTTATTTATTTTTTAAATATATTTACATCACGATAAAATGAAGCTCCTGATGGCAAAATTATTAAATTATTTATTTAATAATTAAATATTTAATCATTTATTTAGTAATTAAATATTTAATCATTTATTTAATAATTAAATATTTAATCATTATTATTTGATAATTAAGTTGAATGATTGTTAAAAATAATTATTGGGTTTTTTGTGAGATCTAATTGATTTAATATATTTTTTATTTGATGTTGTATAAAAAAATAGTTTTAATGAAAGTTGATCAGTTTTTTTCAAGATAAGAATATGTACAGAAACAAATCTAGATTTCCATTTAAAAAACAGAACTTGACCTCGAAATACCTTTGAAAGCTTGTTCTAGGTCTACTTGTCCGCCTCCGTGGTCTAATGGTCAGAGTAACTGACTGGCAACCCGGAGGTCTCGGGTTCGATTCCCGGCTATACCCAGACATTTTTTCTGTAAGTATAGGGTCTGGTAATAAAAATTAAGTGGGAGATAAATTTAACCGAATTTATCGCGCGGAGAATTACCACTGCTCGAAACCCCTAAAACCTTAGTAAATTGGATATTGAATTGTATCTAAGTTTCTGAGATTGGCTCGTGATCCCGGCTTCTTTTCCTTCTGCTCTGTTCTTTTCACGATGGAGGGGCCAGCCCATACTGGCCTTTAGGGGATCCACCTTCTGGTGTATCTCCTTCTCACATCAATATCATTAAAAAAAACCCAAAAACTAACAATAGCGTAGTTTAGTTTCCCCTTTGATATAAATAAACTTTTATTTGAAATTTTTTACAAATAATGGACTGTTTTTAAGTTAAAAGAATGTCTCAAGATAAAAAAAACTCACCCGGTATAGTAGAAAATTTGGTTAACAATTCTGCGCCAACCGAAGACACAATTTCGAGTTAAGAACCACTCGTATAAGCTATAAGAAAAGAAAAATGTAATTTCTATTAAATCAAAAACAACCTTATAAAATAACGAAAGCCAGAAAAAAAGAAAGATTTTGTTGAACCGTGCAACTTCAAATCTGTGTATTTAATAATAGTGAAAAAATGTGGTTTTTAATAAAAAGTTTTAATAAAATAAAATCGCGAATAATATCTTAAATGTATCAATCCATTAGGATTGATTTCCTTCCACTCTCGGCCCGTTGAGTAACCAGCACGTAAACTGCCCTAATAAATCATTTGCCCTTTCTGTTGTTGCCCTTAGAGGGAATCCAGAGATGATGGTCAGAAAGAGAGGGTTCTAGGGAGGGATGTCTAAGGGTTTTGATTTGTATTATTGTTTGCGAAAATGATCCGAACATTTCCATCGACACTTGACTCAGCAACAAACTGAAGTTTTACTCGGTATTGAATTTATTTATTTATTTACTAGCTTCAAGGCCCGCCTTCGGTGGGCCTTTTGCTAACCAGGGGGCTTCGCCCCTGGAACCCACGTGGCTGCTTTATTGATGTTTTATTAGTTACAGAGAATAAATATAATTGTTTTATTATAAAGTCTTAAATAGATATAATTTGAGATTCTATTTAACTGTAATATACACTCATAACAAATAAGATGAAACAAATATTTAAAATGTATTAAAAATCCACTTGTTATCATTAAGGGGAAAATAAAAAAAAAGTTATATTATATGTAGGTATTATTATAGATAAGAAGACTTGAAAATTACAATTATTATTCATTTTGCTAGACACAAAAGTATATACAATCTATTTATAAAAATTCTCTTATTCTCAAGCTTGAGTTGTTTATCATAAAAGAATTTAGTCTTTTTGATTTTAAGTCGATTCTTCCACGTTTTCAGTAGAGCTTGCCATTAATAGTCAAAACATCAAAAATGGAATGCAATAAGGTTATTCCTCTAGTATTAGATAAGAATCGATCGTTATTTTTGATTTTAAGTCGATTCCTCCATGTCTTCAGCAATGGTTACCAATAATAATCGAAGGGTCAAAAATCTAATGTAGAATTGTTATTCCTCAAGTATTAGATGAGAATCGATTGCTATTTTTGATTTTAAGTCGATTCCTCCATGTCTTCACCAATGGCTACCAATAAAAACCGAAACGTCAAAAATCGAATGTAGAATGGTTATTCCTCGACTGTTAAATGAGAATCGATCATTATTTTTGAATTAAAGTCAACATGAACTGCAAATTGCAAGTGATATCTGATTAATAATAAAGAAATAAACATATTAATATTTCAAATGAATTTGGATAAAGTTTAGCAACGATCCGTTGCAGTTTATTTTTTTAATTTTTGTTTTTAAATGTACTTTAAAAAAAATAGATAGTTTTTTTAAATCTTTGTTGCATTATTAAATTCTTCTTCAACGATAATGTGGTTAGAACTATTAAGAATGAATGGCACTCAAAAATCTGACAAACAGGGCCGCCAACACATGTTTAGTTTGCTAGTTTAGTTCTTTTATTGTTTGGCAAGCTATGTTGGCTAACCTGAATTTTTTTTAGTTTTTCCTGAATTTTCCAATTTTCCGGGCAACTTTTCCAATTTTTTTTTACGTATTAACCTGAATTGGACTATTACGAACATTTAAAAAAAAAATAGCCAAATCGGTCCAGGCATTTGAGAGATCTGCGCTTACAAAGAAACAGAAATTCATTTTTATTATATAGATTGAACAATTTGCCCAAATCAAAATTTCTTTTTGCTTATTCTGTTAAAAAATGTCTGGAACGTGGAGAAAAATCATTTTCAAGCATAAATTTTTCTCTCTATGTGTGTGGATAACCACGATAACATAAGAATGAAAAAAGTCGAAGAAAGGTCTTTCTTAAGTTAAAATGTTTCTACTAGTATTTCTAAATTCGAGAACAGTGATTAGATCTTGGGCATTCTAAGCTTTAAAACTTCTGGTCAAAAATACAGAAAACATCATTTTTTGAATTATTTTAATGATATTTTAAGGCGTTGTTATAATATAGGCCGTAATAAATAAACAATTTAGAGGAAAATAATTAATAAAATAGTTTAAAAAAAAACTAAAAATGGTACACATTTCATGACGTTTCGTGAGTCAAGTCCAGAGGCTCACCCATAGTAGGTATAGGGTGATTTTAAGTTTTTGCAACTGGCCCTTAAAGTAAGAAGTGTTTATTTCCGATATGGGGATTAGATTAGATTTTGGACTTTCTAGCTCAAGACTTTCTAATTAAAAAAAAAGCTAAATTATTCAAAAAATGTCATTTTTTGAATTTATTTAATTGAGATGTTAATCTGATTCAAATAATAAAAAAAATCTATACTTATTATAATCGGCTTGCGCGTCGAGGCCGACGTGATTTTTTTTTATTTTAATATAAAATCCACTAATGGTTCATAACAAAATAAAATCTATTAAAATTAGAGAATTTAAACCCACTAATAGTTCAAAACAAATAAAATTTATTATCTATACTTATTATAATTGGCTTACGCGACGACGCCGACGTGAATTTTTAATTTTAAAACCCACTATTAGTTAATGACAAATATATTTTTTTGTCCCCGGAACAAAGGCCATTTAGACAGCATATCAGTAAAGTTTTAGTAGGGTTAGTGAAGGAGCCGAGTTTTAGCCAGCAATAATAGTAAGTAATAGTGAATAATGTGTTAAATGATATGAATAAAAATAAAGTTAAACTTAAAATATATTAAATTCCTTGAGTTGAGTTTAATTTATAAAAAAAAAAAAAAAAAGCAAAAAAACCACTTTTTTCATGCTCGATTACAATACTTGACCATAACCTGTATGGAAAGTAAAATTAAACAATTTAATTTTATATGCTAGCCAGGCTCGAACCCGGGCCTCCCGCTTGAACATCGTAATCAACGATGCTGAAGAGGGGCCAACGCCTTAGCTAGCTCGGCCAACCCGACTCCCCTAAAAGTTATTAAAATTAGGAAAATTAAATTAGTAGTTTACTGCGTGGTTTAGGGGGCGTAGTCTTCTGGCCAGCAAGATGCTCCCCGAAGGAGGGCTTCGCAGCTCGTAATAAATAGAATAAATATTCCAACAGGTGTGTTTGAATTACTATTTAATAAATTGTATAGAAAAATATATATTTTATTTTTTGAATAAATTTTAATCTAGGAGAATAACAGATATTAGGGATATGGCTAAAAAATTAGTAGGTAATTGAAAAAGTGGTTATTAATTAATTAATTTTTCTATAATGAAAATGGCGAAAAAAATTATTAATTCACCAAAATTGTAAGCATCGTACCGAGACTTCACTTTTTCTTCTAATTTTGAATTTAAAATATCTTCTTTTTATTATTTAAAAAGGTTAGTTTTTATTTATCGTTCAAGAGGAATCCAAAACTATTATTATTATGTGTATTATTAAGTGTTTAAAATTCTAAAAATATAAAACTTGAAAATATCAAAAGACCGATGTGAATCCAATGTGTTAGGGATATGTTGTTTTTTCACGTCAGAAGGGAATCTTGATTAATAATAATAAAAAAAATCACTTCTTTAAGATCTTTTTATTAATATTATTAGTATTATTAAAATATAAATTCTCTTAAATTGCGATTTAATTAAACAAGTAAGTATAAAGTTGAACAAAGAGGGTGAAGTACAAAAATAATAATAATAATAATATAATCCTCTTTGTTTTTCCAATTAGTAAATTCACATGGGATGCGAATATTTAATCAAAATTGGACTTTTTTTTATTTATTTGGAAACGAAATTAACTCGAGAGAGTGAGGGCTGGGGGCGGGGGTGGCGGTGTCGAGTATTCCTATCGGAACACTTTTATCCTTTTGAAAAGGGTGTTTGACATTTTCTATTAGCTATTGTTTCGAGAGAGTTGGAGAATAGCACAAACCCCGAATGGAGTCGTGCGATTCCGACCATTAATATTTCACATGGCACCAAGTGGTTTGAGGGCTAGAGTGGGCTATAGTGGGGTAAAGTGGGCTACTGCGGGGTAAAGTGGGATAGCAGCAGGGGGGTAAGCGAGAAAGAGGAAATTTATCATCGTTTCGGCGGAATCAATTCAAGAGAATTCCCTTTGGTTGGAGTGTGCAGGTGGCAGCCACCCCCGGGGAATAACCTCCCTTATACCCTTTACCATCCCCCTCTCCTTAACTCTCTCAAGCCTTTTCTTATATGGAATACACGATGAATCAAAAATCAATAGTAAGTATTCAATTTAATTGAATCAGAGAAGAGAGAGGGGAAAATCTTGTTTCGAAGATTATTTATTAAAAAATATTAAGAAAGTGAAAAAAAAGGGAATAGAATATGAACTAAAAGAAGGGGAGAAAATTGATCTTATTTTACTATATTCGGTACGTATTGAATCCACTGAAAATGTTGCTGATATTATGTTTAAAAATGTCTGAAACGTGTAGAAAAATAATTTTCAACAATGATTTTGTTTTCTGTTTGTATGTCTGAATTCAGGAAACCTTAACAAGGAAAAGTCAGAAAACTAAGTTGCTTCTTATGGTAAAATGTTTCTATTTCAAATGTGAAGAAATTGGATTTTGGGCTTTAAAAATGCAGAAAACTTTATTTTTTGAATGATTTTAATGAGATTTTAAGCAGATGTTACCTTATCTTTTATATTATTAAATGAGCAATTCTTGTATATATATATATATATATAATTTCGAAATCCGCTCTATCAATTTCTCTAAAAATTGGTTTACTTATCAAGCCTCGTGAGTTATTAGTCGTGTATAAATTTTAATCCAATTGAAATAAAGGAAGGGGGTGTAAATTAGTCATTTCGTAAAATAAATATTCTAATTGTTCATATCTTGCAGAGTCTTGAAATTTGAAACTTAAGCTATCTAGAGGCTACAAGAAGTACCACAAGAATTTGGCTAAAATGAAGTTCCGGAAGTTGATGTTTTCGTACGTAAGAATGTACCCCCCGGCGTTTCGCAACCACAAATCTCAGAGCTATGAAAATCGAAAATTACGCTCGATACAGATTAGAAAGGATACAGTTATGTTTTTTGTTTGTAATATTTGATTATTGTTTTTTTTTCTTATCGCATTGCACAGTTGTGGGGCTCTTTTGGCGCTCCCAACACTCTAGCCTCGGTTCTGGAGTCCTACAGACTTCCATATATACTTGTACTTTTTACTAATAGCCACAACATCTAGCTTAATTATCTGGACGGCTAATGAGGGTTGCAATCTAATTTGTTAATAAATCTGTTTTCATTCTGTAAAGGGTTGCCCCCCTCTGCGTGGCGCATTAAATCAGTCATTGAAATCGGAACACCGTAAGTGGACATTTACATGAAGGATTTTTCGCTTTTTTTTTCTCAAAAACGGCACAAACAATTTTTTTTTTAAAAATTGGTGTACTTATCAAGTGTCATGAGTTGTTAGTCGTGTATAGATTTTAATCCGATTGAAATAAAGGAAGGGGGTGTAAATTAGGAGAGTCGTAAAATAAATATTTTAATCATTCATATATCGTCTTCGGTAAGTCGAAGAGCTTTGAAATTTGAAACTTAAGCTATTTAGAAAAGTTACTGAGCATCGTTCGGCCGGCGCTCCAGACACTAATAATTATAGTTACTCTGTATGGTAAAGTACAAACAAAATCAAAATGGTGGATAGTTGTTAAAAAAAAGCCTTTTCAGGCATATGTATATGGACTCTTTTCTTTATTTTGACCAATATAATCACCCCCTGAATTATCTACGTCCATTACAGTATTTGACATTTTCTTTTACCCCCCCCTCCAATTAATTAAGAAAACTTCCTTAGCATTCCCTTGTATTTATTGATCAAAGTGGAACGAACATTTCGAGAGTTAAGTCGTTTCGACTCGTCCAGGGGTCGTATTTTTGTCAAGATTCTAAATCCTTGCGAAATCAGGTTAACCCCCCACTTTCGAAACGATCCAATCCGGGGGGAATACAAGCAGAGGGGGGGAGGCTGGTCTTTTGCTCTAGATGCATTGTGTGTAGCTCTTAAGCCCTTTTGGATCGCATCCAGCCAGCTGACTAGTCTTAGCTTAGAGACCATTGGACCGAAATAGAACCAAAGAAGAATAGAAGAAGCAAAAAGAAACACAGCAACAAATTCTACAGCTGTTTGTTCCACCCCCCCCCCCCTCCTAAATGTTATACTAGAATATTTTTAGAATAAAATATCTAAACAGAAAATTTTTCTCAGTAAATTTGTCAATTAATAGGTCAAATGTGATTTATCACCAGTGGTTATTTGTTGCTTATAACAAGAAACCTTCAGATTTGATGATTTACTAATCAATCAATCAATCATGGATTGTGAATTTGAAAATATTTCTAATGATATATTTATAAAATATAAAATGAATGAACATTTCGCTCTATTTTCAGATATTTTATGTTTATTTTGTTTCCACCCCTGATTTGTTGTAGTATATCTCATCAATGCGCGGAGTGATTGACGTTTCTAAAGAAAACTCTGAAAAAGGTTCTCATTAACGCTGTCTGGGTATCTCTCTCTCTCCCGCTTTCTGTAAATAATCAATTATTCGAAGAAGAAACATATGCGGAATCTATGTCAACTGAAATTTCCAAATAAATATTCAATATTCAATTCATCTTCGTGGCCTAATGAGCTAGTCCTATAATCTGGGTCATTGTTATGTAAGCTCTATATCTTTCCATAATGTTTCATTCTTCCCCAAAATATCGCAATTTAATTCAGCCTCTGCCAATTAATGACAGAGAGTAATATTGATAAAACTCTAGCATCTTATTATATTAAACGAGCAATGTTTATATATATATATATATATATATATATATTTCCGGTTGGGCTCTCGAAAACGGCTCTAACGATTTGGATGAAATTCACTGGTTAGGAGGGTTGTGTGTTAGACATTCGATCTGTCACGGTCTGTCTTCGGCTAAGTTGATTTTGATGGGTTTTTTGTTAATTGAAATAATTATTCACAGGTCGATGTCTCGATAAAAATGTTTATTCACATTTTTATTCAATTTCCTTTTAATAAATAATTGTTTTTTTAATTTTATATCCCACAATAAGATCATTATAATTATTATTATATATATATACAAAGTTTGAAAATTTAATTGATGAGGAATGGAAGGAATGAACCAATCGACTTGATTGGGGAATAATGGAATTGAAATAATTATCGGAAAAGAGGTTTTTTATCTAATTAGATTTTTCCTCTTATTAAAAACAAGGACTGGCAGAAACAGTCATCAAACACATAATTTCAATTGGGTTCGAACTATAATTAAACATATTTTTGCTAGATATCATCCTTTCTTGACTCGGATATTTTAATTAATTTATCTATTAGCATTTTTATCTAGATATATAGCTTATAAAAAATGTATAGGTTCCATCACATAGTCAATTTTTACTATATATTAATTTTTCTAGTGGTGTTAGACTAGGTAACTTGTTAAAACAAGTCTTCTGTTTTATCCCTCATTGAAGGGACTTATGAACAAGTACGTTCTTTATTGCTCTATATTCGTCGGCCATTCGTGATGCCCTTTGGCTGGTTGCGGAGGGATCGGTTTGGGATGCTCTGCTTGCCCTACTGTGCCCCCGAGCGGCCCGCCTTAGGGATCAGCATTTGAGGGCTGGCGAATTTATGGAAATATGAACGAATACGATCGGCTGGCTAAATGGGCATCTATGTTCCCGAGGCCAATAAAAGAAAAAAAAAAAAAAAAAAAACAAGGACTAAAGATGAATAAGGACACTCGATGGTGGAGAAGTAATCTCCGGAATCGAAGCTAAAATACAATGTATACATTAATTAATGTAAAATAATTGGTTTAATAAAATTTATAAAAAAAAAAATTAATTGATGGAGAGAAATTAGATTGGAGGAAGAATAATGGAATTTAAATAATTATCGGAAAAGAGGTTTTTATCTTTAATTAGTTTTTTCCTCTTATTAAAAACAAGGACTAAAAAGATGAACAAGGACACTCGATGGTGGAGAAGTAATCTCCGGAGTCGAAGCTCAAAACAATGTAAACATTAATTCATGTAAAATAATTGGTTTAATAAAATTTATAAAAAAAAAAAATTTAATCGATTAAAAATCGAATTTTAAATCCCACAATCGTATTTTTCTGTATTAGAATTTGGCAATTTAATTGATGAACTCAAAAATTCTTATTTAATTAAACAAAAATATTATACGGTATTTATTTATATACATATATAGACATAATCTGTGGGCCATTACAAGACTTGAAATGCAAAAACTGGGTGAGGGTGGTTGTGACGATGGGGGAGATGTGGGGGTGCGGTGTTGGTGGGGTACGGGGGGCGAGGGAAGTGGTTTCGGGGTGGGGCGGAATTGTGGGTGGGGGTGGATGGGGGGTGCAGGTGGTGCGGGCCCGGGTGGCCAGGGGGGTTCGGGGATTAATATCTAGCTTTTAACTGAAGCAAAAATTTACCGAGCATCGCTCGGTGGCCAGGTACTATCTTATTAAACGAGAAAAAAATGTATATATATATTTGTATCTTAGTTCTATTTTGAAAACGGCTCTACCGATTTTGATGAAATTCACGGGTTGACAATTCAATCTGTCACGGTCTCATCTTCGACAAAATTGATTTTGATGGGTTTTTTCGTAATCAAATTAATTATTCTCAGGTAGAAAAAATTCCGACATCTTAGGGTTTTAAAAAAAGGTTTCCCTTTTACTTTTGTACTCAGACAGAGAATGGGTTAAGTTAATTCATTGTTCTCAAAGGCCTTTAAGAAGTATAATGATTGTGGTTTTTAACATATTTTATTCTACCTAAACATCAAAATTATTAATAAACGTTTTATAATTGTTTTTATAAAGAAACTTATTTATTTAATAGAATAAAAAATAATCCCGCTTGAACATCGTTATAAATCAACATAATAAACATAATAATGCTTTAAAAAATGTGAAGGAAAAATACGGGGGGGGGGGGTAATTTTAATTAACAGACACGATTGTATTGTACTCCTTTTATTTTATTTTTATTTTTTATATTAACAAGATTTTCATATTGACGTACAAATAATAAACTAATAAAACAATGCAAATATTTGACCGTTTCTGATCCCTATAGTAATTTACACACACTTCCACACACACACGAACACTCAATGTCCAAAATCGGCTATAGTTACCGAAGGCCTTTAAAAAAAAATATTGTCCCCCTGTTTTATTTCTTCATTTTTTTCATTCTTTCTCACGAAAATTTACTTTCAAAAAATCTGTATTTTGCACAAAAAATCCTTCAAATATGCAATTTTATGCAATATTACTCAAATATGCAAAAATATGCAGTATAAAATTTAACACACAGTATCCTAGATGCATGATTCGGATAGATAATTGATCTCCTGGGTCGTATGTGGCGGCAAACAAAATATGCAATTGCATAGGAATCCGGTCTCTAGTCATGAGTTATTAAGCTATTTAGAGGCAAAAAGTTACCGAGCTTCGCTCGGTGCTCCAAACACTTAGTCATTAAATTGTATATGATAAAAATTCAAATATTATATCTTCTTCTTTGACAGTAAAATATTTACTTTTTTTTTTTATTATATATATTATTATTACATTTTTTTTTGTGGATTGAAGAAAAAAAAAATATCTTGAATTTTTATATAAGTTGACGGCGCCGATTTTTTGATTCTTATTTCCCAAAGCAACCTCCCCAAGGGATCAACGAATTTCCCTCCCTCTCCTTTTGACGTCTGTCAAAAGTCTTGATTGAACAAAAATTCTGTAATATGATATTTATACATATATATATATAAGAAATATACGGATGTGTGTAAAAAAAAGCAAGAGATGAAGAAGATTTCTTAAAAAAAAGTATTCAAAACTTAGGAGGTTTCGTAATGGAATGAATAAACGTTTTTTTTGCTGTTGTTGTTGTTGTTGTTGTTGTTGTTAGGGAGTACTGATTGCAAATCTTGAAAATTCTTTTCAAATTCCAGCTCGTATAGTTTGCAAGTGAGTTTGTTCCTTCGTCGTTTCTCAAAACTTTCAGATTGTTCCCTTTTCCTACCCCCCTCTACCACCCCCGCGCTATGGCTTTTTAAAATATGTGAACTTTCAAAACTGTTAAAAGAGTTAGCAATTAATTTGTCTTTTTATTTAAATATTTTTCCGATTATCCGAAGACAAAGTTTTTATTTTTTTTATTTATTTTTCTAAGATATTACGTAATAGTATTATAATCGATGTATTTATCGCACAGATTGCAGACAATTTAATTATTATATAAAGTAGAATTATTGTATACATATTTTTTTTCATGGCAATTTAAACAAAAGTTTTGCGGGTAATAAATAAGAAAATTTAAATCTTAATTTTTCCTCCTTTTATTGTACAATTTAATTTATTCTAAAATTGTGAATACCTATTTGTTGAAATGGTTGAATCAGTGGCGGGCGGTGAATTTTCTACTGTCCCAAAACAACTTTAATTTTTTTTAAATTTTATTTTATTCTTGACTCCTTTTTGCAAAATTCGTCGATACGGTAATTTTTTTGTTATTCTTCAATTTAACATTAGGGGCCGTCCATAAATTACGTCACACAGTAAGAGGGTAGGGAGCATCTCAGATTTGTGACAAAATGTTATAGGGGGGTTCGGGGATCTTGAAAATTACTAGTATTACAAGTAAGTAAAACTAATATATAAGTAAAACTAATAGTGTTGTCTCGCTGACTCGAAGATCGCTGGTTCGAGACCGAGTCTCGGCAGATAAGTATTTGCAGTCGCCTTCTCTTGGAAAGTAATGGCAACCTACCAAGAGTATAATTGCCAAGTGACCTCTCCGAATTAGCCGTTCGGAACCGGCGCGGCGTTAAAAAGTAGGTCCCGTATATCTGTGTAAAAACAACTAAACACCTTAGCACAAGTATATGTGGAGAGGGCCGACACCCGTTTCGGGTATGGCAGTCGAAGAAGAAGAAGAAAACTAATATATGGTCCTGTTTTAGTTTTAAATGTAAACTTGAAGATAAACGGCATCTATTAGTTAGTAATAGTTGTCATTTGGTAGTTTTACCTGGAAAGTTTTCAAGGAGTTTTGAAAATAGGTAATTTTATAGATTTCGATGTGCTCTTTCCGTATTTCAACTTGTCCACCTCGTATCTTTGCCGTTCGCGGCGCCATATTGGAAAAATGGCGCTTAAAATCAGTTTTTTGACAATATCTCCTTTCCGACTCATTTCATGATAAAAACATATATATACAAAATGAAACTAGAGATAATTTCTTACAATTTATATAAGGGCATTTATTTTCGTCAAATTAATAGTTTTGGTGTACGAGCGCCGCAGACCATTATACATCTACGCCAATCCGTGGCATTTAATTTTAACTGATTACATTTATGAATTATAAAAAATCTCATTTATTCCTTCATAAAATAAAAACCACTCATCTTAGAAACTTGATTTCTATCTTATTCTCTAGGAAATTTTATTTGCAAAGTTGAAATTCGGAAAAAGCACATCGAAATCTATAAAAATACTCATTTTCAAAATTCCCAGAAAACTTTTCAGGTAACCTCTTTTTTAGAACCAAATGACTGGACTATAATTACTGAGATTAAAATAACAAAAAAAAAGAATAATTAAAAAAATAAAACTGGATCTATTATATACAAGTATACTCAAAATAATAAAATAAATAATGACTTTTATGATCCAATACAAAAAAAATACAAATATTTTATAAATACAAAAAAACTTCGACCTCGAGGCCCAAAGCACTCACCATCGAATGTCCATTTTTTTTAATTTTTAACATATTTTTGATACTCCTTATTTTGGTAAGGGAAAAAATTGATAAAAAACCCCATAACTCGGAACTAAAATAATACCAGAAGTAATTACGAAAAATACATCGCCATCCATTACAAGTAAGTTAAACTACAATAGGTATTATAAAAAATAGTATCTGGAGGCACCGACCGATGCTCGGTAACTTCTTCCTTCAGTTAAAACCTTTATTTTAATATTATTTTTAATTTAAAATTCTGATAAAAAGGTCGATTTTTATTTGAGAACCGTTTTCAAATTTAAAAAAATACAAATATATATAGTATTCGCCCACTGTACCCCCACCCCGCTTGACCCCACCCCCGAAACCTCGCCCTACCCCCGGATCCCCACCACTACACCCCACCTCCTGCACCTGTTTTGATTCAACCATATGATTCATTTTTATTCATCCAATTGTTAATAAATAAAACCTATCAAAATGTGTTGTTTTTTCAGAAAATTGAGACCTGCTTATGCGAAATATATTTTTAAATAAATTCTTGATTATTTTTATTCTATTAAATAAATAAAGTTCTTTATAAAAACAATTATAAAACGTTTATTAATATTTCTAACGTTTATGGAGAACAAAATATGTTAAAATCCACAATCACAATACTTCTTCAAGGCCTTTTAGAACAATGAATTAAGGCAACCCATTGTCTGCCTGGGTACAAAAGAGAAAAGAGTAACCTTTTTTAAAACCCTAAGAATGAGATTTGTCTACCTGAGAATAATTAATTTGATTACGAAAAAACCCATCAAAAACAATTTTGTCGAAGATGAGACCGTGACAGATCGAATTGTCACCCCAAAAACCCCCTAACCCGTGAATTTCATCAAAATCGGTAGAGTCGTTTTCAAAATATAACCAAGATACAAATATACAAACAAATATATATACAAACAAATATACAATTTTTGCTCGTTTAATGAGAGTAGATATAACAAAGAAGATTGTATTAAAACACATGACTAAAATAAAAAATTATTTATGAATCTTGTGATTAATAAAAGAAAAAAATACTTGGAAGAATCTCCATATGAAGAATCTCTATAAGATGCTTCTATATATTTATTTGCTTCGCAGCCTGTAAATATATATCCACCATCCGCTCGATCAGTATGTGGCAAAACGCCTTGTTTTCTTCCATAGGGAGTCTCTCCTTGACTCCCCAGACGTTCGTCTTAAGTATGGAAACCGGGAACTTCTATATATACACCATTCATTGAAATTTCGAAATCACCAGTAGGGGATCGATCTTTAAGCCCTTCATAAACATTTAATCAAGAATTAGATTAAAATTCAATCAACAGAATTAAACACTATAATTTTCTAGACATTTTGAATAAAACCAAATTCCAAATGATGCCCGAATAACTGAGAAAATAATTTCTAAAAATATTTGTTTCCAAATGCCAAATGATTAATTTATTTATTATCCATCAAAATGTTAATTATGATAATTAAGATAGCCCTAATGCCCCCTAGAATACGATTTTATTAATATTTCTTTCATATTTTATATGGAAATATTAAATTTATTAACTATTTCTATTGGTAATGAACAGTATATCTATATTTAAACTAGCTGACGCCCGAGCCTTCGGCCCGGCGTCTTCTAGCCCCTGCCGGGGAGCGTCTCGTTTTATGGTTAGAATTTATATAGATAATAGCTGACCCGACCACGCGTTGCTGTGAATAACTTTTATGCTTCACGCCTAAACCACTGGACGTATCGAAACTATATTCGCAGCATATGTCCGTTTGGTCCTCAGATTGGTATATCTAAATTTTGGGCCAGGTTTATAATTATTGTTTCCTTAACCAAAAATAATATTGACAGTTAAAAGATTTCCGAAAAGCTATTATTGGTCATCTTGTTTGTTTGCTTTTACACCCCAGAGAGGCGCTGGCGTTGTTTCCTCGAAAATTAATATTTTTTAGATGCCACAGGTGTGATATCTATAAAAACAATCGCGTATTTGAATGGAATGTTGTGTGAAAATTTCAAAGAAATCGGTGAAGAACTTTCGGAGATCCTTCAACGTATCACTTAAGCGTAACAGTACATTTTTATTTATATAGATATTATCCTAATACAATACAATGCTTCCCTAATATTAGCCTATGCTTAATCCATGATGTGCCTGTTCAGACTTGTCATCTGGCTCTCTTTATATGATATATTCTAAAAACGCCCATATTGTCCAATTCTAGAATAATCAAATAAGATACAGTTCATCCTAGCTATAAGAAATTCAAATACGCCAAGATTAAAATGTTTTATTCATTTTAGAAAATAAAGGTTGATTCATTCACGGGTCCAGAAATGTTTTCACGGCGTAAAAAACTACTTATTGAAAATATTTATTTTAAAATTTGAAATTTAAAAATAAATTAAATATAATTATTATCATTTCCGTCCATAATTTAATTTATAATTTGAAAGTTTATATAAAAAAATTTCAAAAATAAATGTAATTAGATGTTGAAAATAAAAAATACATTTCTAATGGATATTTTTTCATCTAATAATAACTTGACTGGTGTCGTTGACATGTATTTTATTAATATATAAGTTTAATTTATTCGAGGTTGAGATTTTTGTATATAGGGATAAAAAGTAAAAATATTCTATTCTATTTTTTTGTAAGAAGTGATTACTCTTCTGTATTGATAAGGTTGTTATTAAAAAGAGAAAAAATTGTGTTTTTTGTTAATGTGCCAAATATCTTTTGAAAATTGTATTCTGATGGCCTTCAATGGTAACGAAGGTAATAAGAAAATTTAAACGAATGTGTGACATGACTATTTGGTAGGTAAACTATTGATACATGTATGTTTTTGGATTCTGACTGTACTTTTGTAAATTAATATCAAGAATGTTCTTATAATTATAGAAGCCCTGAAGAAGTCGGCAAAGTCGACGAAACGTTGGTGGATAAATAAAAAAGTCACACATAAAAAACTTGTCCTTATTTTCCCAATATAAACTTTCAAATTATAAATTAAATTATGACTGAAATGAAAATAATAATAATAATATAAATTCCGCAAATGGATTAGAAATCCAACACCAATTGTTTCGTATTTCAAATGAAAATAAATTTGTATTTTGTTTCTGTTTCTTTGAGCTTAATTCGAATTAATAATTAATTGATTTAGCTGTCTTGGATTGTCTTAAGCTAAGAGAGAGAGAGAGGGTAAATTATTTACTAGAGAAATCCCGGAGATTAGCCAAAGAAGCGAATCAAAGCGACGCTTTGTAATTTGGATTCTAGAAGGTGTGTGCTCCGACCTAAGATTAATGGAGCTTAATCGTCACCTTTGACCCCGAGGACATAAACAGAAAGCCCTTCCGGTTGAAACACATTCATCTTTATAGGGAACTACACTATGCTCTTCATATATGACATTGTTAAAACCCTACTCAAATAAATAAATACAATAAAAAATACAAATCTCTATAAAACAATCTTGGAACGTATATGTATTTTTGAACTAGACGTTTCAGAAGAAATTCTCCTTTATCAATAGAAAAACAATCAATAATTAAATTTAAAATACATTTACTTATATAAATTTAATAATTCAAAAAAAAAAAAAAAAAAAAATAACGCTGATTTTAATAAAAGTAATCTAATTTAAGGCCAATTTTAATATTGGATATTAATTTATGTGAGTATTGTAAAAGTTTTTAATTTTTCCTTTCATTTTTAATATCAAATTAATAGATAATTTTTATAAATTTTAAATATGGATTCGCAAAGATTTTAAATTGGGTAAAAATTAAAACAAAAATCAATTCAAAAACAATAACCTTTCGGGTTTTAATCAAAATAATCTGTTTAAAAAAAGATTATTATTTAAATAATAATAAAAAGATCTTAAATATAATAAAAAAATAATAAAAAATTTCATTTTATTTTATTTCAAAAAATAGTTTAAAAAAAATATATCTTATAATCAAAATTTTCAAAAATGGTACCGAGAGTATTGAAAAAGTTTTACTTTTTCTTCTAATTTAATTTTTCCAAATTGAAAGATAATTTTCAATAATTATAGGTTCCCAAAATTTTTGACTTTAACAAAATCAAAACAAAAATTAATTCAAAAACAACGTTTCGGTTTTTTTACTGATACTTTTTAAAACATTTTTGTCTTGATTCCAACTCTCTGTGAACCTATATTAAAAATTTTAAAAATAATGTTTATAAATGATATCTAGTCAATAATTTTTATAGTAGTTTATTTTTAATCCAAAAGTTTATTTTTATTTTAAAATCAAAAATCAAAAATCAAAAGAATCAATAATTTTTAAAAATTACCTTTTAATTTGTAAATATTAAATTAGAAGAAAAAGTAAAACCTTTTTCAATACTCGGTGCCATTTTGGAAAAATTTTATTTTATGATATTATTTTAATTTTTTAACTAATTTTTGTTTGGATTTTGCTCAAATCAAAAACTTTGAGAACCCATTTTTTATAAAAGTTATCTTTCAATTTGTAAATATTTTATTAGAAGAAATCCATACTCGTATCTACTAAGCTCCAATATTAAAAAATGCCCCTAAATTCTAGATTTATAAATCTACCAGCTGCAGAAACCCCCCTTCGGCGGTCATGTTTTTGTTTGAAAGTTTTAGATTTTAAATTATTTTTATTCTCACACGCATTTATTTAACGCCTTGCTCTATTCTATCTCTTTAGCCAATCAGAAAGATCATTTCGACACCGTCGTAAGCCGATTATTATTATAGTAAGTATAGATATAGATAATATCGCGATTGAACATCTATATGTTGTTGTAATTTCGAAATCTCGGTATGGAGCCCAGATCACACTTGGCCGCTTTTTTTCTACAATTCTATAGATATATTGTACAAATTAGCAACTAGGAAATGCACCCAGCAACCATTTTATTGACCTTTAATAAAGTGAACGTGTGGAATGCATGTAACTGCTGCTGTTGTTGTTGTTGTTGTTGTTGCGGTATGTATTAGCATCAAGTGAATGTTGTTCTATTTCTCAGCCTGTGCACTTGTAGTTGTAAGAAGATCTGGATGACCTTCTTCTAACTATATAAGTAAGTCAGATTGAACAACCGACCGGCCACACCTATAATTAATACCATTTTTATGTCATTTTCCCACAACTGATATCTCAATCTAATTTATCAGTATAATATTATGATTTAATAGATAACGTTTAGTATTTAATTAGAGAGCTTTTTTTTAATTGAAATTTGTTAAATAAGAATTTATTAGCATTTTCCGGGTTGACATTTATAGGGTCAAGGATGCAATTGTTTCTGAGAATATTTTTATTGTTCGTGATATAGTAGTTCGATTTTGCAACAGGAAATTGTATCAATAAACAGTTATATTGAAAATACCCAAGAATGTTTTTCTATTACAATTTTTAAAGCAGATCTTCAAAGAATCGTAAAACCATTAATACAGGGTGTCTGGTAGCAGATTTATATTTTCAAACTTAAATAAAAAACGTAATAATTGACATAAAGTTTTATTAAGAGCATTGAACGAAAGAATAGAAATGCGGATTTTATTTTTTAAAGAGTATGTCATCCAGATGTCTTCCGTCGAGTTCTTTCTTCTCTTTCGCCTGGCCTCGAGAATTTTCGAAAAAAATGGTCCAATTATCTCATGCATGGATAAGGCACACCAAACAGTTACCCTGGGGCAATGCAATGGTTTTTGATGTTTCAATCGAGGGTTGCGTGTTCTTGGAGACCAATAACGGCAGTTTTGCTTGTTGACGTGCCCGTTTAAGTGAAAATGAGCCTCGTTGCTCCAAAAAATGGGATTTACGTAAGAATCATTACTCTTAAAAAATGTTTCCACAGCGAACGCGCGATGCTCACTCGACCACTGCGACATCGTGACTGACAAATCCGCACGAACGATAATTCTGACGGCGCCACCCTCCCCCCACACCGTTTATTACTTTTTGAAATAATCGTATTTAAAAATATAAATTTGCCACCAGACACCCTGTATAAACTAGAGTGGTCCTTATTTTTGGTATTTTCGAATTTTTTCGCTGACAGAGGCTCATATGGTTCTAATTAAATAAAAAAATATCCCCCCCCCGGGTTTCAATTCTTTATCCCAATTTTAATTTTAATCTGTGCCGAACAGCGATGCATGTTTCCCATCTAAATAACAAGGGGTTTTTGGCAATGAAATATCAATTTTTTTATTCCGGCCAAAGCAATGGATAAAAAAATTTGAAAGTCTCTAGGAATTATCGTTATAATAGTAGCATTCACTCAGAATTTTTAAAGATTTTTAGCTATTATAATTTTGGAGTCTATAATTTACTAGCACTAAGATATAGCAGTATTTTATCTAGCTGTAACTCGAAAATTATAATAGCTAAAAATCTTTAAAAATTCTGAGGATGCTACTATTATAAGGATAAAGTGTACAGAGTTTCAAATTGTTTGAACTATTGCTTTTGCCGGAATAAAAAATTGATATTTCAATCCCAAAAACCCCTGTTATTTAGATGAGAAACTTACATCGCTGTTCGGTCCAGGTTAAAATTGAGATAGAGACTTGAAACTCGGGGGAAATGTATTTATTTATTTCGAAACATATGAGTCTCTGTCAACTTAAAAATTAGAAAATACCCAAGATAAGTATATTATAATGGTTTTACGATTCTTTGAGAATCTGCTTCAAAAATTGTAATACAAAAACATTCTTGGGTATTTTCAATATAACTGTTTATTAATACAATTTGGTATAGTACAGAGAGGACCGAGCATCGTTTGGTAATTTGTTTGTTTTTAATTATTATTTATTTAATCAACCACTTGTTTCATTTTGATTCAACCACACGCTTGATTCATTTTTATTTATTTATTTATTTTATTTTATTTTATTTTATTTATATTTGTACGATGCTCTGAGGCAGTTGTCTCATATGAACAGTAAAAATTACAGTAGCAATAAGAAGCAAGAATTAAAATAAAAAGTCTTACAAATTTTCACAGTTTTTAGTCCTAAGTGTGTGGATCATTTAAAAAACGATAAAATAATAAAAAAAAGATAAACAGAATTTAAAAGTTTACTAAAAGTGAAAAGGCGAAAGAACCAGCAGTAGGTATATTATTTTTATCTATAAAATATTATTTTTCCAAAAATGAGACCTAATTTTTAAAGTTGATTTCTCCATGTCTTAGATACCAATAATAACCGAAACGGTAAAAATGGAATGTAGAAAATGATTATTCGTCAAGTATTAGATGAGAATAGATGGCGATTTTCAATTTTCAGCCGATTCTTTTAAATCTTCAGCAAAGTTAACGGATTAGATAACAACACAGTTGCTATGTTACTGTAAACTTTCCTCCACATTTAGCATTTAACTGAAAGAAGCCATTTCATTCTTACTTAAGAAAGGTTAAATGAGCTATATTAAAAAGACGAAATAAATAAATTTTAAACAATTGAAAAAAAATTCTTGCTTTCTGTGAAGTACTTTAAATTGAATTTTACCTAAAATATTGAGGTCCTCAATTTACTTAAATAGAATATTATGTTTGATCAAAATTGGTTAAGCCATTTTCAAGATATTTAGAAAAAAATGTAGAGTATTAAAGTACTAATGTTTGTGAGCCGATATGAACCAAAGGCTAACCACTGCTTAAGTTTGTTAAAATAATGCAATGTTTTCAATTTCATCGAAATCATTAGAGCCGTTTTCGAGAAACCGATTCTGTAATATATATATTTATAGAATTAGAAGATAAAATGAAACGCCTTTAGGGTATGCAACCGTTAATGCAGTGTGCTAGCTCGTTTGAGGATATTTTTGAAGTCAGAGTACGGACCGATAACAAAAAATGTCGGTTTATTAACGCTAGTGAATATACATATATTAAATACAGAGATTTTTGATTTTCATATATTTGTACAATTTAACAATTTTGGGCCCCCTCTAGGGTCATTAAAATCAATAAAAAAAATGTGTGAGCCTCACCCACATAAGCTCATGAGGAAGTAAAACTTTAATTTTAAAAGCCACTAATATTATATTTCATCCAAAATAAAATAATGTTATATTAAAATAAGGAAATTTTTTATTATTATTATTATTTTAAGAGTAACAAATTGTTCATGACAAATAATATTTCTTAAAATTAGAAAATTTAAGTTATTATTTGTGGGATTGAATCTAAAGTTTGACCTAGGATATATCGGAGATCCTGAAAGGATCAGATGGCAAAAGGGTTTTTTATTATATTAATTTTTTCATCTTATTAAAAACAAAGACCACAAAATTATCGGAAGCTCAAGAAGATCAAGGACAGTCGATATTGGGGAAATAATCTCTGAAGTCGAAGCCTCAAATTCATTGTAAACTTTATTTCATATAATAAAATTAGTTCAATAAATTTATTATTAAAAAAAATAAATATATTATTTGTTTCTTATTTCCCCTTTATTGTAACAAAAAATTCAAACAGATACGTACCTAAAGAAATTTTACTTCCAAAAATTAAGCATAATTTTACTTAAAGATGTTCACAAAGATACTTCACAGTCCATGATAATAAATATTTTCTCTTGGGATCCCATCAAAAATTTGATCAAAATTGGTTAAGATCATTTTCAAAGATATTTAGAACAAAACTAAAAAAGTACTGAAATAAAGTACTAATGTTTGTGGTCCGATTATGTACCAAAAACTAATCAGCGCTTCATTTTGTTAAACTAATGGTATATTTTCAAGTTCCTCGAAATCGGTGGAGCCGTTTCCAAGAAATCCTTTCTTTATATAGGACTAGCTGCAAGGCACGCCCCCTGGACCCCCAGCACTCGAACCCTCATACCCCCACTCCCACCCACCACACACCCCGAAACCACAACCCAACGCCCACCCCCGTGCCCGCACCATCCCAACCCTGTCCCCACACCACCACCCCAACACTCCATTCCGCACCCTAACCCACTAACCCCCTACCCCTAAAACCACTCCAACACCCCAACCCGCACCATGCCTCCCCCTAGCCCCCTGGACCCCACCCCCACCACTCCCTGCACCTCCACCCTACTCCGCCTCCTCCTCACCCCACCCCCGCACCCACCCTCCGCACCCAGTTTTTGCATTTCTAGCCTTCTAGTCACCCACAGATTATTAATACAAATTTGGTTGAGTTTGGTCAAGAGCAGTTTTTCATTTTTTTCACCCCCCCCCCATTTTGGGTGGTTTTTATTTCTAATACAGAAGTAGAGATTATGTATACAAAATTTGGTTGAGTTTGCTCCAGGGGCAAGAATTTACATATTTTTCACCCTCCCCCCTTTTTGGGTGGTTTTTTAGTAAATTTTTAAACAAAAAGTTGTCAGAAATCACATCCCCTACAACTTTGCTCATTATAAAATTTGCCGTAGAGTTAATAGTTTAGGAGTTATTTGATAATTTTCATTCGCGCGCCCCCCCAAACCCCCTTTTGGGGTCAAAATATCAAAACGTTATATAGCTAAAAACGTAAGTTAGAAGACATCTGATACAAATATGAAATTTCATAATAATCCCTTCAGCCGTTTTGACGTGAATCGTGAGCAACTTTTCGCGGAAACCACTGAAACATACAGACAGACAGACAGACAGGAATTTTGTTGAGGGTGTTTTCGTTCATAGCTTTGCTTGAAACGTGTGCAACCAAAATTTGGCGTGATTTGGACCAATGTACAGACAAAACCTTAATTTTATATATATAGATGTATTATATGGGGGTTATTTGCATCAAGTAGAGGACATTTTCATTGATTTCTCTTTATGACTCTTAAATTTACTTTCGGCATTTAGACTCATTAACACACACACTGAGACTCAAACTCTTAAAATACTTCACCTTTTAAATTGCCATTATTTTCATCTTTATTTTATTTCCATTTCTTTATATCTTTCGAAATTGCTTAGTAATTTAGAAATTTAATTCTTCTGCAAGATGTGTATTTCATTTATTACCACCATTTATTAATATAATATTTTTTTATATATAATAATAATTTCCGTTTCCGTTTTAACTCTTTATTATTTTTTTTTGTACAATTCAATTAATTAATTCTGTCGTTTTTTTTTTCTCAGCATGGTCTTACCCGGTTTATATTGGTGCGTGCTGTGCCTGTGTGACCCCTTTGGAAGTTTTAAATTTCACCGATGAAGGGTTGACTCTTCCTGCGAGCGTGACAGGCTGACTATTTTGAAGGAAAGGAAACGTGTTCAAGACAGATGGAACTCATTGAACTGCAAGCAAGGTATGTGGAGGAGGAAGGGTTTCAAGGGCTTGACAATTTGTTATTGATAGTTTTCTTTCGAAATATCGGGAGGGAACTTGAATAGACAGACACCAGAAGGGAGATTATCATAGAGCAGGGACAACTTTTTTTTTAGCTATAACCCCTAGGTATATTTGATTTCACCGATATTACCGAGAAAATGAAAGACTATTTAAATTCAAAATTATTAACCGACTTCAAAAAAGGAGGAGGTTCTCTATTCGACTGAATTTTTTTGTGTGTGTATATGTTACCTCATATCTCCGACAATTGTGAACCGATTTTGAAAAAAAAATTTGCATTGGGTTCAGTCTAGCTTCCGATTGGTCCCATTTTTATTGGTAATAGACCTTTTTTGTTAGATTAATTAAATTAATCTTAAGAAATTCAAAAAGAAATTCAAAGACGTTTTTATAAAGCGAAATTTAGAGAATACTTAGCGTCTCGGGGTGGGGTATCATGCGGGCTATACGCGGATTGATACCGGGTAACACCTAGATGGACCATATCTTTTTTCGCTCTCTTTGAATGGAGAATCAGCTGGACCTCAATGGTTCTTATAAAACGGTAGTCTCGCTAAGTATTCTATAAATTTCGCTTTATAAAAACATCTTTGAATTTCTCTTTGAATTTCTTAAGATTAATCTAATTAATTTGATAATTTTCTATATTTGTATAAATATACTAGAAAAACAAATTTACTTATAATTTGTTAAAAATTCCGTTGAGTGGATTTGCTCGCGAGTTTATTCCGCGGAATTCTAAATTACTTTTTTGTTAGATTTGTTCAGGCCTAACTTCTTTGTTTATGAACCGATTTTGATGATTCTTTTTTTATTTGAAAGGGGTATCTTAGGGATGGTGCCATATTAATTTGGTCAAGTTCTGATGATATGATCACTATTAATAATATCACTAAAAAGAGAAAAATAAAAATAATTTTTAAGAAAAAATAAAACCGACTTCAAAAAATTAAATGCAACAAATAAAATACACTAAAAGGTATAAAATAATTATTATCTTATTTAGTTACAATTAAACGACGAAATATTAACATGAAATTACTTTTTGAAGTCAGTACCAAACAAACTATACCTATAAGCGAGCATACCCTCCAAACCTACTAAGTAAGATCCGTCGAGTGCGATACATAAAAGGTATATGTTTGGCACCGACTTCAAAAAGTTATTTCATGCTAATAGTTCGTCGTTTAGTTGTAACTAAATAAGAAAATAATTATTTTATACCTTTTAGGGCCGGTTGTATGTGGCAAATTAAATGCTTTTTACCACTAACCAAGGCTGGATGGTAAATGGAGGGACTGGGATGGCCAATCAGATAACAGGCACTGAAAGTTCCTGTCATCTGATTGGCCATTCCAGCCCCTCCATTTACCATCTACCATTGGTTAGTGGTAAAAGCATTTACTTTGCCACATACAACAGGCCCTTAGTGTATTTTATTTGTTGCATTTCATTTTTTGAAGTCGGTTTTATTTTTTTCTTAAAAATTATTTATTGAAGGACTTTATAATAGCCCAGGCAAGTTAGAACGAAAAAAGCCACGCTGGCTAATAAATATCCACAAGCTAGAAAGAATTTTAATCGACGTTAGGCATCCGAAATAAGAATTATATGAGTTTGCGACAGTTTCTGGTTGGTCCTAAATTTTTGAGGGCCTAAAAATCACGAAAATTTTGCGCTTTTTTCAGATTATTGTTTATAACACAAAAACCATGCGTTTTACAGAAAATATTATTCTTACCAAAATACAAGAGCATAAAATATCGCGTTGAATTTGCTAAGAGTAAAATTTTCTGAAAATCATGCGATTTTCGAGTTATAAGCAAAAATCTGAAAAAAGTCCAAAATTTTCGTGGTTTTTAGGGCCTAAAAAATTTACCACCAGTCAGAAACCGTTACAAAGTCATATACAGTAATCCGTATTAATTGTGACCGGACCCTTGTCCGGATTATCAAAATGAAATGTCCGGATTTTCGAAAAGAACCAAAAAAGGCTGTTTGAGTTCATAACAAAAAGAAAACGTGCTAAAACCGTTAATAATTCATTTTAGTGGTTAAATAATTGGAGCAGATAAATAAAACCAATAATTAATATGTATCTACTTATAATGTATCGTATCTTCTACGTTTTTCAAGTAATTGAGCTCGAATTTGGTGTAGGTATAGATGTATTTTCAAAATTACAGTTTAGAACCGTTTTTTTAAATTCTACCCTAGCGATGGTGAGAAATGGTTGGTGGGTTAGAGAGTGATCGGAGGTGGAGGAGGATAGAGGGTTCAGGGTCGGGGGAGGCTAGCAAGAGTCCAAATTTCTGTCAAATTTAAATTCTCTAAAAATAATTGATTTACAAAAAAAAAAATGATAAAACAACTATTTTTTCTTTGAAAAAGGAAGAATTTCCTTCGAAAAGTTTGAATTTTAAGTAAAGGTTTATAGATTGTTTTATAAAAGATAAAATTCATATATTAGAATACGTTTCTAGTAAATTATAATTTTTTTTTTTTTTTTACTAAGTAAGTATAATAATAAAATGTTTACCCCCCCCCCCCTCTTCGGGATGGTATAGTTTTCCACTAGTTTATTAGTTCGAATCCATTATAATTTTGTTTTAATGTGACTTGGGAGTATATTATTTAAATTATACGAGAATAAGAAGAAGAATACGCTGGGGTAATAAATATAAAGACACGCAGAGGCAGAGCAGTTTCTGATTCATTTGGTTGAATCATGAAAATTAACTTGACTAAGTCGCTAACGAACGAACCAATGAATAACAGGAATAATATTATTAACAGGGCGAGGAGGCTTTTATCATTTTTTTTTAATGGGAGAGTAACTGTGTCTATATATATGTGCTTAAAGATGTTCACCATATGTGTTGACGTGGGAGGAATCGGGAATCCCATCTGAAGACATTCAACTCTCAATCCCTCCTCTGGCCATGACAAACACAAACAAGAATTTAATTGAAAAGATTTTGAGAGTAGCAGAGTTGTTAATTCATAAAAAGAAATCAATGAGGTTATCCTCTGCTTGATTAGCTTCTTTGGCTAATCCCAATATTTAAGTATATCTAATAGTGGAATTTTTTCAATGTGTATTTCAAATGTTGAATTAACACTAGAATTGAGAATTTGGAAATTTCAATTATATTTAATTTTTACACTCTTTATATTAGCTTCACCTGTATAGGTATATGTATGTATGTATATCTATCAATGTGACTTTTGTTCTGTTAAATTCCGCAAACATTTTTCTATAAAAATAATTGTTTATTCAATTTAAATAAAATTATATAAAAGAGGGAATTGGAGGAGGAACCAATCGACTTGATTGGGGAATAATGGAATTGAAATAATTATCGGAAAAGAGGTTTTTTTATCTAATTAGATTTTTCCTCTTATTAAAAACAAGGACTAAAGATGAATAAGGACACTCGATGGTGGAGAAGTAATCTCCGGAATCGAAGCAAAAAATACAATGTATACATTAATTAATGTAAAATAATTGGTTTAATAAAATTTATAAAAAAAAAAAAAAAAAAAATTATATAAAAATAAAAATATTTCATTCTGTTAAATTCCGCAAACATTTCTCTATAAAAATAATTAAGACTAAAAAGTAAAAAAAAAATTATAATTTAAAAAACTAAAAAACACGCTATTGCACTAAAAAGTACATAATAATGTAATAATCAAAAAGGGTGGGGCACTTTGTCGAAATTAATTAAAAGTACATGCTTCTCGACGCCCCACACTTTTTGATTATTACATTATTATGTACTTTTAGTGCAATAACGTGTTTTTTAGTTTTTTTAAACTACATATAATTTATTACTTTACCATACATGGTCAAGCATTGTAATCGTGCATGAAAAAAGTTTTTTTTTTTGAAATATCTAAAAAACGGCTGAAACTATTGTGTTTAAAAAAATTGAACGGAACCATGGCATTTTGCTCTATAAAAAAGTTCTAATAAGTGATCATCGGAAAATTATATTTTTCAAGATATTATTTATTTTATCAAAATGTCTGTTAGTACGTTACCAAATTTACTAGCTCAAAAACTAGTGTGAATATCAATACGAAATTTCACATGTAGTTTTAGTGGATTGAGATTAAGAGCTTATTAGATTTTGGTTGGAATGGGGGGGTTAAAATTAAGATTATAAGATTTTCAATCTAAAAAAAAAAACAAGAAAAATTAAATATACTATAAAATGAACCTATAATAAAAAAAAGTTATTATTTTCTTGGGGGTCAAAATTGGGGGAGGAGGGGGTTCAAAAAATAAAACAATCAATATAAGTTTAGTTGGTTCATGTCCACTTTAATAATTTTTGGGCGATTTTTTTTATCAATTTTCATACGACGTTTCGTCCTTTTCAGGACTTTTTCATGTCTTGATTGTTTTATTATTTTATCAAGGATTAATATTTTAAGTAATTGAGTAATTGAAAAATTCTGAAAAGGACGAAACATCGGATGAAAATTGATATTTAACATTAATATAAAAAAATTGTTTTATTTATTAATATAAGTTATGGACCCTTTAATCGATTTTTAAGAAATTTCTCGTTTACACCCTTATAATATAATCTTATGAAAATGACTCACTGTGTGAATTTGATTGTGACAAAAAAAGGGGGGGGGAGGTTTAAAAATATTTTCAAACAAAAATCGAAGAAAGCTGATATTTCTAATAAAATATTCTCATAAAATTAGAGGAGATATTATTAATTGATAATGGGCCCAAAATTAAGAGGAGGGGGTTCATTTGTAAATAATTATAATAATTATAAACCCAGGTTTTACTTAAAGTCGTGTGGATGTCCATATCAGTTTATTTTTATCAATTTTACTATCTAGGTATTTTTCCTCTTAATTTTTTTGAATGTTTATATATGCCTATGTATTAGTGAATATAAATACTATGAAATTTTATCGTGAAAAGAAACCGTTTCTATTACTCCTTTCACTAATCGAGTGAAATCTAAATGGATAATCAGTTTTCGAACAACATGAATGCTAAGTGAAAAAATAGAAAGGGGTAAAAATAAAAAACATGGCTGGTATATATATTGAGGTATATTATATACGTAGGTTGTATATAGGTGTATAATTTGTAGGAAATTATCCTCTATATATATACCTACTATACTCTCTTTTATCATCGATTTATTTAAATATTAAATTATATTTAATATTTTCTTTTTTTATTAAATTGATAAAAGATCCATATCTCTATAAAATAGAATATAATTTTTCGAGTTTATTTAATTATCATAAATAAATAATAATTTTGAAAAAATTGAATTTACAATAAGGAGTTTCAATAAATAATTATTTGCTAAGTAAAAGTTGGAGGAATTTTTTTTTCCATTCTATAAATTAAAATACCATCTAAGAGTATATTGTCTCTATGATAAAAAATAAACCGAGAGAGATATCTACGGGATTTTTTAATCTTAGTATTATTCGGAGTGAATAACTAAAAGAAAATGAGGCCAATAATCAAAAATAATTTTATTTTTAAAGAGTTTTTTTGGATCAAGGTATCGAAAAGTGGCCAAACGTATTTTCTATGTTAAAAAATTATATATATAATAGGCCAAGATTAATTTGCAGCAACGCTGACGCAATGGTGCCTACAGGGAGCGCTGATGCCGTCGGTATATTTGCGGCAAATTTGAAATATAATTGTAATTTGGACTCGAATTTTGAAATATTAAATATATTGATAATTATTCCTCCCTCCCCTCACCACTCAAAAAGTAAATTTTCAATTCGCTTTTCTTTGCGCACAGAAGAAGAAATTAATCACATCTTATTTGGTTATATATTTTATATATTATTTGTTTATTTTTTAATACTTTGCCACTTTTTTATAATTATTCAAAAATCTAAATTTTGTTATTCTTATTTTTGATTTTTACAAAATTGAACGACTTAAGACACGCATGCCTGAGTTTCTCATTCCCCAATACTGGAGGAGCCTGTCATACAAACAACACCCGATCTCTTTTAAATATTTGGAGCCTTATATCGATTATCAATCCTAAATTTTAAAACATGATATAATATAATTTCTCCTCACACGATCCCACTTATTTAAATAAATCTATTTCCACACAAAAAATGCTGAAGATTATAGAAGAAAAATATTCCCATATTCATATCTAGAGCCTCATTTCTGTAGCTGGTCAGGACGAAAATGAGGCGAAACTTTTAAAGACTATGCATTTTCGGGAGTTTAATATACATTTGGAGTGTGGTTTGTTAAGAGGAATACAATTTTGGACTGAGACGCTGCCCGCCAGGACACCAGCCTGAGAGCCGAGCTTTCGACGGCGTGCCGAAGGCGCGCACGAAAAGCTCGTAGTCCAATAGTGATATCGACAAGCTATTTTTTAAAATAATACCTACTATTGTTCTTATTGGATTAATAAAAAAATTTTATAATAAAAAATGATTATTTTCGATAGTTTTTTAGATAAATGTCTCAAAAGGAATCCATCAATTTATTGTTTTGATTAATATTGTCATTCTTATACTCATATTTGATAATTTTTTGTACTTTAACATTTTTGTATTGATTTATGCAGATATCTTTTATTGCAGGGGTTCCCCAAACTTTACTTTTCCGAGTCGCGGAGCTTTTTTCAATTAAAAAAATTTCAAGAGGTCATTCAAGATTTTTAAATATATCCAAAATGGTAGAAAATTGGTTTTTTTTCTCGTCCTATTATTATTTCCTACGTTGAAAATTTCAAATCGATATATCGAATTTATACAGAGCCGCTCGGAGACCGTACTTTTAGATGTTTTTCGAGTTACCTGTAAATATATAAATATTAAATTTTTTTATTCTTATGTCTCTTGCTTCATTTCTATTCGTTAAGATGTCAACAATAGAAAAAAATTGAATATTTATAAACTCGAAACATCAAATTCTATACTCTAGTTTAAAAATTAAAAAACTTGATCGACCTATATAAATGATATAAATGATATTTCGACTTGAAATTTTCACAATATTTATAATTTTCAACGTGGCCAATAATGTCATGAAGAGATAAAATTCAATTTCTACCATTTGGAGATTTTTCAAAAATCTTGAGTGATCTCTGAAAAAAGGTGAGTAAAAATTTTTAAATTTAATTGAAAACTTTTAGAGTAATAATAAAAATGCTTAAAATGCGGTAGGCTTTCCGAAACAAAAAAAAAAGGAAATAAAACAAAAATGAGTTTTGAATTCGATATATTTCTATTATTTATATTATTTACTTTTTTTGTAAAACCTACCTCGCAATTTACGCAATTTTTATTATTATTTAAAAATATTTCACTAGAACCAACACCTATCTCCTTAAAAGTTAAGCTTTGGGCGTGTATTATTTTGACTTTAATTCGTTAAATCTTTGAGCGACATTCATAGGGTTCTGTTTTGCTTTTTTACAGCACATAACAGAAGTTTCAGTTTGAATTTAATTCATTTCGAAATAAATAAATATCTACACAATTCAAATTATATAGGTAGGTACTTATATTTTTTAATTTATATAAATTCCAATCTAATTATAATTTCTACATGAAATTTAAATTACGAATTTATTTTTATATTTATATTTAATTAGAATAATAAATTTAAATTAATTTCTCCAAGATATTGTATATTGGATAAATATTATTTAATTAACCTTTAGGGTGTATTATTGCCATTAATTCGTTAAAATTTCTAGTAGCGACCTTAATATGGTTCGGTTTTTTTAAGGAATACTAAACATAAAAGTTTCAAGAATGAATTTAATTCATTTCGACAAGAAATTGTATATGCATAAACTAATAACTTAATATTATCAATTCAATATGTATTAAATTCAAATCTAATTAAAATTTATACAAAAATTTAATATACGAAGTTATTTATTTATTTTTATTTAAGAATAAATAAATTTAAATTAATTTCTACAAGATAGGTAATAGATACCCACATATATTAATATCTTAATTTTATCAATTCAATATGATGATATTAAATTCAAATCTAATTAAAAAATTAATATACAAATTTATCTATTTATTTATTTTTAATTAAGAATTAATAAATTTAATTAATTTCTACAAGATAGTATATACAAGGTGGTGACTCTGGGCCGACGGAGCACAGCGATTACAATGTTAATTTTTGAATATGGATTTATTTGCTCCCCTAATTATTTTAGAGTTAAAGTTCTTATAGGTTTTTTTTGTAGAGAAAAATATACTAGAATCCGAACATATTTTTGTGTTTCAAATTTTTGAAATTTCAGAACCATAATAATCAACATTATAAATAATTGTATTTTTACAAAAATCACTGAGGCCATGGAATTATTAAAAAACAAACAAGGCATTTTCATTTGTTGTTTCTATTTGACGTTTAATAGTGATGTCTTTTAATTAATTTCTACAAGATAGTGTATATGGTACCCACACAATATTGGCTAATATCTTAAATTTATCAATTCAATGTGTATTAAATTCAAATCTAATTAAAATTTATACAAAAATTTATCTATTTATTTATTTATAATTAAGAATAAATAAATTTAAATTAATTTCTACATATATTAATATCTTTAATGTATTAAATTCAAATTTAATTAAAAAAATTAATATACGAATTTATTTATTTTTAATTAAGATTAAAATTAATTTCTGAGAAGATATTGTATATCGGAAAAATTTAATTAAACTTCTTTAGAGTGTATTATTGATTTAATTTCGGTTAAACTGCTTGTACCAACTTTAATAGGATTCCGTTTTATTTTTTAAGATACCCTAAAAATAGATACAGGAGGGTAATAGAGTGGAATGGTTTTGACACCAATTTCTCTACTTTTCTTCACACTTTATGAATAAATTTTGTGATAAAATTATTTCTTCTCGTCAAATAGTTAAATAAACGAAAGCTCTTTTTGACTTTTGTGATATATATAGTATATTTCAAAAAAGGGGATAAGAAAATATTTAATTTTATTTATAAATCCAAACAACCCAACGTTTGCTTGATTGTAATATTTATTTTAAGCTTTTGTATGTGTGAAATCTTATGTACATTATAAAGGAACGGGCGAGGATAATAATCAGTTGAAACTCTTATCACTGTGCACTGGAGAAAGTTGCCAAGTAGAATAAATATTATATATAGGAGAGACAACGAGAGAGAATAAATAATATAGAAAAGGGGGAGGGGGGTCTAGATGATTATCAAAGTAGGCAAAACTCGAAAACAAACATGAAATTTTATTTTGTTTGATAAATTAGCGTTAGAAATGAACATTAGCGTAGAGGTAGACCTTTAAAAGATTGGCAGGAGTTAGGGCGGCGAGGCAGGGATTTTAAAATAATCCATATATATATTTAAGGGCTTAACGGATCTCAATTTTACTTAATAGGCGGGTTTTTGTTATTTATAATTAAATAACATTAAAAAGGTTAAAATTAGATAAGATCAAACGGATTAAAAATAAATATTTGTTTAAGAGTGAGATGAGAGTTGGAAATTGGTTGGCTTGAATGTACGAGTATGTGTACCTATGTACTAGATTTTAATTTGTATATATTACGATTAGTATAAAAAAAATGTTCAAGATTTAAAATATTTAAAAAATAAAAAAATACATTTTGAAAAATATTACCTTTTACAATTTAAAGTTTTTAGAATATTTAATTGTAGATGGTTTGTTTTTTGTTGTATATAGGAAATGAGCTAATGATTCTAAAGTTATGATTTTTCATAAATAATTTTATATAAAAAAATAAAACCGACTTCAAAAATTAAATGCAACAAATAAAATAATAATAACTTAAAATAAAATAAAATCCACTAAAAGGTATAAAATAATTATTATCTTATTTGGTTACAACTAAACGGCGAAATATTAACATGAAATTACTTTTTGAAGTCGGTGCCACACAAACATATATAAGCGAGCGTAACCGCCAATCCTACTAAGTAAGATCCGTCGAGTGCGATTCATAAAATGTATATGTTTGGCACCGACTTCAAAAAGTGATTTCATGTTAATATTTCGTCATTTAGTTGTAACTAAATTAGATAGTTATTTTATACGTTTTAGTGTATTTTATTTTATTTTTAAGTTATTATTATTTTATTTGTTGCATTTAATTTTTTTGAAGTCGGTTTTATTTTTTTTATAAAAATTATTTTTATTTTTATTTTTTTAGTGATGTTATTAATAGTGACTTAATATAATACCTTGTATGCATCTCATAAGAGAAAGCGTCGGACGAATGAATCAGAAAATAATAATAAAATTAAATTCATAAATATAGAAATTCTCTAGAAACGTTTGCGGGTTTTAAATGAACGTTTTAAGATTGATTTTTTATAAAAGATTTTATTAATTATAATTTCGATTATTTGCTCATAAGAATTGGAGATTTACGTTAATTTGTCATTGATCATATCATCAGAACTTGACCAAATTAATATGGTACCACCCATAAGGTACCCTCTTTTCAATATAAAAAGAATCATCGAAATCGGTTCATAAACAAAGAAGTTATGCCTAAACAAACATAGCAAAAAAGGTCCAATACCAATGAAAAAAAAACAGGACCAATCGGAAACTAGACTGAACCCAATGCAAAAAAATCATCAAAATTGGTTCACAATTAGCCAAGATATCAGGTAACATAGACAAAAAAAAAATAAAAAAAATCAGTCAAATTGAGAACCTCCTCCTTTTTTGAAGTAGGTTAAAAACAATACTCATGTAACATGAATAATAGAGATATAAAGTTGCAATATTACAAGTGATGTTGCTGTTAATAAACAAAGTAGAATTAAACCAATTCGCAAATGGAATTATGTAAAATAATCTATAAAAAAAAATATTATCTCAATTGTCAATAAACACAATTCCAAAAAGACAAAGGCAATTATTTCAAACTCAAAAACACATACCTTGCCTTACAGAAATCTCTTCTTTTACTTATGGAAAGTGGTGTAGGTTTTAGGTGAAACATGATGTTAGTTAATAGAGTAAAGGGTGTGTAGTTTCACAGTGAATGAAATAAAACTCAAAGGGTTTATACAAACTCAATATATTTCGGATTATTAGTCCATCATCAGGAGTTTACATGTAAACTCCTGATGATGGACTAATAATCCGAAATATATTGAGTTTGTATAAACCTCTTGAGTTTTATTTCATTCACTGTGAAACTACACACCTTTACTCTATTAACTTAGAAATCTCTTCTGCCAATCAATTTAAAAATCGGACATTCTTTGAGAAATGACGGATGACAATATATTTATAATTGAATAATAGTTGAGAGATTTTTTCACAAAACTTACTTATAAATAATATTCGACTGAGTTGAGTACCCTAGTAGCATAATGTTTCAAACTATATAGTAACTATATAGGGGCTATATAGATTCTCGAAAAGGTTATCTTACATAATTCCATTTGCGAATTTTTTTTATAGAATACGCTGATTCTCATAGAGTTTGTGAATTTTTTACAATAGATCAGGGTTTTGAGATATCTTTGATCTAAACACCAAAAAAGGCCATTTTGGCCTATTATTGAAACGTCATAGAAATGAAACAGCACTATTTAAAACCAAAATATTTCGTTTCCTTAATAGAAAAAATATTCCTCTTTGATTTTAACTTCACTGCTTGTTTTTAGTTCAATTAAAAGTCGAGTTATAACTAAATAAACTGCAACGGATCGTTGCTAAACTTTATCCATTGAACTATCGTAGTCTAGGGTAAAGTACTTTAAAATATAATTTTACAAAAAATTTTATATGACCATTTTTGTGGTCCTCAATTACAATATTAAATTTCATCATAATTGGTTAAGTCATTTTCAATATATTTAGAAAAAACTAAATAAAGTACTAATGTTTGTGGGCCGATATGTACCAAAAACTAATCAGCGCTTCATTTTGTTAAAATAATGTTAGGTTTTCATTTTCATTTTAATTGGTGCAACGGTGTGGAAAAAATCGTGGACGAAAAAAACGATAACATACATCCATCCATCCATCCGCACGCACTTCCAAAAAAATGGCACTTTTTGGCCTCTCGACGAGACCCCAGGTAATTTTTGTCAAAATAGTCACGTGCTAAAATTCAATCTAATTGAATACTACAACTTGTGACCTTAATTGAGTCCATGGGTTCCGTAGTCTTTACCTGAGGACCCTTTGAAGTCGCGCTTGCCGCCAGACTGATTACAATACTTTACCCATGCTTCGCATTGGATAAAGTAAAAACTAAGACTATTTGTTTTTAGCTATGTTTAGTATGCTTTATAATCATTTAGTTTTAGTTTTTTGCTTTAAATCGAGTTTTAATTGAAATAAAAGAAAGCGGTAATTTGAAAATCAAAGAGGAAGCTGTTTCATCAATAAAATATTTTGATTTCAAAAATTGCTGTTTCATATCTAATGGGACTCAAAAACATGGTCAAAATGCCCTTTTTCGTAGTTTTGAAAGATACCATCATCTCAAAACTCTGAACTATTGTAAAAAATCGGAAAATTGCATGATAATCAGCGTATATAAAACTACTGAAATCCATTGTTAGGTTTACGGATACAAATTTTTGTTTAATTTTTGACAAGCAGTGTTATTAGACGTTGACAAGTAAAAATTTAACGAATTTCTGGAGTTTTTCATAATTTCAATTTTGAATCTTTTTTAGTTTATTCTCAGAGAAAACACTAATTTGGTATCGTTTTCCTTTTTAAACAGAACCCTAATAATGTATTTTCTGAATTTGAGACTATATTTTCATTCTATAGTTTAATTATATTATGTAAATCAAATTTTAAATTAAAGATAATAATTTTCTGGTTGATGATGTATGATGCGAGTGTCTGTGTCTACCTACTCGTTCAGAATTTTGATTTAGTAAAGAGAAATATTGTGATTTGAATTGAATCCATATTGAATTAGCACTATAGTTAAGTTGGGTGTTGTAATTAGATTTCGCCTCCATTGGGAATTAAAGCAGAGTGGATTATCATTCATAGTGGAGTGGTAGTAGTAGTAGGTAGGGAAGTAAAGAAGAACTTGCAAAGATTAGTGTAATTTGGGTAAATCATTTTGAAAATCCATGAGGAGTGTACAACTCTGATTTTAATTAAATTCGTAATGGAGTTGTCTCAATGGGGGATTTCCAAGTGGCTGTTTACCTACTCATCAACCACATATTATATCGAATTGGTACATACCAGATCTATCTATCTATCGACAATTGGATTTACAAATATAATAAAAATATTTTTATTTCAATTGAAATGTAAATGAAAATCGTATTATTAAAGAAATTTGGGGAGATTTCAGGAATACAATCAGTGTTCGACTTATGCAATTTAATAAAAAATTTTAAGAAAAAATAAAACCGACTTCAAAAAAATTAAATGCAACAAATAAATTATACTAAAAGGTATAAAATAATTATTATCTTATTTAGTTACAACTAAACGACGAAATATTAACATGAAATTACTTTTTGTAGTCGGTGCCAAACAAACTATACCTATAAGCGAGCGTACCCGCCAAACGTACTAAGTAAGATCCATCGAGTGCGATTCATAAAAGGTATATGTTTGGCACCGACTTCAAAAAGTAATTTCATGTTAATATTTCGTCGTTTAGTTGTAACTAAATAAGATAATAATTATTTTATACCTTTTAGTGTATTTTATTTGTTGCATTTAATTTTTTTGAAGTCGGTTTTATTTTTTTCTTAAAAATTTATTATTTCTCTCTTTTTAGTGATGTTATTAATAGTGATCCTATAATCAGAACTTGACCAAATTAATATTGCACCATCCATAAGATACCCCCTTTCCAATAAAAAAAGAATCATCGAAATCGGTTGATAAACAAAGAAGTTAGTCCTGAACAAACCTATCAAAAAAGGCCTAATAACTACGAAAAAAATGGGACCAATCGGAACGTAGACTGGACCCAATGCAAAAAAATTTTCAAAATCGGTTCACAATTGGCGGAGATATGAGGTAACATAGGCACAAAAAAAAAAAATTCAGTCGAATAGAGAACCTCCTCCTTTTTTTGAAATCGGTTAAAAATAAATAAATAAACTGATATGGCCATGACCATACACCTGGGTCCTCTTTTATATTTAATTATTGAATTAAAATAATTTATATATATTTACGAAAGAACCTCCCCCTCTTAATTTTGGGCCCATTAGCTATTTTTAATATCTTCTTTTAATTATGAGATAATTTCATTAGAAATACCAACTTTTTTCAATTTTTATTTGAAAATATTTTTAACCCCCCCCCCCCCTACCCCTTCAATTTCACATAGTGAGTAATTTCATCTTCCATTTAAGGTTCTAAGACTTAGATAATATATTGATAGTTCTAATTTTTTGAACCCCCCAGCTTTGCCCCCCCCTTAATTTTTTGTTCGATTTCAATCAAAATCTATTCAGCTCTTAATCTCAATGCATCAAAATTACATGGGAAATTTCGTTTTGATATTCACACTAGTTTATGAATTAATACGTACAAAAAAATTTGGTAACACACCCACGTACTAACAGATATTTTGAGAAAACAGTTAATATCCCGAAAATACAATTTTTTCGATGTTCACTCATAAGGACTTTTTGGTAGACCAAAACACCATGGTTTCGCCCAATTTTAATCAAAATAGTTTCAGCCGTATTTGAAATATTTCGAAAAAAAACAACACTTTTTTCATGCACGATTACAATAGTTGACCATAGTATGGAAAAGTAAAAAATTTAATCATTTAATTTATATAAATATTTGTATGTATTATGTGCAATATGTCCACTAAATATAAATAATATTTTCTTGAGTCTATATTATATAGATCTATTTTACTTTTATGCTAAATTTTGTCCTTTCCTCGACTTACGCGAAAGTTCGAGGGCTTACTGTAAAAGCAAATGAAATTTTTTTCTAAGCTTATTTATAGGGACTTCGATAAAATTCAATTGGGCAGGTATTATGAAATTAGAGAATTATGTAAAAAAAAATCCTGTCACATGAGAGTCCGATTTTCATACCGCGACGGTTCCGTAACTAACTAATCTAGTACCTGGAGGCACCGAGCGATGCTCGGTAACCCCTGACCCCCACACCCCCTCCCAAAACCATACACCTCGCCCCCAACACTGCACCCACACCCCACCCCAATCGCCCCTCCCACCCCCGGATCCCCCACAACTGCACTCCACCTCCTGCACCCCCACATCCATCCCTACCCCCGACCCAGTTTTTGCATTTCTATCTTTCTAATGGTCCACATATTATGTGTATATTTGTTTACTCGTACACCAATTTGCCCACATTCGTTCATATTGATAAACATTATATAAAATAAATAAATAAATAATAATAAAAAAATTAATTCTATAGGATCTGAAATAAAAGCATAAAATTATTTATTAAATACATAGCTATATACAATATATTCAATTATTTCCACACTTATAATAGTCTAATTCAAAAAATTTTCATTTTAGTAAAAGTAAAAAGCAAGGGATTTTTAAAATAGTTGGGTGGTCCAAAGCTAGAGTGCCCGACTCTATTGTAAATATACTTACTGTAAAATTATATTAAATATCAAAAGATGACAGCATGTACACTAAAATTGTAATAGTAAGCCTTTAAGGCAGGAACAACAAAGTATATAAATAAAAATTAATTAATAAACTACATTGTAAGATAATTGTATGTACTACTTGAATTATAATGTATTTATAAAAATTGTATATAATTGTAAATAAAGATTTTAAATTGAAAAATTGTCCGACTCATATGCAAGAGGTCCCGGGTTCTAATACGACTTCCGCCGAATCATTTTTTTTTATTGAGATTTTCATCTATCAATAATTACTTTAATTAAGAAAAAATCAATTAAGATGAATTTGATGAGGTCCAGACCTAGCCAGATCGTTTTTTCATCCTCAAAACTTGTTAATAGATTTTGTTTCATCAAAATCGGTAGGGTCGTTTTCAAAATAGAACCAAGATACAAATATATAAATAAATAAATATATATATAAATAAATATACAATGTTTGCTCGTTTAATAAGAGTAGATATGTATACTTATTATAATCGGCTTGCCCGATGACACCGAGGTGATTTTTTTAATTTTAAAACCCACGATTAATACTTCATGTCAAATAAAATTTATTAAAATTAGAAAATTTAAATTATTATCAAAAAAAAAATAATAATTTAATGTTAAGGTCAAAAATCTAAGATTTTACTAGAAAATTTTTTACATTCTACTAAAATCTTAGATTTTCGACCTTAAAATTTAAATTATTTCTTGATTTATTTGGCTTATACCGTGAGTTGTATTTTTGAAAAAAATCCATCTATTTTTCACAGAAATATACTCAAATCTTTGGGTTAATTATTTTTACCATATTAAATATTTTTAATAAGTTGTTGTAGGGAAATAAGGACAATACCTTATGCAAATAATTTTGACGTGACAACGTCTTATAATTCGATGGAGCCAGCTGCACGCACGAAAAAACATGACTCATGCGGCGTTACCTCGCTCTGAGGCGTTCCATTTAAGGCTTGAAGTGCAAGCGAGAGCGCGGGACGAGCGACAAAGATTGAGGCGGGCTTTTTAAAAACTACAGTTACAAAAATTTTAATGATGTTTCCAAATTTTAAATTTTAAATTTAAGATTTATGAACAATAATTTAATCACAGTTTATTCTAATAATAAATTATTCAAAATTATTACTTTTTTACAACAAATTACAATTAAATTTGCAAAAATAATTAAGTAACTAATTGAACAACAACTTTTATTCAGTTTACTTGCTGAAAGAAATAATGTCAATACAAAATTTATTATTATAAAATAATAAAATCAAAAATTAAATTTTAACAGTCGAGTAGAAATTTAAACAATAAATTTTATTCAAGTATTTTGTAAATTTAAAATGATTTTCTGAACGAAGAATTTTATGAAAAAAATCGGTTGTCTGTAAAGTCGGTTTACTGACGATAGTTGAACGTGACAACGTCATAAGAAAATACCATTCCATCAGTATTTTCTTATGACGTTGTCACGTTCAACTATCGTCAGTAAACCGACTTTACAGACAACCGATTTTTTTATTTTTTGCCAACGTCTCGTCAACTTTGTTGACTTCCTCAGGGCTCAAACAAATTAACTTCTTTGCATATTTGTCATTTTATTAATATTCATTCTTAGCGAACACATAAGGCCAGTCATTGAACAGATTGAAAATATTTTCCTATTTAAATTGTGTTTGCTAAGAATGAATATTAATAAAATGACAAATATGCAAAGAAGTTAATTTGTTTGAGCCCTGAGGAAGTCAACAAAGTTGACGATCGGTGGCAAAAAATAAAAATTATTTGCATAAGCTATTGTCTTTATTTCCCTATAACTTATTAATTTAATCGATGGACATAAATAATCAAAATAATTAAATATTATTTTACAACCTAATAATAGTTCATGACAAATAAAATTTAGAAAATTTAAATTATTATTTTAAAACCCACTACGGATTCCAAGAGGAATACCTCCTGGCCAGCAAGATGCCCACCAAAGGCGGGCTTCGCAGCTGATATAATACGTATATATGATCGAAACAAAATCCTTTATATCACTTTCTTTGTTCTTCCCTTTTTTCATCCCCTACTTAGTCCCCTCTTTTTCTTTTTTGGAAATAAAATGCTCTCTCTAACTGCACTTGAACTAGTCTAGACATAATTTTTCTTTCCTCCTTTATGTGTTGTATATATTTTGTAAGCTGCCAATCCTCTTATGTCAAATTCGTAAAGTTTCCTCTTGAAATTGGTAACCCCATGTGAGAATAAATCCCTAGAAAGAACCAGTTCAAACAAATACACACACAGATATATAGATATATACAAACACAAAAAGATACAACTCACACTCACACTAAGATCTTTATAGAAAAAGGTCAAAAAGAAACGAAATCTTATCTTATATATAGGTATATGTTGAGATTAAACTTTATATCATTTTTTTTATTTATTTTTTTATTTCAATGTACGACGAATCGACGAGAAATCAATTAATATAAAGGTCCCAATACATCTAAGTAGATTTTTTCAATTTATATATATTCCAGGTTTATATTGTACATATTTATTTGGATCAAGCAGACGACAACCTCATTAATTTCGCTTTATAATAAATAAATTTTCTATTTATTATACCAAATTGATAAAAATTTTATTTTTCTATCAAAAGAAATTGATTAAATTTTCATCCTTGTTAAGGTTTTGACCAGGTTTCCCTAAATACTTATTGCAAATGCCGGGGTGGCTAATGCGTCGCTTGCTCCTGGTATCGGTTTTTTTTACTTTTTGTCTTTTGATGGAAATCCATGGTCATGTTATTTGTTAATGAGCATACATTTGTATTTTTTTTCATTTTTTTTTTGTACTTGTTTATTATTTGTTAAATTGTTCTAGTTAATTTGTATTGATGTTTGTTAATGTATTGTAATGATGTTTGGAGGACTAGCACACCGAGGGAGGACTTGTGCCTCTAAGCAGGTCGAGGAATAAAGATTTATTTATTTATTTATTTAAAACTTGATAACTACTAAATTTCAATATTTGAACAAAATAGTCAATAATTTTGAGTGTAAATAGTTTACTCAAAAATATAAATATTTTATTATATTAGTTGAATAAAATAAAAGTTGAATATAAATATTTTATTATACTCAACCAGAATCCTTGGTAGATTTTTCAATCAACGAATTTATGGAATGAAATCTCACCTGAAACAGAAAAGAAAACGAAAATAATTAATAAATTAAATAGGTACAAAATAAATTATCTAATATTAAATTACAATTAAATTTATAATTTATTTTTGTATATCTTATATTGTAATTCAAAAATTGAGAGAACAATTTATAAAAAGACCACAGTTTGAACAATAATTGCTCCCTTGCCACCTGTTAAATATTTAAGAAGCTAATAATAAAACTTGAGTAAGATACGAGGTAGGTTTCCTAAGAAACCTACCTCGTATCTTACTCAAGTTTTATTATTATATTAAAATGTTTCACCTAGAACCAACACCGAACTCCTTAAAAGTTATTTAAGAAGCTGTTTTAGGATGAAATAAACAAGTCAAAACAAGATTTTCTTGATTAAGAATTATTCTAGAATTATCCATTTAGACCAAAACGATACTCATTTTAGAGATAATAAATTACAATCCACTCATAATATATACAGTACCTGGAGCCACCGAGCGATGCTCGGCAACTTTTTGCTTCAGTTAAAAGTAATATTTATTATTTTTAATTTAAAATTCTGATAAAAACCACCCCGTCACTGCACACCCACCCCAGCCTCTAGAACCCACCCCCATACCAGCCCCGCTACGCCCCTGGACCCCCGCCCCATACCGCATCCGCACACCACACCCCCGCTATGCCCCTGGACAACCACCCCCGTACCGCCACCGCGTACCGAACACCCGCAATGCCACCTGGAGCCCGAATCCGCCACTCCACCAACTCTGCACCCCACCTCCTGCACCACCCACTCCCACCCCCAGTTTTTGCATTTCTAATTTTCTAGTGGCCCACGGATTGTAATATATAGTATATGCAAGGGCGGATCCAGGAATTTTTTATAAGGGGGGAGAATGTATATAAGGTGCCCGATGTATATAAGATCTACTTTTTATCTCGAAAGTGTGTCGCGATCAAATTGTCCAAGCGGGGGGGGGGCAGAGACGCCGCCCCCCACACACACATAGAACTTTATAAAAAATTTGTTATAAATTCCCTGTCGATTTGGCCGCCGTTTTTTGGCTTATGCGTGCGACGCACGTGTTGCACTCCTGCCAGGCACGGGCCTGTATGGGGAGCGCATCGCCCCTCCGCCGCCCCTGGATCCGCCCTTGAGTATATGTGTATATATAGGTATATTAATAAATTCCGTATAATTTTTTTTTAATTAAATAACAATTTATCATGTTTTATAATAATCAATTAAATTGGAAAATTCTAATATATAATCATATTTCTTATTAACTCTTTGTAGGTTTTAATACTCGAATTTATAATCAATTAAATTTTTTTTATAAATTTTATTAAACCAATTATTTTACATGAATTTATGCATACATTGTTTTTGAGCTTCGATTCCGGAGATTACTTCTCCACCATCGACTGTCCTTGATCATCTTTTAGTCCTTGCTTTTAATAAGAGGAAAAATATATTTAAATAAAAAAACCTCTTTTCCGATAATTATTCCTAATCCCCCGTTCCCTTCTCATCAATTAAATTTTTTTATAAATTTTATTAAACCAATTATTTTACATTAATTAATGTATACATTGTATTTTTGCTTCGATTCCGGAGATTACTTCTCCACCATCGAGTGTCCTTATTCATCTTTAGTCCTTGTTTCTAATAAGAGGAAAAATCTAATTAGATAAAAAACCTATTTTCCTATAATTATTTCAATTCCATTATTCCCCAATCAAGTCGATTGGTTCCTATCAATTAAATTGTTTAATTTTAATATATATGTTAATATTTGCTATAACCTATTAGTGGGTTTTAAAATTAAAAAACTAATTAAAAATAAAAGTTAATAGAAAAAAATGTAAACAAGCTTTTCTATTGAGATTTTCATCTATCAATAATTACTTTAATTAAAAAAAGATCAATTAAGATGAAATTTGTTGAGGTCCAGACCTAGCCAGATTGCTTTCTCATCCTCAATACTTGTTAATAGAATTTGTTTCATCAAAATCGGTAGAGCCGTTTTCAAAATAGAACTAAGATACAAACAAATATAAAAATATATAAACAAACAATTTTTGCTCGTTTAATAAGAGTAGATAGATTAAATATATCTATATACAAATATAGAATTATTTTTAAAAGACTTTTATTTTATAAACAAGTCAGAAGAGGGTGTCATATATTAGATCCGAGATAGAATAAATTATTTTTAATTATATGGCAGAAGTCGCCCTCTAGGCAATCAAACCCGAGTACCAAAATTAGCAATTTGGGTCAATTGGATACCATAAGAAACTAATTTATCTGTAGAATTTATCGCGCTAAATAAACTGCTGTGCAAAATTGTCGCATTATCAGTTTTGAGGTCTTAAAATGATTTTAAAGTAATAGTAATACTACCTCAAAAAAATGTCTCATTTAGCAATGTTATAAAAAGAAATGGAAACGCCTTTAGTATAGGCAACCGGAAGTGAAGCGCCCTATTATCATTATCCCTGAAGAGAGGAAGCTGGTGACGTCACATTACGAAGGCTTGATATCAAATGAAATTAATGCATAAATTATTAAATTTGCCATTGTATAAATTTTGACCTTTAAATTTAAATTTTTAGTTTTTGACTGAAACATTTAGGCTTGTAGGTAGTACCTAAAAGTGTTTTGATTTTTGTGAACCCAATTTCATGCCAAAAATTTTCTAGAAAAGTGAATATATTTTGTGATTTCTAGCTTCATACCTTAAAGAAACAAATGTTATATTTTTTACATGATTTTAATGAGATTTTAAGCAGTTGTTGTGATAAAAGCATACAAACAAGTTAACACAAGATTAGAAAAGCTCGGGCATGATCTCTAGATTATTTAACTAGTACCATACGTCTCACTTTTAATAAAACTTTTTTTGATTTCGCTAGTTTGTCCTGTGTTTTTGAATTGTCGTTTCGTAAAGAAAAAAAACTCAATATTTCTGAATTTATTTCAGCAGGCTTTACAGATATAGTCTTCTTATAAGGAGAAATCAATTATGAGTTTGTCCAATGCTTGATGGCAATAAACATATTCATGTATATGTTGCAGTAAAAACTTTAGTAGTTAAAACGCGTTTCACTGAATACGTTTGTGGCAACTGGAATTTACTGGTGTTGGTTGAGTTTGATCCAAAAATCTAGATTCTACATTTTTGGCCTACCGCTTATTTCGGGAGTTTATTTTCAAAAATTTATAAACGAAAATTACTATTTTTGACATTTTCTTTTAAAAATTTTTAAAAATAAACACACAAAAAAGTGTCAGATCAAAAATGAAGATTCTAGAATTTTGGACCATACTCAACCAACATCAGTAAATTCTAGTTGCCACAAAGGTATTCAGTGAAACGCGTTTTAACTAGTAAGAACCCGCTTTTACTAAAAACGGATTTTACTGTAACATATATAAATATATTTATTGACAAATTTTTATAGATTGCTTTGTGTATAAATAAATACAAATCTTTTATATAATAAAAAACAATCTCAAAACGTCATGATTCTAAAAATATTTATTTATTTATAGTTGCTTTATATTCTTTTCTTAAAGAGAGAATATCTTTTTCTATGTTTGGATTTCAAACAAATATTTTTATATATTATTTATTTATTAGAGATTATCCATAGTTTCAAATGTTTGACCTTCATCATCAGTATTTTTAATTAGAAATATTCTTTCTATTAATTTTCATGTGTTTAAATACCCGAATGACGCAGGTAAATTCGTTTTGTTCTAATAAAAAGCCCATCCCACAAACTAATCAAGCAGATGACACCCTCATCGATATCTTCTTAAGAATCAACAACTCTGCTACTCTCGGCGAAACTAAATCTTTTCAATTATCTACTTAAATTTAAAATTAAAGCTTCTAATAATATTTTCACTCAATTACAAAAAATAATATATTGAGGATATATATATATATTCCTATATATATATATATATATATATATATATATATATTATATTATTTATTTTTTTTTTTTGGGGCTTTTCGGCCTTTTTAGCCATAAGCCACTTTGCACGATACTATATATTTATTTTTCAAATTTGTCTCTACTCCCGGGGTCAGATTTTAGCTGGATGCCTCGAGTCGGATTCGAACCCGGGTCCCCTGGTTAGCTCGCTGTCATGCTACCGCCTAGCCTATATATATACCGCCTAGCCTATATATATACCGCCTAGCCTATATTTATATATATATATATATATATATATATATATATATATATATATATGAATATTTATCTATTACGATTATTTAACCTCAACAATTGCCCGCAACAAAAGATTTACTATTTACAAACAGTAAATAAACAAAATTCTGTTCCCGATTCTTCTCTCTCAAGAAATATGGTAAGTAAAAATTAATACTAATAAAAATAAAGGTTTAAAAACCGAACATTATTTCCATTTATATTATCCCCTTAAAGTGGAGAGACTATTAAATAAATATTTAGACCTTTTTTTCCATACATATATATTTTTATCAAGATCGAACCTAATGACCATCTAATTTATAAATTCCGTGATGCGTTCAATTGTCTGTCATTTCCACCTCCGTTTCTCTCTCTTTTTCATATATTTAATATTTTATTAAACAGTTTTTTTTTAATATCAAAAAAAATAATTATTAGGTATAATAATAATATCTTTTATATATTAAAATAAAAAATTTTTATATAGAGGGCATTGATAAAAAATAAAAATGATAATAAACGTTCTTCACTAAAAGTAGTACCATTTAAAGACAAAAATAATAATATTATAATATCAATCATTCATGAAATTGTAATTTATATAAAAGCCAAATGGTGTAGGTATTTATAACAGAAATAAAATAAAGTTTGAATTGATCTTCATGGCATTTAAGTAATTGAGGTCATTTTTCGAGGTAAAGTGGGGGTAAAATGGGGTAAAGAGGGCATTAACACTCTCCACTACTCCAAGTTAATTTGTGTTAATAATATTATCTACATGGAAAAGTCACTTAGAAATGGTTATTTAGTAATGATATTTGTAAATTCAAAATGGACATTGTTTCTGAACTTTTAATGGTGATATAATTAATAGATAGGGAGGTAATAAAATAACATTTAGCAAGTTAACTACGAAAGTGTGTGTGTGGGTTGACATTTTAATTGAGAATATCTGACAAATTAACAAAATAATAATAATAAGCTAGTAAGTTTACTAGACGACTTTTGCTTATCTCTTTAATTTTGGAAAATACTTGATTTTTTTTCTAATTGAAATACTCTATTTTGAGAGTAGCAGAGTGACAGAGAAATTATTACTGTTGTCCTCTGATTGATGCAAATAAAGATATACCTTTTTTTTTAAATGTTAGTTTATTCAGCCAAATATTTATATACATATGATTTTTTATTAGATCCCCTAACATTTTGGGATCTGGTATTGATGTATTTCATTTAACCCACATTGCCTAGGATGACATTCGGGGTTATTTTTTTATTTACATTTATTTATTTTTTATGATTTTAACATTTTTTTCGGATGTAGGAAATATTTACAATTATTATTTATTTTCTTTCAAGGAAAAAGCTGGGAAACCTTAAAGATATACCTATATATAATTTAGTTTTCAGAGACTATATCGTTATAAAGATTTTAAATTCATCATCAGTCTTTTTAATAAAACATATTTTATCTGTTATTTCTTTCTCATGGAGACAAATAACCGATTGGATTAATGTAAATTGGTTTGGTTGATGTTTTTGACTATTATAACAACAAAATGAATTTACCTAAATCTAATCGGGCTACTGACCTCATGAGAAATAACAGATAAAATATTAGAGATTTTAAAGACAAAAAAATTTCAGAAATTTTTTAAAAATCATATAAATTTGATTGTTTTAAAGCTCTCAAACCATTATTTACGGATTATTTTACGATTATTAAATTCTATTGTTTTAATTATTTACGAAGATAGAGACGTTCAAAGATTTTAAAGAGTAATAAAAGTAATAATTTTTTTTCAAAAATCGAATGAAAAGAAACAATGACTCGTGGAATGAAACTCGATTCTACTGCTGCTTACTGATTTCTTTCATCTCACCTCTTGAACTTTAACAAAAAGTTGATGAAAATTAAATTGGCGGGAATGAAAGTACACTCCTGATTCCTCCTGGTATCCGGATACCAATATTGAAAATTTTAAGAAAATCGTTAACGATTGATTTCAAGCCTGCAATTATCTCGATGTTGTGCTGGCTTCATTGCCAGCTCAAATTATATAGATTAAAAAAATATATTCAATTATCTAGTCGAAAACTCGAGTAATAAAAATTGTTTCAAATACCGAATGATGACTCATGAAAAGATACTCGATTCTACTGCTGCTTACTGATTTCTTACATTTCACATACTCTTGAGATCGATCAAATTTTTGTTCACAAAAAGTCGGGGAAATTAATTTGGCGGGAAGGAATCACTCCTGTTCGCTCTTGGTATCCGGATATAAATTTTAAAAATTTTAAGAAAATAAATGGTTAACGTTTGATTTCAAGGCTGCAATTAATTAATTGTAATATTTCGCTGTAATACTACCTTCATTGACACATCACATTCTACAGATTAAACAAATATATTCAATCATCTATTCGAAAATAATTGTTTCAAAAACCGAATGAAAAGAAACGATGATTCATGAAATGAACGTCGATTCTACTGCTGCATACTGATTTCTTTCATCTCACCTCCTCTTGAGATCGAAAAAAAAGTTGATGAAAATTAATTTGGCGGTAAGGAAAGTACACCTGATCAATTCCTGGTATTCGGATACAAATTTTAAAAATTTTAAGAATAATCAATGGTTAACGATTGATTTGAAGCTTACAATTGTCTCGCTATTATACTGGCTTCATTGCCATTTCAAATTATACAGAATAAAAAATTATATTCAATTATCTAGTCGAAAACTCGAGTAAGAATAAATGCTCCAAAAACCAAATGAACAGAAACGATGACTCGTGAAATGAAACTCAATTTTACTGCTGCTTACTTATTTATTTCATTTTCTATAATTTGTATATTTCAAATTTTTTGTCAAAATCACCATTTTCACAAGGCATTTTTTCAACAATTTTTTTTTCCGAGTTTTTTCAAATAAAATATATTTTTTAATTCTCTAAGACCGCTACATCCGAGGGGTGATCCGTGATTGAAAGTAGATGTACACTTCTTTGGAAGTATTTTGGAAATACTTGGAAATATTTGCAATTACTTGGAAATATTTGCAATTGCATTGGGAAGTACTTGGAAGTACTTGGAAATATTTGGATGTATAAGTGGAAATTGGTGTACAGCATATTAGGTCGCTGTCCACCCCTTGGCTACATCCATTTTGCTTAATTATACCCGAGGGGTGATCCTCGATTGGAAGTAGGTGTACAGCATATTAATAAGGTCGTGGTTCACCCCTCGATTATATAAATTTTTATAATTTATTGTTTACAACTAAAAAATCATTTTGTCAAAAAAAGTCAGGTACCAACTTTGTGCTTAGCAGGCGTGTAGTAGTATTAGTAATAAGCCGTTCTTGTGTATCAAAACAATTTAATAAGTAGCTCAATTTTTGTTATTAAATTAGTTTTATGCGAGGGGTGAACCGGGACCTGATATGCTGTACACCTACTTCCACTTATACTTCCAAATATTTCCAAGTTCTTTCAAAGGTTCCCAAGTATAATAAGTTAATGGAGACTCGTGGAAGGGTCCACAGTGATCTTGTAGCCACAGTTTCCGTTTGTATGTATTATTGTTGTTGTAGAATGTTGAGGTATTTCGGAATACCTCAACATTCTACAACAACAATAATAGTTCCCAAGTATTTTCAAATATTCCCAAGTACTTCCAATCGCGGATCACCCCTCAGTTTTAGCCGTTTTCGAGATAAATATTTCGAAAAAATCAAAACTTTTTTATTCAATCCGTATGTAAAAGTAGAAAAAAAATGTTCAAATTAAAAAAGTTCTACTAAATTTAGCTTAATAACGGTCTTTCCAGTTTATAAAAGACCATGTTTTTTTTTATCTATCATCTAGTTTATACAAAACTTACAAGCTATTTCATTACTACTATGACAATTCTATAAAAAAAAAAAAAATCAAAAACCATTTGTTAATTTCATTATCGATTTAATTTGAGTAAAGTGTACTATATTTTTTTTTTTTTTTAAGAATCATCATTGTCAAAAAAATAAACTCGAGAGAGAGAGAGAGCATTAAAATCATGATTTTCGATTGAATTGAACTCTTATAGAAGAAGAGTTAAAGAAAAAGAAAAAAACAACAACAGCAACAACAACAACAAAAAGCGATGCAACCTCCCAATTCGCTTCTCGTATTTTTTTATCCCCCCACCACCACACATACACTGATGGGTCCGTTCGATCGTCCTCTTTCGTAGATAATACAAAAGCCAATAGGAAAAGTTTTTTAAGCAAACAAATTGAAAAGACTACTTGGACCCCCTTGCACCCCCGGCATTTATATATATATAAGAAGGGGGATCGTCCGGGGATCCCCACAAGTAGACGAAACCCTCTTCGGCCATCCTGGACACGAATGCAGAGAAGAAGCCCCTCATAGATTCAGTTCGATAGAATTCCGATCAATATATAGACAGGCGACAAACTTAACTGAGACCAAGCACCCTGTTAGTTGAGTTTAGTACGGGTGGAGGGTGCGGGGGGGAGGTTGGAATTCCAATGGTACCATTCTGTGGGGTCCTCATTGATCTACCCTCGCTACTCGACATATAAATATATATATATATATATTATATTGGTTTGTTTCTATGGGACAATCATTGATATTTGGATTTAATCCAATTTCCAGAAAACAAGACTACAAAAGATAGATAGATAGGCAGGCGTGTAGTAGTAGTATTAGAATTAGTAGTAGTAGTAGAAGAGAAATCAAATCCCATAACGATTGTAATCGATCTTTTTTTTGGAAATTGAATAAAATTGTTATTGGAAACGCGATTCTTCTCATCCAGCCCTTTTATTTCTCACTTTTCTTTCACTATGAATGAATATCAGAAATAAATTTTAATAATTTTCTAGAGAGAAAAATAGGTAAAATAAATTAAATATTCAATTCAAAAAGAGAAATCAATGAGGCTGTCCTCTCCTTTATGAAAATAACCATATAAATATTATGTCGTGGTCACTTGATGAAACACCTCATATCGTGTAAGTATGCTAATATATTTCAGAAAAATATTCCTGAAATAAAACAATAATATTATTCTAATAATAATGATGGAATACTTCGCTGCAATATTCCGGCACTTAACTAACAGTACCTGGAGGCACCGAGCGATACTCGGTAACTTCTTCCTTTGGTTAAAAGCTATATTTTAATATACAAAGAGAAACAAAGAGGTTGTCCTCTGCTTGATGCAAATAAACATATACACATATATCTCAAGATGATATATCTGTATATATATTATTTATTTGTTTGAGACTATAGTTTCGAAGACTTGGTCTTCGAAACTATAGTCTCAAACAAATAAATAATATATATACAGATATATCATCTTGAGATATATGTGTATATGTTTATTTGCATCAAGCAGAGGACAACCTCTTTGTTTCTCTTTGTGAATCAACAACTCTGCTACTCTCGGCAAAACAAAAACTTTTCAATTATATTTTAATATTATTTTTAGTTTAAAATTCTGATAAAAAGGTCGATTTTTATTTGAGAACCGTTTTCAAATCTAAAAAATACAAATATATCTATATAGTATTCGACCACTGTACCCCCACCTCCACCCTGCTCGATCCCACCCCGAAACCTCGCCCTACCCCCGGATCCCCCACCTTCTGCACCCCCCACACCCACCACATCCACCCCCGCTCCGCATCAAGATCGCTTTCTCATCCTCAAAACTTGTTAATAGAGTTTGTTTCTTCAAAATCGTTTAAGCCGTTTTTAAAATAAAAAATACAAATACTTATATATATATATATTAAATTCAAAACTTTTATTGTTGTCGATTGTTTAAGTTTTATTGTTTATACTAGTCTCAAAATGGATTCATATTGGTGAACAAATCTATGATTATAAAACAAAACTTAACTTTACTCTGGACAAACATTTCAAAACTTAGATCAACTCAAAAATCGTATACAAGCCGAATGTGATAAAATATCACAATACCAATTAGCAAATGTCAGACGAGAATTTTACGAAAGGTTGGGCCATTGTTTAGTGGTAAATGGTGATTTATTCGAACATTTGCTATGATTGTTATTTTTTGTTATAATTTTATGCATTTATTAATTATGTTAAAAAATTAAATTCTGTTTACCTTACTAATTTTATTGTTTTAATTACGTTTAAAAATATTACTTATAATTTCGTTGATTATTCTTGTGAAAATTTAAAAACTTCATCTACATGAATCTACTATTTTTATTTATCAATGACGAATACAAAACTCAGCCCATTCAAATTTAACGAGTTTCTCATTATGGTAATCAATAAATTCTAATAAGAACTGATTTTAAAAAGTTCAAATATAATTTAACGTCAAATAGAAACAACAAATGAAAATGCCTGGTTTGTTTTAATAATTCCATGGCCTCAGTGATTTTTGTAAAAATACAATTATTTATAATGTTGATTATTACGGTTCTGAAATTTCAAAATTTCAAAACAAAAATATTTTCGGATTCAGTATTTTTTTCATTTATAATTACACGAGAGCTTTTTTTTGCCGAAGTAAACTTGACATTTTAATGAGAATTTTGTTGCCTGGCAACTAAACGAAAAAAACTACCTGTGAAAAAATTACGAGTCCGTAGGACGAGTAATTTTTTCTAGTAGTTTTTTTTTTTTTTTTTTTTGGCTTTTCGGCCTTTCTAGCCATAAGCCCAATTACGATACTCAGCTATATTTTTAAAATTTGTCTCTACCTCCGGGGTCAGATTTTAGCTGGCTGCCTCGAGTCGGATTCGAACCCGGGTCCCCTGGTTAGCTCGTTGTAGTTTTTTGAGTTAAATTGCCCAAAGGCAACAACAAACAAAAAATTTATAATTTTAATATAATATAATAATATTTGCTTTAACCTATTAGTGGGTTTTAAAATTAAAAAACCAATTAATAAATAAAACATAATTGAAAAAATAAAGCTAGGTTCAGTTTTGTCGCTGGAAAAGTTAGGGTAAACTTTTTTCGCTGTCATAGTGACAAAAACACGGTTGCTTATGGGACTTTTAGTGTATGAATTAAATTGTCTCTACAAAAAACCTATAAGAACTTTAACTCTAAAATAATTAGGGGAGCAAATAAAGGCACATTCAAAAATTAACATTGTAATCGCTATGCTGCGTCGGCCAAGTCACCACCCTGTATATACCTTTATTGGGGGATTAACCCAGTTGCAACGATAATCGGGTGACGTATTATTTGAATAAAATAATCCAATTGAATTAATTCAATCGGCAAATTAAAGTAAAAGGGCCAAGGGCGAGTTCAGATTAGTGTTCTTGACAAATAAAATTTATTAAAATTAGGAAATTTAAATTACTATTTTAAAACCCTTTGCGGAGCCCATAGGGGCCAGCAAGATGCCCGCCAAAGGCAGGTTTCGCAACTGGTTTCTATATATTACGTTACTATTTTATTTGGAAAATCATTAACAATTTCATAAAGTGTATGTATATGTCGAATATTGTTACTTTGAATGTGTGAAAATGTCAGTATTGAATAATTGGTAAGCAACGTTTATCAAATAAAGCAAGTGTGGCACTTTGTGTCTCGTTAACTGATATCAGAAATGATGATAAAAGGGTTGGCAGCTCTGAAAGGGGGCGAGTAGGACCTCATCCTCTTCCTCATCATAGAGGAATATTCCCCGGGACTAATTAGACACACACGTGCCCCCTTCATTCCTGTCGCCCGCAGCTTAATTAATCCATAACACTACCATCCCCTATATCATATAATATACATAATAATATTCTACATAATATATAAAGTAAGATTTTAAGCCTTTATAATTTCCCTAAAGTTTTCTTATCCTTCTTGATTCCCTTTAATTTTTAATAGCTACAAATAAAGGATTCCGTTTTACATTATCATTATTAGTAGTAGTAGTTATATTAGTAACAGAGTACGGGTTTTTTGTCTCAACTTTCAAACAATTGATAATTTTTCTCATTAATATATCAAAGAATAATTGATATATCAATGAGAATTGTTTTTCACCGCGCTTATTTGAAAATGATCTTTATCGCGAGACTACTGCGGATGAGGCTATTGGAGTCTGCGGAGTCTTAAGTCTGGACCAAGAGAGAAAAAGATATGATCCATTTAGCTACAATCCAACGCATATAGCCACCATGACATTCGGATGGATCACCAAATGAATTTGAAATCTAAGATGTTATATATTCAATCTCCCAGTCCAGAGCGTTCGGTCTATTAGCATGTAAGTTAGATGGTTGCCATTAATTAATCGAATGTTTTCTACATTTGAAATGAAAAAAAAGGGACCAATCGGAAGCTAGACTGAACCCAATGCAAAAACCCTATCAAAATCGGTTCACAATTGGCGGAGATATGAGGTAACAAAGACACAAAAAAAAATTCAGTAGAATAGAGAACCTCCTCCTTTTTTGAAGTCGGTTAAAGAGGAAAGCATTTTAAAATAACGAAAGAACTTGAAATATTATTGCCCGGTAAATAGGAGGAAAATGAAAAGGAAGAGAGAAAGTAAGGGGGTGGGGTGGGGGGTTAGTCAAAGTGAAAGTAATTTCCCAAAAGTTAATGGCAAGAGTTTGACGCTCCGATGACGTATGTTTATTTACCTGAAAGAGCAAAGCAATATGGTAGGAAATGAGATATCATCTTTTAGTGTTGCAACTGACAGAGAAGCAAACTTTTATTCAAACCCAGGCTTCATATTTACTTACAGGTTATCTATAAATAAAATAACGACGGGGCACGGTAAGGAAATGTTAGTTTTTTTTTTTGAAAATTACAAAATAATTTATTATTACATCTAGGAAATGATGATGATATAGATTATTATAGAATATTATGGAAGGTTAAAGAAGAAGAAGAAGTTTCGGTCATTCAATCATTCTACCTTTAATGGATATTAAGGGTCATGTGGGAAGGGAATTAATAGAAACGCTCCTGAATCAATAAATAAGCTAAGCAAATAGAATTAAACAGAATAAATAAATAAATAATACTATCTATTTAGTAATGTTATTGATTGAGTTATGAAAATAGTTTTATTGATTGGAAATTATATATTATACTAATGGTATACTATTTACTATATGAAGAGAAAATATTTTGATTAAATAATAAATACTATAAATAAATAAATATAAGAAGAAATCAATAAGTGTGTCCTCTGCTTGGTACCGCGACATTTCAGGCCCCGACAAAATATCCCCCGACATATCTTCTGACAAAATATTCCCCAGTATAAGGGAGAATACAAAAGAGATTAAGTGAGAAGCTTATAATCATAGTTTTGAATAATATAAACAGACTTTCATATTTTGGGGATTAATTAGGCGTTTGAAAGTGCTGCTGTCTGTCGTTAGATTTTCTAGCTAACAATTTATTATTTTTACTATCTATAATATAGTATTTATCATCTATATTTACTTATTTATCGTCTATGTTCACATTACACAATTATTGATTGTTTGTTAAAAGTGTTATTAATCATTATCGTTATTAATTATTATTATAATATTGGGCGAAAATATAGCACCCCAAACACACCCCGCCCGACGATTAGCTGATTCGGTTTTCAATATGTTTTTGATTAGAAAAAATGGGGTCGAAACACACCCGCTCGACGATTGGCTGTTCGGTTTACAATGTGTTTGATTAGGAAAATAGGAGCCCAAACACACCCCGCCGGACGAGTAGCTGGTTCGGTTTTCAATATGTGTTTGATTAGAAAAAAAATGGGAGCCCGAAACACACCCCACCGGACTAAACTTTCGGAGGTTCGGTTAATATATATTCAGTTCGGCTCGGTTGGGTTCGTATAGCTCCTTTTTGGCTTGGTTGGTTTTGGGGGGTCAATAATGGAAATTATAAAATAACACCTATACTATTAACTATACGACAACTTTTGTCAGAAGCAAATTTGTAGAGGATGTGAGTTCTGAGATTTTTGTTTAAAAAAATTCCCCCCAAAACCCAATCAATATGAGGGAGGGTAAAAAATGTTAATTCTAGCGCTTTGAACCAAACTTGACGCCAACCAAACCGTCTAAAAACCAGGCCGAAAAGGAGCTATACGAACCCAACCGAGCCGAACTGAATATATATTAACCGAACCGGAGTCGATTTGCCTTACTCATAAGATTGACGAGGGGAAGGGTTATTTTATCATGAGATATTTTGTCCTTGGGATATTTTGTCGGGGGCTGAAATGTCGCGGAATCCCTCTGCTTGATGCAAATTAACATATCTACATAGATAGGTATAATTTATTTGTTAGAGACTTTAGCTTCAAATGTTTGACATTCATCATCAGTCTTTTTATTTAGAAATCTATCTATTTATATCTATAAAATTAAGGTTTGTCTGTATCTTGGACCAAATCGCCTCAAATTTCGGATGCACATGTTTCAAGCAAAGTTATCAACGAAAACACCTTCAACAAAATCCCTGTCTGTCTGTCCGGGCTCTTTTGTGTCCAGTGGGAATAAAAACGGTTGGTGATATTCTTAAGAAATTTAGTATTTGGATCAGATGTCTTCTAACTTAAAATCTAAGCTATAGAATATTTTGATATTCTGGTTTGGGGGGGGGGTCAATAATGGAAATTATAAAATAACACCTATACTATTAACTCTACGACAACTTTTGTCAAAGGCAAATTTGTAGAGGATGTGAGTTCTGAGATTTTTAGTTTTGTTTTGAATTAAACCCCATTTTTGCTTGGGCAATTCTTGATTTAATTTCGTTTTCGCTCCTCCCATCCCATGTTAATTTTCTTCCTAGGTGGCGGAATTCCTTAACTCCTTCTAGGTTTTCTTGGTTAATTTTGATGCATTCCTGTCTCGTTTGTTCTTTTTTTGTACATACTAGGACCTTGGTTTTATTCTTGTTTATTTTCATTTTGATTTCTTCTATTAGGATTTGGTTAATTCCATTCAGGGCGTCCTCTAATTCTTTTTTATTGCTTCCTAGAAGGGCAATGTCATCGGCAAATCTTAACATAGCGATCTTTTGAACTTGGATTTCGATACCTGTATCAATTTTGTCTTTGAATTCTTTAATCGCTTCTTCTATGTATAAGTTGAAAATCATGGGTGATAGCACACACTCCTTGTCTTACACCTTTTTTTATTTTGGCTTCTCTTTGCTCATCTCCAATATTTATAATTGCCGTCTGGTTTTGATATAGATTGTAGATTAGTCTTCTCTTCCTGAATTTTATTCCCGCCTGTTTTAAGATTTTAAACATAATTTCCCAATTGACGTTATCGAATGCTTTTTCTAGGTCTATGAATCCGATGTAGACAGATTATTCCCTGATAAAAGCCCTTTCTATTATTAGTCTAAGAGAGAGAATTGCTTCTCGGGTGCCTCTGTATAGATATATCAATTATTTGTTAGAGACTATTAGTTTAATTGTAATAGTAAGCTGGTCACTTCACAAACGAAACAATTTTTAATTACTTGCAATCGAGTGTTTGAACCTATGAGAAATATTTGTATTCTTTAATGAGATTTGTATTTCTTTTGTACCTAACTCTGAAAATAAGATACTAATTTGTCCAGAATACCTACATTCTGTAAATCAATTTTCATCCCTTGTTCGGCCTCTACTTTTTATTTTACTTCTTTGTATTTTTTTTACCTCAAATGATTAATGAATAAGCCAAAATTAATTATTTATTTCCACCCTCCAATGCAGGCAACAAACTTTTCATTTACAATTGTGAAAAATTTATCATAATAGACATAAAAAATACTTCTAAAAAAATAAAAAAAAATTCTATCCTGAGCTACAAGTTAATTTTTAACATTTCATATATTTCTTAAAAATATAAAACTATGTATATTAAATGTATTAAAATAATAATAAAAAAATGTATTAAACTTTTATTATAATATACGTACATAGATAGAGAGAGAAAAAAACACTTTTAAAGAGATTAAAAAATAAAAGGAAAAAGTTTCTATATGCTAAAGCTAAACCATAACTCGAATTTTATTTTCTTGAATATTTCATCAGGGCATAGGATAAGATAGAAAATTACATTGGATAAAAGAAAATACCTTACTCGGCTGTTGAAAAATTAAACTATCAGGTTTATATACACCACCCAACTTACACTTATCTCTTTTTTAACATACTAAACATTAATTTTTCAATAATGTCATTTTTTTGGTATAACTTTATAATATTTATTAAAATATTAAAAATTGGAATTAATAAATAAAGTCTTGGCATCGTTTCTGGAAATTTGGATGATTTTACAATATTCTCGGGTAAAACACGTCTTTGTTCGCAAGTAAATATATAAGGGTCTATAATTATGAATCAAGATAATCGATAGTTACACCAGTTAACGCTTGAGCGCTAGTGTAGTATGTTTTTTAACCTTTTATTTGAACCTGCTTTTCTTGTAGTTCTATAGTCAATGTAAGTTTAAAAGAAAAAATATATCATTGCATCTATAGTACTCATATTATTAAAAATGTTAGTAAGTATACTTTTTAAATCTTAAACATGTTATATTATTTGAAATATGGAAAACTATAATATTAAGTTTTAATTATTATAGGTCTATGTTTTGTATTTTGATTATTTTAAATAGTAGCCTCTGACGTATTCTACGCATCAGATGTTTTCCGAACACTGCAGGGATCAAACTCAAAATCTAGAAACTTTATAACGCAAGCTTGTATGCTAAATTTCAACTAACAGTTGAAAAATTACCAATAGGATGATCTTCAGATTTTTTCTGATTTCTTTAATTTTTCCTTGCATAAGCAAGTTTTAATCTTAAAATTTATACATTTCTTTGCCAATAAGAAAACTGAAACTGGGCACAAGTGATTTGTATTTAAAAAACATTTTATATTGTTCTAAAACAACTTTTTTTTAAGAAAGTCATTATTATTTTTCTTATGAATATTATTATAACGTTAAATGATTATTATTATAACAGTGACTTGGTGCTTACTTTATTGTTGTAAGGTGTTTGAATAAAATGAGCTGTGTATGAGTACAAATAACGAAATTCTTAATGGCTAATTCATAATATTTCGAATGCATATGAGCACTTCTACTGATAAAGAGGTGGAATCAGCCGTTAAAAATGTATTATTTGCATACTGGTAAGTACATAGCTTATTTTATTCTAATACCTCTACAACCATAAATAGACTATTTTTATAGATATAATAACGTCATTTCATTTCAAGCAAGAACTCAGAATTAAAAAAAAAAAAAATAACAAAATATACTACACTAGCGCTCGAGTGGTTAGTTAGATTTTCTTTACCTAATAGTTGACAAAAAATGTATTCTACGCCAAAAGAAAACGATAAATACTTTTTATAGTGGAAATTCATCCCTGATTAGGACCCTCATTATATAATACAACATTTACTACACTAGCGCTCGAGTGGTTAGAGGTGCAACTATCGATTTTCTTGATTATCATCTTCTTTACATATTAGTTGACAAAAACGTATTCTACGTGAAAAGAAAATGATAAATACTTTTTATAGTGGAAATTCATCCCTGATTAGGACTCTCATTATATAATATAGATACCTAAATTTAACTTTTAAATATAGGAAATGTTAAAAATTAACCTGTAGGCCGGGATAAATTTTTTTTTATTCCTATACGATAAATTTTTTATGCAATTGCAAATGAAAAAGTTTGGTGCTTGCCTAGAGATGAGGCTAAATAAATAATTAATTGTACCTCATTCATTAATCATTTGGGGTAAAAAAAAGAAAGTATTTGGTTAAATTTAGTAGATCCGTACGACGAATACAATTTGCAAAAGAATTTCCCGACTTGCATTTTAGTGATAAGAAATGTCAGAGCGCAGGCAGCCAAGGCCCCTTTTAAAACATTCACGTACGTACATAAAAGACCCCCCCCCCCCCCGCTTTCCTTTCCTTTTCAAGTAATTTCCAAACTTTTAACGACATGCCCTCCTGGCTCTAATACTAACCCCGAAGTCTAACCCTAAGGAAAAGGTGACTAATTGATAAATCAGCCAGGCCAACTTATTAGCGACAAACTATACACATGATTTACACTTGCCTTTTGCATTCTACTACGCTTAATCATTAAATCGTTTTAATAGAAAGGGCTAAAAAAGCACAGGCAGGGAGGGGGTCATTTTTCAATTCTAAACGAATTAAGCTCACAAAGAAAAATTCTTCTTTATCAACTGATAAAATAAAATAAAAATGTGGTTCAAAAATATTTTTTCGTTTTTGAATTAATCATTAACATTCTTGGCATTCAAAAATTCTCCAATATTATTTTTCATTGGATGTTTTCGTTTTAAAGAATTTGTTTTTTAACCGACTTCAATAAAGGAGGAGGTTCTCAATTCGACTGAAATTTTTTTTTTGTGTCTTTGTTACCTGATATCTTTGCCAATTGTGAACCGATTTTGATGATTTTTTTCGCATTGGGTTCCGTCTAGTTTCCGATTGGTCCCGTTATTTTTTTCATTGGTATTGGATCTTTTTGTTGTTTGTTTAGGCATAACTTCTTTGTTTATGAACCGATTTCGATGATTCTTTATATATTGGAAAGAGGGTACCTTAGGGGTGGTCCCATATTAATTTGGTCAAGTTCTGATGATATGATCAATGACAAATTAAAGTAAATCTCCAATTTTTATGAGCAAATAATCGAAATTATAATAAATAAAATCTTTTATAAAAAAATCAATCTTAAAACGTTCATTTAAAACCCACAAACGTTTCTAGAGAATTTCTATATTTATGAATTTAATTTTATTATCATTTTCTGATTCATTCGCCCGACGCTTTCTCTTACGAGATGTATGCAAGGTATTATGTTAAGTCACTATTAATAACATCACTAAAACGAGAAAAATAAAAATAATTTTTATAAAAAAAAATAATAAAACGGACTTCAAAAAAATTAAAAGCAACAAATAAAATAATAAGAACTCAAAAATAAAATAAAATACACTAAAAGCATAAAATAATTATCTAATTTAGTTACAACTAAACGATGAAATATTAACATGAAATCACTTTTTGAAGTCGGTGCTAAACATTTTATAGTTTGTATATAAGCGAACAGTACCGCCAATCTGTACTAAGTAAAGTCCGTTCATAAAATGTATATGTTTGGCACCGACTTCAAAAAGTGATTTCATGTTAATATTTCGTCGTTTAGTTGTAACTAAATTAGATAATTATTTTATACGTTTTATTGCATTTTATTTTATTTTTGAGTTCTTATTATTTTATTTGTTGCATTTAATTTTTTTGAAGTCGGTTTTATTTTTTTTTATAAAAATTAATAAATTAATAATCATTAACATTCTTGGCATTCAAAGTACTTCAATGTTTTTTTTTTTTTTAAATTTTAAAATCCACGAATTGTTCATTAGAAATATTATTATATTATATTAAAATTAATAAAGGAATTAATTAAAGGTATTTTCTATTGAAGGGAGAGTGGTAGACCTGAATTAATCAAATAAATAATCAAAACCATAAATTCCCAAGAAAATATATTAATTTTTTAGAATATGGTGTTCCGAAACTTTGCCGAGTTGCGAAGCCATTTTTCAATTAAAAAAAAATATTTTTTTTTTTTGAAAAGTATATGTACTTATTGGTTCTCGAAATGAAATAAAATTGTTGCATAGTATCAATGGGCAATTAAAAATAATTATTTTTCTTAATAGGGTGTAGATAGAAGGTTTGAAATCACTGCCTGGTAGATATATCTTCCAGTTCAAGCATGTCAAAGACAAGTTCGGACAAGTTTTAGTCGAATAAAAATTGTTCTCGCTGCGGAACTATCTCAAATATAAATAATACAAAAAAGGAATAAATTAGGATGATTTGAGGATTTCTAGACTAATCCATTTCTAAGAAGATTTCTCTGAGGGACTGCGGAGTTGAAGTCATAAGAATTAATTTCTGCCTCCAATTCTCACTCACACAAAGCGTTTGGAAATATATTTTTTAAAAATCTAATGTTAAATTTGAAAAATAATGAAAATGATGACGTATTCGATGAAATTTGCAACAAAAAAACGAAGATTAAAATAAAATACCAAAAAATAAAGGATACTTTTTAAGACAACATCCCCTGGTTGAAAAGTCACCAACCGCCACTTCGACATATTTATATCTAGTATATATTTATGTACCATATGCGAAGCCCGCTTTAAGCGGTCATCGTGCTGGACAGGCGGCTCCGATACCCCCGAACCCCGGCACGCCCTGGTATAATAAAATAATTTATAATCACCTTGATAATTTTAGAATTTAAATTATTTTTCAAATTTCACCGATTTTTTTTTTTTTTTTTTTTTATTATCCTCGGGTACATAGCCCATTTCGAACATTCAAATATTTTTTTTTCAATTATATAGGATTAGAATAAATTCGTATTGCAGCGATTCGAGCTTGAACCGGCGCTAGCTTGATTAGAAGGCATGTACGTTATCCAATTGACCACCTGACTCATTTTTATTGAACTGAAACTTCTTTAGAGACATTACAATAAAGGGAAAATGACTCAAAAGAGGGCAACTAATTTGTTTAAAACCAGCTAATAATTAATGTCAGGAAACTAAAATTCTTTATTTTAAAACCCGCTAATATTTAATGACAAATAAAATTTATTAAAATTAGGAAATTTAAATTATTTTAATGGTGAAAAGTTAGGGGAATGATGGAATTGTAATAATTATCGGAAAAGAGGTTTTTTTACTTAATTAGTTTTTCCTCTTATTAAAAACAAGGACTAAAAAGATGATCAAGGACAGTCGATGGTGAAGAAGGTAATCTCCGGAGTCGAAGCTAAAATACAATGTATACATTAATGTAAAATAATTGGTTTAATAAATTATTTTAATAACATCTACGGCTATCGAAGTTTCACTTCCCCCGTGAGCTTATGTGGATGAGCAGGCTCACAGATCTTTTTATTTATTTTAAATGATTATTTCCCAGCATTATCAATCAGACGACACTCTCATTAATTTATGAATCAACAAATCTGCTACTCTCGGCAAAACAAAATCTTTTCAACCCAAACTTAATATTGTTAATCTGAACAAAATTGTGTTAAGTTTTATGTATTTGTCCCCCAATTTTAAGACTTAATGGGCGAAAAAAAAATAATTAAAGGTGATGTTATCTCTTTTGATTATGAAGCAGTTTAAAGAGCATTTGAATTTAAATTAAAAATATTCCCATTCGTTATTTTTTTATAATTTACTTTTGTATTTGTTTTTTGTTCATTGTGTATGTACTCTATATACACTTTAATATAGGATAATTTATTCCCGACATAATATTTTTTAATTATTTGATTGTATATAATCATCACTCTCTTGTAATATATTTTGTTTTAAAGTACATAGTATAAAGGAGAGTAAAAATAAAACCGCCAAGTCAAGTGTGTCTTGTAAACTTGTAAATTTCTTTCTTTTAATGACTGCAATAATTACTACAAACGACAATGGTCGATGATGTATGAATTTCATTTGAATGGAAATATTCTAATACGGAAACTCAATCATCAGAATATACCACCCCCTAGACTCGTATATATATATATATATGGATATTGAACCGTCATTAATGTAACCTACTCGAGTGATTATATAAGTTTACATAGGGTAGAGGGGAGGGGAATATGTTTACATTGCAAACTATATTCGTGTAATAAAGTTATTCTAAATACCAGCCAGCTATATATGCTATATATGTAATCAAATGCAAGTTTCACTCACTCACTCACTTTAGCTTATTACAAGATAATTAATTACTTTTTAACAAATCAATTAAAATAGGTCGGGAGAGGGCGAGGGGGATTTTAAAATTTACAAGATCCCTATGCCTATATACGGTGGCAATATATATATTTAAATTAAGAGTTGAAATTTTAGTAATCTTTTATAAAAAAAAGAAAAAAAAACTTTTATTATAAATCCAAACGTTTCGAGAAAATTTCCTTTTGTCCATGAAATTAAATGTATTGAAGAAAATAAAGTTGCATTTTTGGAATAAAATGTTGCTTTTACTTTACCATACAGGGTATGGACAAAAATTGTAATCGTGCATGAAAAAAGTGTTTTTATTTTCGAAATATCTCAAAAACGGCTGAAACTATTTTGATTAAAAAAATTGAGCGAAACCATGGCATTTCGGTCTACAAAAAAGCCTAAATAAGTAAACATCGAAAAAATTATATTTTTCGAGATAATAATTGTTTTGTCAAAATGTCTGTTAGTCTGGTTGTCAGTTAGTTAGTCTGTGCGTTACCAAATTTTTGTGGACGAGCTAGCTCAAAAACTAGTGTGAATATCGAAACCAAATTTCACACGTAGTTTTGGTCCATTGAGATTACGAGCTGATTAGATTTTGGTGCATATCGACCCAAAATTAAGGGGGTGGAGGGGAGGGTTAAAAATTAAAAATCTAGACCATTTGAGCAAACTCAACCAAATTTCGTATACACAATCTGTGGGACCCCAGAAGTCTAAAAATGCAAAAACTAACAGCCCAAAATGGGGTGGGGGTGGAGTGTAGGGTCAAAAAATGAAAATCTTGGCCATTTACCAAACTCAACGAAATTTTGTATAGGTACATAATCATTGGGACCCCAAAAGTCTAAAAATGCAAAAATTAACCGCCCAAAGGGGGGGGGGTCAAAAAATGATAATCTAGGCTCTTGTAGCAAACTCAACGAAATTTTGTATACATAATCATTGGACCCCAGATGTCTAAAAATGCAAAAATTAACCCCCGAAATGGGGGGGAGGGTGTATGGTCAAAAAATGAAAATCTAGGCTCTTGTACCAAACTCAACCAAATTTTGTATACATAATCAGTGGGCCCACAGTAATCTAAAAATGCAAAAACTAACCCCCTACCCTACATGATTATAAATAATTTTATTAAATATTAAATATAAGTGAGAGGCCAGGTTGTATGGTAAAGTCAAGTGGATGGCCACATCAGAACACGTCAGCTTATTTAACACGCTTTTATTAGCTTCACCTGCAGAGATAGGTATAGGACAATATTAACAAAAAAGTATTTTAATAAAAGGGCGGTTCTAAAAACGTGTTAATATACGGGGTGTTCCATTAAAAAAAATAAAGTTTCTACGACTTTTCGATGGAAGCCGAAACGTCGCAATGCTGAACATATCTTAGATTGATAGAACAGATAAGAAAATGTAAGGTGCTAAATTTTCAGAAAAATCCTGCGTTCCGTTTTCTCTAAACGTCTAACTTGTCATAGACCGTGAATCACCCTGTATATTCAATTTATAAATTAACATATATCCTTATGGGATATTTCTACTTATTGTGATCGAATTATAAAAAATTATATTTAATGACAATAAAAATCCGTTGAAATTTTAGGTACTCTCTCTTTAAGTATTGACGGAACTGTGTACAAAAATTCAAAGGCATTCGGCCGCTAGATTCCTAGATAAAAATTAATAAATTAAAGAAAAATGATTTCTTTCGAAAACACCTCAAAATTTAATAAAATAAAAGTTAAAATGAAACGCCTTTAGGGTATGCAACCATTAGTGCAGTGTCCTAGCTCGTTTGGGGAAATTTTTGACGTCACAATAGGAAGCGATAACAATAAATGTACGGCTTATAAAAACTATTGAATATATATTAAATGCAGAAATTTTTTATTTCCCTTAATATTTGCAAATTTGTCAATTTTGGGCCCCCTCACAAGGTCATTTCTTAAAGCTAAAAAATAAAAAAAATTAAGCCTAATTTTACTATGAAATTATTATTTACAATTTGAGGCCCTGATATTATTCTTGAGAGTTTGCTAGACTAGTCATAGAACTTTAATTTTATTGGAGAAAGGGCTTTATTTCCTTTAAATAAGGGGTCAATTCAAAACAAGCCAGGTTTGCCAATACTTTTTATTTCTTTCAAAACTGATAGATATATAATTAACTAAATAATTAATTCTAATTACGTTGCCATGGCAAAAACAATGTATTTATTATTATTGATATATAAAATAATAATAAATACATTGTTGTTGCCATGGAAACCTAATTAGAATCAATTATTTAGTTAATATATCTCAATGTTATTTTTGCTTCACAGCCTATGATAATAAATCTTTTCTCTTTTGTACTCCATAAAAAAATTCGACTTCTCTTAAAATAATTATTATAGTAAAATTTTAATAAGAATTTTGACATCGAAGAAAATTTGTATCTTGTCTAGTTTACAAGCTACAATGTTCTGACAAAAAAACAGCCATTGTATCGACACATCATGATTTAAAAATAAAATAAAAAAATTTAATAATTGTTTGGTCTATATACCCTGAATTTTAATGAATAATTAGATAATTGAGTGAAATTGAAAAAATAAAACCACCTGTTTATAATTCATAACAACGCTTTAAAATCTCAATATATTCATTCCAAAAAGTAATAATATTTCAATAAACCGCCAAGTTTTCTCAAGTAGTTAAAGTAAGCGATAATTGATGGCAAATAGCTCTCGCCTATAAAAGGTCCCAGCAACCTGATCGAGGCTCCCCTGGCCCTCTGCCCTTATTCCACCCTACCACCCGCCCTTAAGCCCTTCCTTCGGTTTGCCGCAGTGCCTCTTGAAATTCGAAACACACGCCTAGCTAGTTCTCTCTTCTACCCACCCACATATACCATATAGACCCTATAGATACGCCTGCCTGGCTGCCTATCTTGTTCTTATTATCCTATCCTATTCTACTATACTCTCTCTGTGTAGGTATATAATAGCTCTACTCAAATTTTACTCATTAAATTCAAAGCCCGATTTGTAATTAATTAACTCACTTCACTCATTCAAGTAAAACTTAAAAAAACATAACTTGATTATAATTAATTTGAACTTGCAGGTTAAACTTTCTTTGATCTTATTTCACCTCATTATGGAAAATTAATCATTTATATCATTCGAGTCGAAAATATTATATATTTTACATTACTTGAATGATAAAAAAAATATCTTCAAATTCGCTATTTATTTAACTATCTATTATTGTTGAATTTACTACTACATATTTATTTATAATAATTACCCCAGTAGCACAATTTTTCAAACTATATGTGACCTTCTCCGAGAAAAGGGACCTAGTGTGTCAAAAAACGGGTTTGGACTTAAGAGTGGATTCTGGTACCTAAAAGGGTGTAGAATAAGATGAAATGAGTTAGATTTCTGATAAAAATTTATTTACCCCATAAAAACGTACAAAACGAAAAAATGCTTTGTATAGCAAGATTTTCTGGAATTATCTTATTACATTCTTTCGAACAACATCCTTCTGGATTTTCTCCGTACATCAGATCGATGTTCATCGACTCTTGTATATCTTTTTTTTTTTTTTTAATGATATTGATGAGAGAAGGAGATACACCAGAAGGTGGATCCCCTAAAGGCCTGTATGGACTGGCCCCTCAATCGTGAAAAGAACAGAGCAGAAGGAAAAGAAGCCGGGATCACGAGCCAATCTCAGAAACTTAGATACAATTCAATATCCAATTTACCAAGGTTTTAGGGGCTTCGAGCAGTGGTAATCCTCCGCGCGATAAATTCGGTTAAATTTATCTCCCACTTAATTTTTATTACCAGAACCTATACTTACAGAAAAAATGTCTGGGTATAGCCGGGAATCGAACCCGAGACCTCCGGGTTGCCAGTCAGTTGTTCTGACCATTACACCACCGAGGCGGTTATCTTCAACGGATTCCTCCAATTCGGATATAATATTGGATTCGGAAACAAAACTTTGATTTTCAGTTAGTCCCGAAGTATTAGCACCGACACTTTCAGATAACGTCATATCGATCTCATCATCGCCATAAACCGAGTCTAGTCTTTTTAAATCATCATCAAAACTGTCAGAAATATCCATTTTTATAAAAATTACTTCAAATTAACATCAGCTTAGTAGTAAAATTACAAAAGAACCAAAATTGCGAAACAACTTTTGAGATATTGATAACACTCGTTATACAGTTGGCACAAGACTGAAGCGTCACTTTATTCTTTTCCCTTTCTTATAGTTATTTTTACAAAAAATACGTCACCACATAGGCATGACGTCACCAAAGTCGGCACCCAATCATAACTAACCATACCAAATCGCATCTCCCAACTGAAGGTGTGTTCAAAGTGATAATGTGTTATGAAACTTTAAATGCGTTTTTCTCAAAACTTCATTTTCACACACTAGGTCCCTTTTTTCGTAGAAGGTCACATATAGTAACTGCATAGCGCCTATATAGAATTCGAGAATCTATATAAACACTATATAGTTTGAAACATTGTGCTACTGGGGTAATGTCGACAATCAAATAACACAGAGTTTACGACTATAACTTCGTCTTTTAGATTAGCAAACGTATCGAAACTTGAAGAATTCAAAAGCTATTTATCAAGTTTTTCAAAAGGTTATGTTTTACTTCTTCTTAATATAATAAACAAATCAAGAATGTCACTATTTATTGTTTTATTTATTGATAAATAAATAAAATGTTCGTAATTAAATTAATTTTTAATATAATCATTATAGGTTCATTATTAGAATTCTAAAATTAAATTAAACTTTTTTTCAAAAAAGTCGATTGAACTTTTCTTTAAAATTATAGTATTTTTTTCAAAACTTGTTACGTTAGCTGTGCTAGCTAGTGTACCGAATATTACTAATAATAATGATAATTTAATAAATAAATAGCCTGTATTTTCATAAAAAAATCTTGACAAGTTTTAAAAAAATTTACTTTTTACTCTATTCTTAACTAGGCCCTAGACGGCCATTTATTGACGCGCGCTTCAATCATTGACTCAATCAACCTAAATATTTTGATCAAAACTCATTCGTAGTGAAGTTTCGATTAGGTTTCGGTGTTGGAAGCTAGCGGAGACCCCACCATGGTTGCTGTCGAGTGCATGATTGAGAAAAAGATTGATCAAAAACCTTCTAGACGGTCATGCCCATATTCAATCAAACTTTTTATCAATCACAGTAAATGATTGACTCAAGCATCAAACGTGTTCCTAGACTGTCAATCATGCTTGAATCAATCATTTCGATCGAAAGATTGAGCGCCTAGGGCCTCCTTTATAATAAATCAACAATGTCAATACATTTTTTTAATTATTGATTAATAAATAAAATTTTAATACCTAATTAAATTTATTTTTGGGGGGTCGATAGGCTAGGCGGTAGCGTGACAGCGATCTAACCAGGGGACCCGGGTTCGAATCCGACTCGAGGCATCCAGCTAAAATCTGACCCCGGGGGGTAGAGACAAATTTAAAAAATAATAACTAGTATCGTAATTAGGCTTATGGCTAGAAAGGCCGAAAAGCCAAAAAAAAAAAAAAAAAAAAATTATTTTTAATATAATTATTGCATGATTATAGAATTCTAAAATTAATCATTATCTTTCCAACAAAGAATATTGAATCTTCTCTACAATTATAGAAGGTTTTTTTTTGTTGTTTTTTATAGTATTTAAAACTTAGTAAGTTAACTGAGCTAGCATACTTTGCACGCAGCACACGTTTTGCCGACTCCCAACACTCTTTCGCGGTCAAATTAGAAAAGTGCCGGACCACTTCATTCGCGAATTCATATATCCCCATGACTTCAAGGAACTGGAACTCTCTCCCAGCCTCTATCTTTCCCAGCACCTATGATCTTCAAACCTTCAAAACCAGGGTGCATAGACACCTACGTCTACACCCTCTCACTTAATCAACTTTTCCCTTCTCTTCGGTAATGCAAGGGTCTTTCGAGATCCATAGGGGCTACATCTTTACTGGTGCACCCCTTCTTGCATTCGATTGCATTAAAAAAAAAAAAAAAAAAAAGCTAGACTACTATAGTGTTGAATTTACTAAAAAATTTATTTTTTAAAACAAATTCTTCTGTTTAGCCTCGATTTCAATACCCATAAATATACTCGAGAATCAGATTGTAAAAAGTTCCTTCTGGTATCCAAATGTTTCTATTTCCAAATAAATGGGATTTTGAGCTTTGTAAATTCAGAACTTTCAGATCGAAATTCGGAAAATCATCATCATAATTAGTGTGGTATCTAATTCATCAGACACTAATTTGTATTAATACAATGTACTTGTATTCCAAGGTTCAGCTTTTTACAGTGTCATATTTTATTTTTTTGAAAAATTCATAAATCATCTAATGAATATATCGATTCTAGTAAAAGTTTTCACTTTTTCCTTCCATATGAATATTATACATTGGTATATTTATTTAATTTCGAAATGAGAAATGGTATTAACTGTCGCGGGATACAATCTCGAAGCTTAGAATAGATAAGTAGTTGAGGGGTTGGTTGATATAATAGGACTGGAATCCGTATATGTCTCACCTTGCTCAGAGATTATATGTCGGTATATCTGCAATAGATTTATAATTAATTAAAATCTTTTGTTCTCAATCCAAGGTTCCAGGCTTGTACTATCGCTCTATTTGCTCAGCATACACTATATATATGTATATATCTATTTCTCTATACATACAGAGCAGATGTGAAGGTTAATCAACCAAGGCTTCAGGGCTGACTCGATCTTTCAATAACAGACATTCTCTTGGTCGGTCGGCAAGGCAAATCAATACAAACAGCGTAATAAATTATTTATGGTTAATAATAATAACATGGAATTAGAACGGCAAGTGTGTATGGCTAGACAGATAGCCAGAGAGATTACCTATGTGTTTGCAAAAGTGCAATTTTTTTATATAATTAGGTTAGTTTTTATGCTAGTGATGGAAAATATAGCTTAAGTAAATTGTAATTATCAGAAAAATCTTTTTTCCTATGCAAATAGCCTTTCTAATAGTCATTAGTAAAAGATTTAAAAGATTGTGTTTTGAAATAAAATTTAACCTTCAATAAATTCGATATAATTATAATCTTTAACACTTTGTCTAATAAAAAGATTAACCTATGCTTAATCTGAGGCGTGAGAGTTAATTTTGTTAACATGTCAGAAGGGCCTACAGATTTTACAGGATTTGGGTCTGGGCCCTTCTGCCATGTAAACAAATATCTTAAACTAATAAATGATATTTTTTATTAATATATATAGAATCGGTTTCATGAAAACGGCTCTATCGATTTGGATAAAAATCACTGATTAGGGAGTTTTTGAGTTGAGAAATCGATCTGTCATGGTCTCATCTTCGGGTAACTTTAATTTGATTGTTCATTGGGTGTGCCAATAAAAATTTATAATGATTTTCTTTTCTATTTCTTTTTATTGGTTAATTAATTTATTTTTTTGTTTTAAAACTCTCTAATAGTTCATTACAAATATAGTTATATATTAAAATTAGAACATTTAATTAATTGGAATCACTGGGTTTTAAGATAATAATTTAAATTTCTAATTTTAATAAATTTTATTTGTCATGAACTATTAGTGGGTTTTGAAGTTAAAAAAATATCACACCGGCGTCGTTGCGTAAGCCGATTATAATAAGTATCGATAGATTTTAAATACAAAATATTTAGGATTAGTTTTAGAAAAATTTATATTTATTTATTTATACATAAAACAATCATTAAACGTTAATTAAAAATCCAAACGTTTCGTGAAAAATTATCCCTTTATCAATGAAAAATTTGTAAATAATTTGCTTTATTAAAAAACAACAAAGCAACTATAAAAACAATTAAATATTTTGAAAAATAGACAATACTACAAAATGTCTTAGCAATGAGATTATCATCTATATATAGGTATATAATTAAGGTTTTGTCTGTACATTGGTCCAAATCATGCCAAATTTTGGTTTCACACGTTTCAAGCAAAGTTATGAACCAAAACACCCTCAACAAAATTCCTGTCTGTCTGTAAGTTTCCGTGGTTTCCGCGAAAATTTGTTCACGATTCACGTAAAAACGGCTGAAGGGATTATTATGAAATTTCATATTTGGATCAGGTGTCTTCTAACTTACGATTATACGATTATAGCTATATAACGTTTTGATATTTTGATCCAAAGGGGTTTTTTTGGGGGGGGGGAGGACACGAATGAAAAATATCAAATAACTCCTAAACTATTAACCCTACGGCAAACTTTATCATAATCAAAGTTATAGGGAATGTGATTTCTGACAGCTTTTGTTTAAAAAATACCCTCCCAAAAAACACCCAAAAAGGGGGGAGGGTCAAAATATGAAAATTCTTGCCCTTGGAGCAAACTCAACCAAATTGTGTATACATAATCTGTGGGCCTCTAGAGAGCTAGAAATGGAAAAACTAAACACCCAAAATGGGGGGGTCAAAAAAATGAAAATTCTTACTCTTAGAGCAAACTTAACCAAATTTTGTATACATAATCTATGGGTCATTAGAAGGCTAGAAATGCAAAAACTGTGTGCTGAAGGTGGGTGGGAAGGTGGAGTGATGGTGAAGGGGGTGGTTTCCAGGGGTGTGGTGCTCAGGGGTGGAGGCATGTGGTGGGGTCCGGGGTGGGTTGGGTGCGGGGGTGGTGGTAAAGGGTGGAGTGGGGGTTCAGGTGAGGGACCAGAGGCGTAGTGGGGTGGTGCGGGGTGTGGTGCAGGGGTAGTGGTGTGGGGACGAGTGTGGAGAGCATGTGGCGGGGTCCGGTGTGGGTGTGCTGCGGGGGTGGTGGGGTGGGAGACACAGGTGCATAGTTCGGGAATGGGGTGCTTGGTGGGTTTCGGAGGGGTGGGATGGTGGGTTTCGTCTGTTAGGGGTTCAGGGGGCGTACCCCTTGGTTAGCAAGAGGGCCGCCGAAGGCGGGCCTTGCTGCTAGTCTTGAATAAAAATAAAATATATAAATATTTACCAAAAATAATATTTCTGTAGAAATTCCTGATAAATCTTTTTTCTTTCCTGGGAATAATAATGAGTTGTTGTTATAAAATCTTCAAGTTTAGAATAATTTCATTCAATATGGAAAAAGTTTAATATTTATTATTCTACATTCAATGTAAAATAAAACTCTTAACAAATTCTGGCGATTATTTACTTAGAGGTAGGGTGTACCAATTTCAACAACTTAATCAATTAGTGGCCTTTATTAAACAATTAATACAACAAAGAAAAGATAACTAACAACCTGAAGGACACAAAGTGATATATAATTGAAGTTTATTTTTATATACTAGGATGTATAGTAATTGTTTAACGTTTGAATAAAAGAGAATAACCAATGAAAGAAGAAAGAGGTAAAGTACCACTCGGGGCGGGAACATCTTGAAAAGTCATCATTAAATAAAAAAAAAAACTTTGTTTTCTTTGTGAATGTCAAGTCAGGACTATCATTAAAATCCAATTCATCATCGTCGGTTTCTCACCATCAGCCAGATATAAATGGTGGAGAGGAGGATGCTGTGCGAGAGTTTCCTTTCTAGTTCATCATCAGAAGAGGAAGAGATCAACCATGTCAGTCTTCACATACATACAAGTAGCCAAAAGAAAAACTATACCTATTAACTACCTACCTACAAAGAAATTAAAATTTAAAGCCAAAAATAATATCCTCTGTTTAAAATCTGAGAGTACCTACCTGGTGGATGGAAACATGTTGCTCGGTAATTTTTACTTTATCCAATGCGAAGCATGGGGGAGTATTGTAATAGGTCGCGCGGCAAGCGCGACTTCAAAGGGTCCTCAGGTAAAGACTACGGAACCCATGGACTCAATTAAGGTCACAAATTGAAGTATTCAATTAGATTGAATTTTCGCACGTGACGGTTTTGCCAAAAATTACCTGGGATCTCGTCGAGAGGCCAAAAAGTGCTATTTTTTTTGGAAGTGCGTGGGGATAGATGGATGTATGGTATGTAGTATGTGTGTTATCGTTTTTTTCGCCGAAGGCACCACGAAAAGCTCGTTTTGTATATAGTGATTTCTGTTCTGTTGTATTAATGAAATTGTTATTATAAAGAGAAAAATTTTGTATTTTGGTGAATGTGCCAAATATTTTTTGAAAATTGTATTCTTATGGCCTTCAATGGTAACGAAAAGAATAAGAAAATTTAGACGAATATGTGACATGACTATTTGGTAGGTAAACTATTAATACATGTTTGTTTTTGAATTCTAACTGTACTTTTGTAAATTCATATCAAGAATGTTCTTATAATTGTAGAAGCCCTGAAGAAGTCGGCAAAGTCGACGAAACGTTGGTGGATAAATAAAAAAGTCACACATAAAAAACTTGTCCTTATTTTCCCAATATTAACTTTCAAATTAGATATTAATTTATTTTCAATACAAAACATTCTCCTGACACAATGTATTTGAAATTTCAAACACCCAAAATACAAATTTACTTCAAATACTTACCTAAAATTTAAAATGGCCAGCTTTGATAGTAAAATCCTTTAGTGTGTTTAATTCACCCCCTTGAATTTGTGAATAATTCTGCAAATCTTATCAACCTTTTAGAATAAATCCATCAATGAGATAGACACTGTAGTAAATCCCTCCACCCTCTCCCTCTAATCCCTTATCTAATTAATAAATTAAAAGATCCCTCTCTCCCTCGGCTTTAACGAATAGCCAAGCGACCGGTTTAGATTCTAATAGAAATCTTTATGAGTTTCCCTTCTTTTTCCGTCCGTCTGTCCGTCTGTCCGTTACTATCTCACTAAATTTGATCAGACAAGACTTTTTATCTCTTCTTTCCTATCTTCTTCTTCGTTTTCTTCCTCTCATCTCTCTCACTTTCTTCACCCGTGCTTTAATCTTGCTCTTTACGAATTTTATCGCTCGAAAGTCACTTGACTTCCTTTATTCTCCAATCTGAATCAATGAGGAATATAAAAAAAAAAAAAACGCAAGAGGCTTCAAAATCCTCATCTCTCTTTTTTTGAGGGGGGGGGGGGGCTTAAAAAATATCTGCAAAAGCAAATCATAATGAATTTCCACTAGAAACAAATTTAATTTAAAATACTTTTGTTAATTTTTTTTTTAAATTTGTTGTGGAATGTACAAAGTAATTTAGATTCGGTTAAATCTACCCTAGTAATAAATTTTTTAATATAAAAAACTAATCAAAATTTATTATAAAAATTCAAATTGCCGATAGAAATAGATTTTAAATTTTACAAGAAAATCATCTATAAGATCCAAAAAAGAATTAATTATTTTCAATTACTAACCTCACATTTGGCCTGGATTGCTAATTTTGCCTATAGAATTTCTCTGATTAATTATCCCATAAATTTCATTATAGCTTTGTTACAAAATAAACAAATTTTATTTAAGTAAAACATAACCTCACATTTTAACAATGATTTAAAACATACATACTATATAGTTTTCTATTTTTTTTTTTTTTTTTTTTAAGCTACTTAATTATAACAATTTTGTGTCAAATTGTAGATTATAATTAAATTAGGTATACTTTCTCAAATACAAATTTGGATAAACCAAGTTGTAAATCGGGGAAAAGTTATTATGAGAAAATCACAAGAAGTTGTATTATTACATCCGAAATGAAATGGATTATTTTTAATAATTTGTCAGAAGGGTTCTTTTAACCCTCTCGGAAACAGAACCTGAGTGCCAAAATTTGCAACCGGTTTGGCTAACTGTGTGGTGTACTCCTCTGATTATTTATGAATACAGGAATAAAAAATAAATAGAGAACATTTATAGGTACAATAATTCAAATTTCGGGCTACTGAAATACAGAATTGTCCCCGCAAATACAAGACCTATGGTCACCATATAAATTTATTCAATTAATCACAAATACTTTTAAATATATACGAATAAAATTTTTTATATCCATAAAACTTATGAGTTTTGGTTTTTTGTCCCTGTTTTTTTCAGTTTTTCTTCTCGTCTTTGGTCTATCTTTTTTTATACTGTATACACTAACCATATATTGAAAATATGTTAATTATTGATTGTTTTAATTTAAATTAATACAAATCTTTTATAAAAAAAAAACAAAAACAAAAAAAAAATATTTATTATAAATCCAAACGTTTCGAGAGAATTTCTCATTTTATTAATGGAATTTAATGAATTGAAAAATGAAAAAAAAGTTTATTTTTCTAAGGAATAATAAATTATAGTTTAATAAAAGTAAAAAAAAAAACGCTTTTGTCAGTAATGCACTAAAAAGTATAAAATAATATACCTAAAAACTTTTTTATTAAATCAAAAAGCATGGGTGCTTCTTTGAGAAGACTGTAGGTAGTTTTAATTAATTTTGACAAAGTGCCCCACGCTTTTTTACTTAGTTAGTGGACATAAAACAGTTTTTAGGTTCATTATTTTATACTTTTTAGTCATTACTGACAATAGCATGTTTTTTTAATATAATTTATATCTTTACTTTTTAGTCTTAAATGGGTAGGTACAATTCCACGAGTACATCGCTACACTAAAACTAAATTCGACAAGATTCTAGTATATATTCCCAATTTATCCCCAATTTTGTTAATTTTTGTATTTTTACACTCCAGAGGGCCCACAGATGATCTATACAAATTTTGTTTGAGTTTGGGCCAAAAGGGGTCAAGCGTATTAATTTTTTTTTATGAATTATAAACAGGTGGTTTTATTTTTTCAATTTCACTCAATTATCTAATTATTCATTAAAATTCAGAGTATATAGACCAAACAATTATTAAATTTTTTTATTTTATTTTTAAATCATGATGTGTCGATGCAATGGCTGTTTTTTTGTCAGAACATTGTAGCTTGTAAACTAGACAAGATACAAATTTTCTTCGATGTCAAAATTCTTAATAAAATTTTACTATAATAATTATTTTAAGAGAAGTCGAATTTTTTTATGGGGTACAAAAGAGAAAAGATTTATTATCATAGGCTGTTAAGGAAAAATAACATTGAGATATATTAACTAAATAATTAATTGTAATTAGGTTTCCATGGCAACAACAATGTATTTATTATTATTTTATATATCAATAATAATAAATACATTGTTTTTGCCATGGCAACGTAATTAGAATTAATTATTTAGTTAATTATATATCTATCAGTTTTGAAAGAAATAAAAGTATTGGCAAACCTGGCTTGTTTTGAATTGTCACCTTATTTAAAGGAAATAAAGCCCTTTCTCCAATAAAATTAAAGTTCTATGACTAGTCTAGCAAACTCTCAAGAATAATATCAGATCATCAAATTGTAAATAATAATTCCATAGTAAAATTAGTCTTAATTTTTTTTATTTTTTAGCTTTAAGAAATGACCTTGTGAGGGGGCCCAAAATTGACAAATTTGCAAATATTAAGGAAATAAAAAATTTCTGGATTTAATATATATTCAATAGTTTTTATAAGCCGTACATTTATTGTTATCGCTTCCTATTCTGACATCAAAAACTTCCCCAAACGAGCTAGGACTCTGCACTAATGGTTGCATACCCTAAAGGCGTTTCATTTTAACTCTTATTTTATTAAATTTTGAGGTGTTTTCGAAAGAAATCATTTTTCTTTAATTTATTAATTTTTATCGAGGAATCTAGCGGCCGAATGCCTTTGAATTTTTGTACACAGTTCCGTCCATACTTAAAGAGAAGTACCTAAAATTTCAACCGATTTTCATTGTCATAATAAATTTTTTTAATTCGATCACAATAAGTCGAAATATAGTAATATCCCATAAGGATATATGTTAATTTATAAATTGAATATAAATGGAAGGAAGCGCTCAGATTTCATGAAATTTTTCAAAGAATTTTTTTTCAAAAATATTTATCAATTTCCAAAGTTTAAAAAACATCTGATTATAATCGTTTAGAGGGTCAAATTCCTTAAGAATTTAAAATAGAAAATCCTTAAGAAAAATATCATTTGATATTTTGCATCTCCTTCCATCTATTCATCTATAAAGAAATAATAACAAAAAAGAAAACTTTTTTCTTTTCACACTTTTTAAGTTTATCAAGCAGTTAATGAAATTGTTTTTGTTTTGTTTTTTTGTTTTTATCGTGTGGGCAGTTAACGTTCGTTATATAGGAAAATTCTTGCCATTTTATTTTTTTTAAACAAGAAAAACTTTTAAATGGCTCTTTTGGGTGAATATTATTCTCTTCTTCAATTTCATTGCTTAATATAATCAGCTTTTTGAATTTTATATATATTTACAAAATTTAATTAAAAGATCGTATATTAAAAGGTGAAAAGGGGGCTTTCAATTATTTTTAATAGTGATTTTTGTTTAAATATTATATACAACTCGTAAGATCTCTGTTAGCGCATTGTTGGTCGTAAGTAGTAGGGGGTAAAAAACAACCCTTCTGACATATAATTCAAAATAATTTTTTCCAAATGTATGAATCTTGTTGGAGATCCTGGCTGTGATGATATTCAGTGGATTGAAGGAGTTGGGTATATCAGCCAAAGTAGGGATACAATAAAATTCCCAGAGTAAAACTTTTGGGCCTAAATTTATTGGGCCATCTTCAGTTATTGGGAATTGTAGACTTATTAAAATAAGCACATTTGATAGAACATAGTTTTATCATCAATAAAAAATTTAACTTCATATAGGAAGCAGGACAGTAATTACATGATGTTATATTTCTTATTGTTGACAAAACTAGGTTCAATCTCATGTGCTTATTGTAATATGTGTATAATTCCCAATAACTGAAGATTGGATAATAAATTTAGGACGAAATGTTTTACTCTGTCAAATAATATATCATTCAATCCAGTGAATAATTCATACCATCTCGGATCTAATAGATGACACTCACTTGTGAAATTTCATAGAAAATTAAAATCTTTTTATACCGGAAACGTAAAATATAATATGTTTACTTGTCATTAAATATTCCTATTTTATTTTTCCGTGAAATTTTCAATAAATGTTGATAAGGGTCCCCCCTTTGTATCATTCTCCTTCAAAGTGAGGGTACAAAAAGTAATTTTTTTCGAGATATTCCAACAAAAATATACTGTTTTAACTCTTTATAAAATATACTATTAAAAATTAGTTTACTCTTTTGAAAATTAATATTTTTTCCCCCTATAAATTTTCAATAAAGTTGATAAGGGTCCCCCCTTTGTATCATTCTCCCTTCAAAGTGAGGGTACAAAAAGTAATTTTTTTCGAGATATTCCAACAAAAATATACTGTTTTAACTCTTTATAAAATATACTATTAAAAATTAGTTTACTCTTTTGAAAATTAATATTTTTTCCCCCTATAAATTTTCAATAAAGTTGATAAGGGTCCCCCCTTTTTTTTTTATTTTTTTTATTTTAAATCAGTAGACGGACAAACGTGTCCTTATACATAACAATACAAGTACAAAATAAATTTTCAAAAAATAAGCTGGTACGTTAATCATAATATATATAAACATACAATAAATTCAGAATTTTTTTCTAACAAGAATATATGGTGATACGTTCGTTAATCATAATAAAAACATACTAAAAATACAAAAATATAAGGTGATACATTAGTCATAATATAAACATACAGAAATTTCGAAAATATAAGGTGACACGCCAATCACAATACAAACACACACAAGATCCAGAAATAGAGTGAAAAAAAGAAAAAAAGAAAAGCACAATAACAACTATCACAAGTACAAAACAAAACATCACGGAAATTTAACTGTATCAACTTGTTTCAATGTCCTTTCTAAGAGAGAGTTCAGAAAGTAATTTTTCCGAGATGTTCAAACGAAACTATACACTTTTAACTCTTTATGAAATATACTATTTGAAATAAGTTTAGTTTTTGAAAATTAGTATTTTAATTTTCTCTGAAAATTCTCAATCTAGTAGATAAGAGTTCTACCTTTGTATCAAAAAAATTAGGTGTGCACAGTTTTTGGAATTACTTTGGAATTCATTAGATAATCTATTGTCATCTATTATCTTCTAATTGGAAATGAAAGTGAAAGTGGAAGTAGGTGTACACGATTTTAGGTCGCGGTTCACCCCTTTTTTTATTTTTTAATGCAATCGAATGCAAGAAGGGGTGCACCAGTAAAGATGTATCCCCTATGGATCTCGAAAGACCCTTGCATTACCGAAGAGAAGGGAAAGTTGATTAAGTGAGAGGGTGTAGACGTAGGTGTCTATGCACCCTGGTTTTGAAGGTTTGAAGATCATAGGTGCTGGGAAAGATAGATGCTGGGAGAGAGTTCCAGTTCCTTGAAGTCATGGGGATATATGTATTCGCGAATGAAGTGGTCCGGCACTTTTCCAATTTGACCGCGAAAGAGTGTTGGGAGTCGGCAAAACGTGTGCTGCGTGCAAAGCATGCTTTGGGGGAATTATTGATTTTATCCCATCAGAGCACCTGCCGTGATAGTATCTATAGAAAAGGGAAAGGGCAGAGACATCTCTTCGATGAGCCAGCGAGTCGAGGAGTCGGTGAGGGTAGAATCGTCAATTAGCCTGACGGCTCGTTTCTGAATTGCATCAAGGGTAGCAAGAGAATATTTTGAGGCTCCTCTCCACAGATGAAAGCCGTATTCGAGACAGGGGCGGATTTGGGCCTTGTAGATGGTGAGAAGTTGTGGGGGTTTGTAAAATCGCTTGGACTCTGAATAAGAAGCCAATCTTCTTTGCTGCAGATTTCGCCACAGAGGAGATGTGTTCATTCCAAGACAGGTCAGATGCGACAGAGACGCCCAACATGGATAGGCTGTCACACATTTTTAGGGTATTCGAATCGAAGTGAATATCAGGGAAATCTCTATTTTCATGTCTAGAAATTAGACAACATTGAGTCTTATTTGAATTAAAGTTAACCCCTCGCAATCTCACTTCGAATTGAGGGTTTAAAAAGAAATTTTTTGTGATATTCAAACGAAATTACATATTTTAAACTCTTTATAAAATATACTATTTAAAATGAGTTTAGTTTTTAGAAAATTAGATTTTTTTCCCCTAGAAATTTTTAATAAAGGTGATGTGTCTTTGTGTCAATGTCCCTTCTAGAGAGGGTTCAGAAAGTAATTTTTTCCAAGATATTCAAACGAAACTATACACTTTTAACTTTTAATGAAATATACTATTTAAAATAAGTTTAGTTTTTAGAAAATCAATACTTTTTTCCCCTAGAAATTCGCAATTAAGTTGAAAAGTTCAACTTTTAATAACAATTGTTATTAAATTTAATTCGTATAGTTTTATAACCGTCTTTACGAAATAATAATAATAATAACAGTTCGAAGTGAGTTGTATCATTTTTCTATATTCATGGTAATAAATTTAAAATTGTGACAGTGAATATAAATATTTCATAAGCAACCCATTAAAATAGGAACAAAAACAGAGCGACTAAGCGGTTATTCCTTGTTGTTTTTTTACCCATGCTCATTCATTTCCCATTACAAGGAATAATTCAATAAGATTATCATCATCATATTTAGTCGTACTAGACACCATCCGCGTGGATCTTTCCACCCCCCCTGGCCCCTTTGAGCCCCCATCAGTCGACGTCCCTCATCATATGGCACATCCACATTCTCGGCTTTCCTTCCGCATGGTCGATCGTTCTCATTATATCTACTCAAATTGTATTTTCTCCCCCGCCTCGCCTGTCTTCAATCCAAATATTATTCCAATCGGATCACTAATCAAATTTGCATCTGATAACAAACGTCCTGTCTTAATAAGACAAGGCAAAAAATAACATATGTTCCTTCTCTATATACCTATTCATCTATTTATGCAAAGAGAGTTTTGACAAAGATTCAAAACGTCTGCTCAGCAATTAAAATAAATAAATAAACTAAATTTAAACATTATCTTTAAATTTTGTATTGTTAAAGGATAAATAAATTGAATTGCTTCTTTCCAGTAATTTATTTTATTATTCAATGGTTAGTCCAGATATTTCGAGGCGCTTTCGGCATCTCTTCCTCAGTGGAAACTGTGGGACCACACAATAAGCAAGTCAGTGAATTAAATTTCATTCGGACTTCATTGTGAAGAGATGTAAATAATTGTATATACTCATATATATATAACTCTGACGTGTTGTAAAAAATCGGGAAATTGCATGATAAACAGCGTAGAAAACTCTACTGGAATTCATTATTAGGTCTACGAGGCGAAATTTTTGTTGAGTATTGTTATCTGAATAAAAATTACAATTTTTAGAAAAAAAATTTATCTAAAAATGTATTAGAAAGATTTTGTTTTGCCTAGAGTAGGCAGAGCTGTAAATTCATAAAGATTCTAATTAAAAGACAGCTGATGAAGTTCGAAGCTTTGAAACTACAGTCTCAAACAAATAAATTATAAATAGGTAGATAAATTTATATTTTTATATATTTTCATCAAGCAAAGGATAACCTCATTGATTTCTCTTTATGACTAAAAATGTATCTAAATACCAATGAAAATTATTTCTGGATACTAATACAAATTATCCACCATAGGCAACTAGATTCTCAGAAATATACCTAGATGATGTATCTAAATACTTGTAACTAGCTATTTAACAAAAACCAATTTGATATATTAGGCATTTTGGAACATATAAAAGACAAAACTTACGGTGCGAGCCTGATTCGCACTTGGCCGTTTTATTCAAGTTTTTTTTAAATATTTTATAGGAAGAAACCATTTAGTAGACAATTCTTATGATTACAAATACCTAACTCATTACAGAAACATATAATTATATAAATACAGTCATTAAGCTGATCTGCATATCAAATTTGATATAATTTAAATAAATATTACTTTTTTTATTTTTGAACAATTCTACTTAAATCTAGTACGTTCTAGTATATTATTAATAAATAAAAAATCCTGGTGTGAATCGTGAACATCTAGTGACTTTCACTTATCTTGTTTTAATAACCAAAAACCGGTTTAAAAATTAAGTAATTAAAAGAGTATAACATTAAATATATAGAAAATATATTATTCAGAAATTATTATAAAATATTTTTTATATGAACATAAATAACGTGAAGGTAGAAATAATTATCTAATAATAATTAAGAAAAAAACTTTACCTATAAATAAATAAATAAAAAACAAACATATTACTTATAGAGAGAGAGCTAAGCCAAGAAAAAATCGCTAGTCCGATTAATAGACTATTAATAGACTATATTATAGGAAATGATTAAGATGATGGATGATTTTATTATGTTTGGCTCGAAGGGTTAGTTGTAAGGAGATTCGCCGGGCTTAGATGGAAGATAATCTTCAGAGATTAGAATCTCTATTGGCGGCGTTAAAGCCAGGAAAATGCTATTTTAAATAAGAATTTGCACTAGGCAGTTGAAACATGCTTTTCATAAAATAATGGCACAAGGCCCGCATTTATTGCTTCTTCGTTACAGAACGTGTATACATATTACTTCTTAGACACAAGCCGTCTCTACCAAACCGTCACCCCGGAGAGCTGTCTCATTCAATGAGTTTCAACAAATGACAACTCACACATGACAACTGAATGACAACAACTGAATTCGCTTCGAGGAGCTGGCTGCTTTTATAACCCTGGCTCTAATTAGCAATTAAGCTGATTGGTTAATCATTCCCGCCTTTTAGGTGACGTTGGCATAATTTTTCCCGCGCTTGATTCTTTATAAAAGGAGCGTGTCCTTGCTGTTCACCTGTCATTTCATCGAAGGATTCTGACCGGCAAAGAGCAAGCAACACCTTTATCAAGGCGAAAACAAATCTTTATTTTCAAAAGCATTTTACATTGAAAGGAGTGGAGAGTAAAATCCCAAAATATTATTCATTAATCACTACCTATATCCATAATGTGTGAAATTTTGAGAAAAATTATTTTATAATAAACAAAGATTTGTTTTCTGCTAGGTTCTGTGTGTGTGTGTCACTGTGTCTTAATTCCGATACCTACGATAACTCAAGAATCGTAAAAAGTTCGTTCTTGTGCTAAAATGCTTGTATTTTTTTCCATGCTTTATATTAGCTTCACCTGTTTCTATCTATGTATTTATCATTGTGACTTTTGTTCTGTTAAATTCCGCAAATATTACTCTATAAAAATAATTGTTTACCTACTCAATTTGAATGAAATTATATAAAAATAATAAAAATAAATACATTTCATTCTGTAAATTCCTCAAACTTTTCTCTATAAAAATAATTAAGACGAAAAACTAAAAAAATAAATTATATTTTAAAAAAACTAAAAAACATGCTTCTAAAAAGTACAAAATAATTTAATAAACAAAGTTAATAAGCGTATGGTACTTTGCCGAAATTAATTAAAAGTACATGTTTCTGCGCCCCACGCTTTTTAATTAAGTATTACATTATTTTGTACTTTTTAGAAGCATGTTTTTTATTTTTTTTTTAAATATATTTTTTTAATATGGAGAACTGATTAGATTTTATCAAAGTATAGTTTTTCTCTATTATATGGTATATTTTTCAAAATTTGATAAAAAATTTGGTATCGCACAGACTAACTAGCTGACAGACTAACAGACATTTTGATAAAACAATTATTATCTTAAAAAATATAATTTTTTCGATGTTCACTTATTAGAGATTTTTTGAAGACCGAACTGCCAAGGTTTCGCTCAATTTTTTTTATCAAAATAGTTTAAGCCGTTTTTGAGATATTTCGAAAAAAAAGGAAAAAAAAAACACTTTTTTCATGCACGATTACAACACTTGACCATACCCTGTATTGTAAAATAAAAGAGTTTTAACGATTCCTATAAAAAAATTTAAATGACCTTAGGTCTACAGAAAAGCTCTCAAGTAATAAAAAACACTATAAGCATGAATTATGAAAGGCGATAAATCGTTTAAAATACATTCATTAACAGAAATTCTTCCCAGGCTGGGAACCATCTTTTTAATTTTGTATAATCTTTTGCAAATCACATGATTTTATATATATTTAATACTGAAATTATAAACAAATTTTATATATTGTTTATATTCGTTAATTAATCTATTTATTATTAACAACAATGCTAATTGTTTAACAATAAATAGATAATAAATTTGTTTATAAATAAATAAATAATTACTTTTAACATATTGGATAAATATAAGTAAACATTAGAAAATTCAAAAACCACACAAATTCGCTTTCTCGGCGCTAGGGATTTTTGGGCCCTAGAAACACCCTAAGATGCATCCTTTTTGAACCCAGGCTCCAAATAATATCGTATTTTGTCATTCTTCTTATTTCAAACTGCATCGAGTAAACATCTCGAACAATATTGCACCACATTTTACGCTGGTATATTCATTCGACTATATATTTTTCGTCATAGTCAATCAATATTTAGTTTAGTAACTAAATAAAAGTTAGTTTGTTGAAATAAGCAAGCAATCAAAAAGTGGCCTGAAGGTATGTCAACGTTTTCTCTCTGTTGTGCTAATATATATATTAAAGGTATCTAATTAATAATAATCAATTTGTATTTGTTTCTCTTATTATTACTGAAGGTTTACTGAAAGTACAACCAATTCTCTGAAGGTTCAATGAAGGTTTACTGAAAGTACAACCAATTCTCTGAAGGTTTTCACATTATTGAAAGTGTGTACACCAAAGGTACCTACACTCAAAAGCGATTCTCATCATTGGTTCTGAAACAAAAGAACACCTATTCATCTCTCCAAGCGCAGATAATTCAGAGGCTGCCCTTTACCACGTCTGAAACCATTCATTTGTAATTAGACATATAATAAAATATATTATATGTCTAAAAGTTTAAGTATTTATTTATAAAGTGTATATATATCTACGTATATATACAATCTAAGTTAATTTCAAGTTCATTTTCTTTGTTTTTATTAACATCTCATTTTTTTACATTAAAAAATATAGTTTTTGTTAAAGAGAAATTTATCTTTCATTTCTTTCCTATAGACATCCATCCTTAAAGATACTAATTTTGGGCTTAAGTGTTCGAACAGGTATATATATGTTAAAGAACTTAGCGTCCCTATCGAAGATATAATTTGATATCGATTGTTTAGTGGAATAGACTTACAACCTATTCGCTGCGAGCCTTATAACCTCGTTGTTAAGCTAAACAATAGATATAAACCCGGTCCTTCGTTTTTCTCTATATCTTTCTCAAATTTGGAGAAAGCATATAAAAGTAAATTTCAATAAAATTACACCCCCCCATTTAACCATTTTTGCTCCTTGCGAGCCTCATACTTTTAATAAAAGACCATACTATAACCACTTATAGCAAATATTTGAATGTGATTTTTTTTGCTCAGCGAATAAATCGACTGATTGGTAAATAAATTAATTTTTTTCTCTCAATTATAGTTTTTTTGTCAATAGTTTTATAAAAAATATTGATTGCCTTGATAATAATAATAATAATAGTATATATATATATTGAATTAAATATGAAAAATTTGATCCATAGAGTGTTATGAAAACATGAATTAATAATTTAAAATTTCCATATATTGAAATATTTTCCCTAATAATATAAAATGACCGAGAACAAAAAGCCTCTGAAAATCAATGTTAATAATTTTCAATATCCGGTCAACCAATTTGGATTGAATAAAATTAAAAGGACATTCAACTTAAAAATAGAGATGGAAAATTATCCTACCATATGTATTTAAAATAAAAAATTAATAATAATAATATTAAAATTTTTAATTTCTAAAACTAATCTACAAAATTTATTCGAAAATTATGTTAAGCAGCAGAATAAACATTTTTTTTAATCTGTTTTATTTTTTTACTATAATTTTGATAAAATGTAATCGCTATTGCAATTTTCTGAAATCGCAATTACAAATAGATTGAAAATATTAATAATAATTTTGCATAATATAATTATAATGATAGAGTTAGTGTAGATCTGTAGATTATACATTAGATAAGAAAAAGAGGAGGGCTTGTTAATTTGATAATTAATTGCTCATTTCCTTTTTGTTCTGCCATCTGTTGATGAATCATTATACTTAATTATTTGATGTTGTTTTTAGATAAATTTTCTTTAAGCATTAGTTTTAATTTTTTAATTAAGTGAACATCGAAAGTTAAATAATTTCTGACCTGTTAATTCCACAAGTCTAGAAATTATTTATTATTTTTTTAAAAAAGGCAAAATTAAGCCCCGGACAGGATTTGAACCTGTGATCTTTCTTCTATAGCTGTAGATGGTAAACACATTCTTTGCCTATAGAAGAAAGATCACAGGTTCGAATCCTGTCAGGTGCTCAATTTTTTTTCTTTTTCAAAAATTATAAATGATTTCTAGATGTGTAGAATTAATAATTCAGAAATTGTTGAATAAATTATTTAATTTTCGCGTTCATTTACTTCAAAAATATGTTTTTTTCTTTGAAGTTAATTTGTGACGGGAATAGAAAAATTATAACACTTCTGTAATTTCAACTTTTATACTTACATTTTATTTAATCAATCAAATTTTAATTCCGTAACCCAATAGTGTAAATTTCCTCGAAAATGGCTATTTTTGTGACATCTGATAACTGTCAAACGCCTTTTCCATTATTAAGTTCGTATTCTGTCAACCCAAAACGTGTGAAAACAACAGGCCTATTTCAAAAACATGCTTAAAACAATATTGTGGCACAAATACTCCAAAAATATTAAATCCTATTTAAACGTCAATACTATATATTGATGGCACGTTGACCCTATTAGCTTATTTTTGGAAAAATTCAATAACTCATTCACAATTCGAATAAAACTTTCTAGAAACTTATAGAAAGTTATCGAACTTGCTAGAAAACAATTTCTAGAATAAATAATGATCACAAAATACACTTCAAGAAATTGAAGAAGGTTATATATAAACCATTCATCAGTCAATCTTTTTTCTTTTCTCCATTTTCTCCATTTATCGCTGTTTAATTTAAATAATCTTTTTTTCATTTTAAAACCCACTAATAGTTAGTTCATTGTAAATATTATTATATATTAAAATTATGGAATTTAATTAATTCGGTGTGTTTTCTATTGCAGATGGAGTGGTAGAGCTCAATGCTGAATTGATACAAAGGCAGCTAAGTCCATGGGCCAGCCAACATTTCGGTATAATTTGGGAGTAGGTACTAAGTTTTCTTTTCACCGCAGTTAGATAGGTTTATTGCTATCTCAAATTGGCAGCTAATAAAAATGATGGGTAATCCAAGATGGCGGATGTTGAGTTTTTAAAAATCATTTCTATCTCGAGAACTATTGATCATATTTCATTACTATTTTATTTTAATTAAAGCTCTACATGTAGTGCTTCAAATGTTGTGATGTGCACTGTTTCGGTAAAGTCAACCAATAATTAGTAATTAAAGAAATATTAAAAATTTTCTGATTTTTTTTGTGAAAATTTTTTTTAAATCAAGTTTTTACAGAATATCTTGTTGAATAGTAAAAAAAGCTTCAGATGAAAGATGCAGTGTAATAAATTATCTTTAATTTGATGTATAACATGTTTGAGTTGGATGGTTGAAAACACATGGAAACATGAATTTGAGTTTATTTCAGTTGAAATCCATCGTTTAGTATTAAATTATATAAAAGAAAAAGCTTCTGAAGCTTAAAAGGATATTAAGCGGATACCTCACTTGCCTATAGCGATAATTAGAACTTTTGAAGGTTTTGCAGGATTTAAGCAGAATGGGAATCGTACTCTTCAAAAATTGTATATCCAATTTCTAAAATATGGGGCATTCCTGGCCAAACCGTTTTGAAAAATTTTAATTTTTGATTTCCTTCATTTTTGACATTTTTTAGTACCCATCAATGGTAAATTTTGAAATTTTTTTGATCATCGGTTTAAAAGATATCAAATTTCGGTTTTTCGTTAATAACTTTTTCAAAAATGGTCCAAATTCAACATTTCATTTTTGAAATTTGTGTTTTTTTACGTACTTTTTAGAAAAAAAATATAACAAAATTATTTAAAGGGTTTTTATATGCGATTTTTGAATTTGAAAATTTAAATCATGTTTTTGAATTTGGGTCATTTTTGAAGAAGTTATGAGTGAAAAGCCAAAATTTGATATCTTTTAAACCGGTGATCAAAAAAAAAAACTCAAAATTTATCGGGAAGTGTTTTTTGATGGGTACTAATAATGTCAAAAAATGAAGGAAATCAAAAATTAAAATTTTTCAAACCGCCCGATTTGACGTAGAATATAACCTATAGGTAATATAAATAAGCTGATATGTTCTGATGTGGCCATCCACTTGACTTTACGATACAACCTGGCCCATCACTTATATTTTATATTTAATAAAATTATTTATAATCATGAAGGGGAGGGGGTTAGTTTTTCCATTTTTAGACTCCTGGGGTCCCACTGATTATGTATACAAAATTTGTTTGAGTTTGCTCATAATGGCCTAGATTTTTAATTTTTAACCATATGGTAAAGTAAAAAAAAATGGATGTTCATTAAATTTTTTTTTTTGAATTTCAAGTTGTTTGATTTTCAGATCATCAAAGGCATTTATTTATTAAATTGCCCGGAAGAAGAAAAATAATGTATAGATATATTAGAAGGGAAATAAATATTGGAACGCGAGATGGAGATAGATAGAGATGAAATGGTGATTCGTTTGGGCCTCTTAAGAAAGAGATCGTCATCATTTATTGAAAACTCAAATCAAACTCTTTTTGCATTCGATATATAGGTATATATCCATCCATCCATCTTCTTATTGATCTCAGAGAGGCAAACCAAGAAGACCGAGCTCTCAATATTTTATCTTTTCCTATATGTTTAAGAGTATACTCTACTTTTGGTAAGTTGATTATCTACGGATATTGATAATCCTTTGGAAAATATTGAAATAAAATATATATATATATATATATATATATATATATATATATAGGTAGCGGGTGAGTTTTTTATTTTGAGACAGTCTTATAACTCAAGAACTGATCATTATATGGAAAAAGTTTTAAATAAAAGTTTGTTTATATCGAGGGGGAAACTAAACTACGCTATTGTTTGTCGATGTAGAACAAGCTTTCAAGGGTAATTCAATGTCAAGTTCTGTTTTTTAAATGGATCTATATATTTTTCTATACTTCTACTTAATCTACAAAAAAACCGAACAACTTTCATAAGAGCTATTTTTTTATACGACATCAAATAAACAAAATACATGAATCAATTACATCTCAAAAAATCTTAAAAATTATTTTTTAACAATTATTGAACTTAATTATCAAATAATAATGATTAAATAATTAATTATTAAATAAATAATTATTAAATCGAAAAGTCACAACAATGAAAATAAGTGTTTATAATGATCTTAAAACTTCATTATACACAGATTTAAGAGATTATTTTCTACTTAATAGAACTAGTTAAAATTCTTGAGTTTAAAAAAATATATTTCTCGTGTAAATCCAGTAGATAGTAATATTGTAATACCATAATAAAAATGAAGCATTTTTTTATTGACGACAGAATTAAAATGGTCTTAATTGACGAATATCAAATGGATGGATAAAATTACAAATGAGGCAAGTTCTTGGAAGAATCGGAGAAAGAAGAACCTTGTGGAAAAGTCTGAAGAAGAGAAGAGGTCAGATGATGGGGCACACACTGAGACATGGGGGACTGCTTAGGGATATCTTGGAGGGGAGGTGGGAAAGAAAAGGGGAAAGGGAAGACCCAGATTAGAATATTTCAACCAAATAATTGGGGATATGGGATGCCAGACATTTAGAGAGGTCAAACAGCTGCCGGGGGACAGAGTCGAGTGGAGACGGATTGTTGCATCAAACCAGTCTTAGGACTGTATACTCAATGATGATGATAATTTATGCCGTGAATGTGGAAGAAATGTTAGGAGCTGCCATTGAAATGAATGGCGAGCGTTTTCCTGATAGGAATACACCCTCACAAGCTTCATTTTATTATGTTGTAAAATCTGTTTAAAAAAAAATATAAAAAAACAGGTAATGTTAAGGCTACGAAGAAACTGGATGAGGCAAAAATAAGGAAATTAGAACTGGAATTCATCCAGAAAAATTTTTAAATTAGTAATTATTTTTAAATTATTTATTTAATAATTAATTATTTAATCATTATTATTTGATAATTAAGTCTAAATAATTGTTAAAATAATTATTAAGAATTTTTTTTGAGATCTGGTCTGATTAATGTATTTCGTTTATTTGATGTCGTCATATAAAAATAGTTCTTGTGAAGTTGTTGAGTTTTTTTTGTAGATTAAGTGGATATATAGAAAAATATAGAATTCCATTCTAAAAATATAGAACTGTGACCTTGAATTGACCTCTTGAAAGCTTGTTCTACTGCTCGTACAAACAATTGCGCTAATTTAGTTTCCTTCGATATAAACAGAACTCTTATTTGAAACTCTTTTTCATATAATCCATCGCTTTAGAATTGTAATACTGTCCTAAGATACAAAAAACTCACCCAGAAGCAGATATATTTGATCTTCCATTTGTATTTACATAAAATACTTTAATCTTATACTATTAAATAAGCAATTCTTGTGTATATATGTAATCGGCTTCACAAAAAGGCCTTTAAAGATTTCGGATTAGAAATCGATTTGTCATGGTCTTTTGAGGGACAACTTTTGGTGGCCGAAAAACCTCGAAATTTTCGGACTTTTTCCAGTTTTCTGCTTGTAACTGGAAAACGGTCCATATTTTGTAAATAACTTTCCTATGGTAAATTAAAGGGGACAAAATTTCGCGTCGATTAAAAAAAAGAAATATAAAATTAGTCGAGTAGTTCGATTTTTAATGGGGATCCAAAAATACCTCCCCCGGATCACTTTTGAATATCCCAAAAACTCGCACTTTTTTCAATTTTTCCCATTTTGACCATAAAGGAGCAAGTTTTCATCAAAGACCACTTTATACATTTTTAAACTAGATTAAATTTGCAACAATTAAAACAAAGTTTCATTTTAATTGGATAATAGTAACATGTACCGCAATGAGGTTGAAGTTTTGAAAATCCATGAGGATTCGGATCATATCCTCTCCGGAAAATTATTGATATCTATAATCTAAGAGTTTTAACAAAAAGTGGTCCAAGTCAACAAAATTTTCTGGACAATAAGTCAAGTTTCTAGGATAAGGATAAGTGGTTTTCATTTTATGAAGAAAAAACTGCGATTTTTAAAATTTCAACATCATAGCGGCACGGGTTACCATTATCCAATTAAGATTAAACTTATTGTGAATTGTAGCAAATTTAATCTCGTTTTAAAATGTATAAAGTGGCCTTTGTCGAAAACTTGCTCCTTTATGGTCAAAATGGGAAAAATCGAAAAAAGTGCGAGTCTTTGGGGTATTCAAAAGTGATCCAGGGGCTGTTTTTTGGATCCCCATTAAAAATCGAACTTCTAGACCAATTTTTCATTTATTTTTTTTAATCAACGCGAAATTTTATCATCTTTAATTTATAATAGGACAATTTTTTACAAAATATGGACCGTTTTTGAGTTATAAGCGAAAAAGTAGAAAAAGTCCGAAAATGTGGAGGTTTTTCGGCCACCAAAAGTTGTCCCCCCACTTTTTGGCATATCCACCCCATACCAAACGATCCTAGAAAAAAATATTTTCCCGCAATTAATGTTAGCTGAAACCCCATTATATACTGGCCTATATATCCTTTTAATTAACTAGTATTCAAGTCGTAGGGTTTTTCAAAATTTTCCGAGCTAGTAAAATTTGACAAAATAATAAATAAAATAAAAAAAAGAACATCTCTGATGTGCAATGTAAAAATATTTCTCTAATATCTATGATGTCCTTAAAAGTTAAATTCATTTATTAATATTATAGGTCTGGGTTGATTTTTGAAATAATTTCCATCTTTTTTTCAAAAAAAGACACTCAAACAGTTACTTAAATCTTTGCTTTCGCTATAAATATATAAATTTTACAAAAAAAAACAAAGAGGTTGTCCACTGCTTGATGCAAATAGACATACACACATATATATGGAAATTATATATCTGTATATATATTATTTATTTATTTGAGACTATAGTTTCGAAGGCTTGGCCCTCATCATCAGTAGTTTTAATTATAAATAATATTTTTCATTAGATCAGTATCGCGTGGATATTGTAAATTTATTTGTTAATTCTACCTGGCTATTCAGCTGAGAAAGAAGAAGAAAAATTTTACAATATCCACGGGATAGTGATCTAATGCAAAATAATATTTATAATTAAAAAGACTGATGATGAGGGCCAATCCTTCGAAATTATAGTCTCAAACAAATAAATAATATATTTATACAGATATATAATTTCCATATATATGTGTGTATGTTTATTTGCATCAAGCAGAGGACAACCTCTTTGTTTTTCTTTGTGAATCAACAACTCTGCTACTCTCGGCAAAACAAAAACTTTTCAATTATGTAAATTTTAATTTTGAAATAAAAATATTTTGTTCAAAAATCTAACTAGTAGAACCCCCCCCCCCCAACTAATTCTGGCTACGCTCATGTGTAAGTTACTATTCTTTATTTTTTCGTTAAATTGAAGGGTTGGTTTTGTCACAAATATAATAAAACAATAATTTCAATAACTATTTGAATTATTTAATTGATAACTATACAGTTTCGGTCACCACTGGTCTCAGTAGTTCTAAAATTGAAATGAAACATTTTATTTACATTTTTCTTTTTCAATTAAATTGAAAGTTTTTGCCGAAAGTAGCAGAATTTTTATATATTGAAGGAGACAATAAAAGAGTGTGTTTTCTGCTGGAATTATAAATTCAAATTCATAAATTAATTCCTGTGAATACATTGTAATAGACTGATGAAGAGGGCAAAGCCCTCGAAACTATAGTCTCGTTATAAATAAATAAAATTTATAATTCCAGCAGAAGACACACTCTTTTATTGTCTTTTTCTTTTTCTTTTTATAGAGAAATATATAACACAAAAAATTTACAATAGTTTCAAATCATACATACATCTCGTTCAAGAACCGGAATTTGTCATTAGTATAGTATAATTATTAATTAAATAATTCAAATAGTTATTGAAATTATTGTTTTATTATATTCGTGACAAAACCAACCCTTCAATTTAACGAAAAATTTAAATAAAGTCACTTAAGTTCTGGAAGAATTTTAATAAATTACTATTCTTAGTGATTAAAATATAAACATGTGAAATAACAATTTTGGCGACTAAAATATGGTGTTGTTTTTTTTCGGGGGTCCGCGGATTATTTTTACAGATTTAGGGGGCCGCTGTATGAAAAAAGGTTGGGAAGCACTGATTTAGAAGAGTTAAGCAAAGTCCGGTTAAGCAAACTTGAAAATTATTTAGATTGTCATTGTTAAATTATAAGTGAAAGTAGTGCGATGTAAACAGAATTTTTTTTTATCTTTTAATACCCTAAGTAGGTACATGAAATGACCAAGGCTGTGGTAAATATTTAAAACGCTGTTTTTGTGCCTGGAATTGTGCCTTTTGGATTGATTAGTGGCCGGTCGGGAGCTTTCATTATTTATCCATCCCCTGGCTCCGGGAATCCCTTATGGACCAGACAGGCAGCAGGGGCAGTAGCTACGTAGGTACTCACTTAAGCAAAACCCAATGCGATTTGATTAAATAAATTGAGAGTGTTCCCAAATTAAGGATTCCTTCCGTCTGTCCGGCAGCCAGAGGGATTTTAATTTTTTCAGCCGCCCCCCCCCCCCCCACGCCCTTTTTTCCTATAATCTGAATCTGGTTCAATTTGCTATAATGACTATGTATAACGAATATAATAATTAATAGACATTCTTAAATAAATGTAGACTTCTAACGCTTTTTTATCGCCAGCGAATTATTCACGGTCATTAATAAAGATTCATCTCTTGTACCCTTAGGGGGGCGAAATCCCCTCCCCTCCTTCCCCCAATGGGATGCATAAAGAGAGAGAGATTGAGTGCTTTTGTAATTTCAAATCGAGAATAGTAATCAGGATTAAACAGAGTACTGCAAATATATACTATCTATCTATCCTTATTATAATCGGCGACGACGCCGACGTGATTTTTTTAATTTTAAAACCACTAATAATTCATGACAAATTAAATTTATTAAAATTATGATTTATAAATTATTAATTTAAAACCCACTACGGAATCCGGAGCCCCCGGCCAGCAAGATGCCCGCTGAATATAAATGGATAAAATACATCTCAGGGTTCCGTACAACGACCCTAAAGAACTCTATTATGGTCGCCACAATGTCTGACTGTCTCTAAGGGCCGGTTGTATGTCGCAAAGTAAATGCTTTTTACCACTAACAAACGGTAGATGGTAAATGGATGCACTGGGATGGCCAATCAGATGACAGGCACTGAAAGTGGATCTGATTAGCCATCCCAGTGCCTCCATTTACCATCTACCGTTTGTTAGTGGTAAAAAGCATTTACTTTGCGACATACAACCTGCCCTAAGTCAGTTTGGACCTCGTTAACTAAATAAAATATACAAACTAAAAATTCAAGGCTTTACTGTAAAAAGGAGGTAGCTCCAATTTTTGTAATTTTCAGAAAACCGTAAAAAACGTTTCAAAATTCTAAGATGTTCTAAAATATTATTTTTGATTTGTTTCCTTCAAACCCTTGTATATAATAAAAATATAATATTCTCAGCATATTTCTTACCTTTGAATCACACTCATACAATAGTAAATATTATATCGGATGGTTTCGCCGTTTAAAACCGAAACATCACATATGTATCTCCACCAAAACACACATTAAAATTGATTTTTCTCCAAACTCAATGATACTTTACTGCACACCTTGTAAAACCAAAATATTCTGAAAAATCTGAAAAGTATATCCAATCTGGTTGTATTCTTCACGGAAGTATCGACGCCAGGATTCATCGGCTTTCCATAAACATTCTTACATATTAAGACATTATTTTCACTTCAAAATATATCTTCCAGACATGTGTGATTGCTGGAGCTACAGAGGAGGCGCTAGTGGTTGGGAAAAAAAATGAAAAACCCATTTGATAAAATAAAAAAAAAGAAGTAAAACCGCTGTTTTCCAAAATATTTAAATTATACACAAATCTGTATTACTCGACTCACATTTTTGCTGCCCGCATCCTCTAAATTTTTTTGCCGGATGTCGCCCAAACGAAAAGAAAAAGCTAGCTCCGCCACTGTGGAGCTACACCTCTTTCTTTCCACAAAACTAAATGTTCTCTCTAATTCTAGGGAAAAAATTTCACAAAAAATACAATCTAATATCATAATATTTTATTAAAAAAAAAAAATCAATCGAAATACAAAATATATTTTGAAATTACAAGATCACAATTTTCAATCGTCATATTCTAACTCTGTCGTCATTCTCATATGATATCACAAGTACTAATGATCAGAGCTATATGTTTCTTGCACCAAACAAAACAATTTTCTTCATAAGATAATAAATTTAAATTTTAAACTCTAAACTCCCCCAGAATGGAGCCATACCTCCTTTTTGCAGCAAATCTTCTATTTAGATGTTAAATGTATTAATTTTTTCCCAAGGAATTAAAAAATATATTAATTTCATAGAAGGAATCTCAGGTAAAACACAGAATTTTTATTAAGTGAGCCAAACTTTTCGTCAATTTATTTTGACTTCCTCAGTTGCTCATTTTATCACTCTTTGTCAAAAACAGTTTTTTCTATAAGACAAAAAATCATATTGTATTCATTGATCTTTCTGTGGCACATATGTGTGAAGTATTCTTGTAAGGATCTTTTTAACTAGAATTATGATTATTTTAATTTTTAAAATGACGACGTGGGAAAGATCCATAGTGACTGATTTTAGACGATTATTGTACCAGTTCAATTTCAATCAAATAATTATATTTTAATTATGAAAAATTTCAAAAATTCACTCATTCATTCCTTATCAATGAGATACAAAAATGAATTTGATATCTCAAGTATTTTGGAAGATATAATTGTTTATCTATTTAAAGTCAGCGTGAAATCGGCTAAGGTTAGAGACAGGGTCGCGTCCCTGGTGGTAAAAATAGAAAACAACAACATTCCCGTCATGGATTTACATAAAATAATGTAAGTATTATTATTTTATTATCTTATAATCTTATTATAATTAAATTAATTATGATAACTTGAAATTTCAGATACGCCAACTGTTGGTGAAAGCTTGAACTAGCTGAATTGGGTTTTCTGACAGCTAATTGATCAACACTGACATAGAAACAAAAACTAATGTTTATTTATTTTTTGATCGTGCATATGACTATATTTATAGCGACCCAATTGCGTTAGTTTCAATTTTTACCACATGGCGGCAACACCAATATCGAAGGTAATATTAAATTTTAATTATTATAGATCTACGATATTTGGTTATTTCGTATTCTAACAACACTCGCAAAGTCTCTGACGTATTCTACGTATCAGGTGTGTCTCTGACACGGCCGCCCGAAATTTTTAGCTGTCAGAACATTAATATTAATTATTACCAAACTTTGGGGTAAGTGACAAAAATTGTATAAAATATGTTGTAATTTGTAAGATATTCAAGTGATATTAATAACAAATGTTGTCCTCGGAAAAGTATGGCATGCTAAATACCAATAAATCATGTTTTTTTTTTTTATTTTAAACTGGATAAATAAAACTATATCCGGCGAAAATTGAAAACTTTTCATGTATATCAGTTATAAAAATCTATATACCTATAAATAAAATCTAAATACCACTCATTTATTGATTCTTCAAGATTTCTCCGGAATTAAGAAGACTAAAAACATAAAATTTTGTTTGGTGGGTTAATTTTGAGACATAAATGCTTGCTAAAAACATTTTTGACGTGACAACGTCTTATAATTCGATGGAACCGGCTGCGCGAAAAACATGACTCATGCAGCGTTACCTCGCTCTGAGGCGTTCCATTTAAGGCTTGAAGTGCAAGCGAGAGCGCGGAACGAGCGACAAAGATTGAGGCGGGCTTTTTAAAAGCTACAGATTTACAAAAATTTTAATGATGTTTCCAAATTTTAAATTTTAAATTTAAGATTTATGAACAATAATTTAATCACAGTTTATTCTTGTAATAAAATATTCAAAATTATTACTTTTTTACAACAAATTACAATTAAATTTGCAAAAATAATTAAGTAACTAATTGAACAACAACTTTTATTCAGTTTACTTGCTGAAAGAAATAATGTCAATACAAAATTTATTATTATAAAATAATAAAATAACAAATTAAATTTTAACAGTCGAGTAGAAATTTAAACAATAAATTTTATTCAAGTATTTTGTAAATTTAAAATGATTTTCTGAACGAAGAATTTTATGAAAAAATCGGTTGTCTGTAAAGTAAACCGACATTACAGACAACCGATTTTTTAAAAGATTTAAATTTTAAAGGGAAAAACACACTAAAATATGTATCATGCAAAACAATATCAATTGAAGAATTTGCCAAAACTAACCCCTTCAGAACCATTTACCCGCCAGTAAATTGTCAAATACAAAAACAGTCAGACTACGTCTACAAAATGTCAAAACTTTGCGGCTGCTTCAAATCCAAAATGATGGATTCGTCTAAAATGCCCGAAAATAACTCGGGTTAAACATACTGCGAGAAAGGTAGTCCCTACAATCACATGAAGTCTTCGAAAATAGGTCAAAAATAGCCTTTTTCGTTGTTTTGACCGATAATATCTCAAAACTCTGACCTCTTGTAAAAAATCAGGAAATTGCATGATAATCAGCGTATAAAACTCTACTGTAATCCATTCTTAGGTTTACGAATACATTTTTTGAGCAGTGTTATTTGGGCTAGAAACAATGAATTTGCATAGAGGTTACTTTTAAGATGTGAATTCTTGTTAAGTAAACTTTGCTTCAGCTGTGAGAGTTAGTGTCATATTTAAATTGATTTTATTAAATTGAAAGTGTAGGTATTTCATTTCATTAACATATTATATAAGTATAACAATACTGTCACTTTAAGTTCCATGGAGACATTGCCGATTTTTTGTTTTTGTTTAATAGTAATAAGCAACAAAATAAGTTTGTTGGGTTGGGTTGTCTTTTCTCTGTGTTTTGTGAACTCTTTGGGCACATCCATTCTCTCTGACAATGAGTTAAAGTTACGCAAACCAGGTCATTAACAAACTTTTCAGTTAAACATGCAATTACTCACCCCCTAAAGCAGCAAGATTTCTTCCTTTTTTTAAAAAAAGAAAATGAGGGCAGAAGGGCCTGGAGGGGCAGAAGGGCACATGCCAGGGCCATTTACCTGAAACAAAAACACAAATAAAATTCGATTAAATGAAAGTTTTATTGCGCGCTTCATGTTATTTCTCTCTCGTTTAAACAAATCATTTAACGAATTTTTTTTAATATTAATTGAAGAAAAGGGTATTTTTAAAACTAGGACGCTCGCTCACTCGTTCGCTGCATGCGTGTTAATTAGTCGTCTTTTTAGGGTTTCAAATTGAAATAAATAAAGATCTACGATTAAGTACTTTTTTATTTTTTAAATAATGAACACAAACATAATAAATAATTAAATTCAAATGGAAAATGCTGCTGAGTTATCATTTTTTTACATGTTCTAATTTTTATTCTACTATAGAAGTACCTAATTAGTATAATATATAGTATATTAAAGAACAATATTTTTAAGGCTATCATTTGATGATTATGATTATTCTTTTTAATAATTAAGTTAAATTTAAATAAATAATTAAATTTGAATGGAAAATGTTGAGTTATCATATTTTTACATGTTCTAATTTTTATTCTACTAGAAGTATACTTAGCTATTTTTCAGGCCAGTAGGTATTTATTGAACTAGCTTAGAGGCCGTCCATAAATTACGTCACACAGTTAGGGTGGGGGGGGGTATCTCTAATTTGTGACAATATGTGACAAGGGGGCCCAGTGATCTTAAAATGTCACAAAAGTCAAATTAATTTTTTTTTACAATATATTATTAAATTAAAGATTATAAAAGTGATAGTGTGACGTCACAATGACAATGACGTTTCAATGAAAATGTGACAAAATGTAACATAGGGGTGGTCATACAAATATTAAAATTTGTGTGACGTAATTTATTTACGTCCCTTAGGGCTAGGAAAGGCAAGATCGGGTCCCTTAAGCCTGATGAAACCTCGAGGGGTGAACCGCGATTGGAATTAGGTGTACACGTCTTTGCAATTATGTGAAATAATTTTGGAATTCATTAGATAATGCCCCTTCATCTATTGTCTTGTACTTGGAAATGAAAGTGGAAGTGGAAGTAGGTGTACACGATAATAGGTCCCGGTTCACCCCTCGGGAAACCTGTATGCTACCTGCTACCTGCTACGCCCTACGCTACCTGCCTTCCGTAGTGAATTTTATAATAAAAATGAAAATTTCCTAATTTTAATAAATTTTATTTGTCATGAACTATTAGTGGCTTTTAAAATTAAAAAAATCACGTCGGCGTCGTCGCACAAGTCAATTAATAAGTGTAGATAGATATTTAAATATTAATCAAAAACTGCTGACAATAGTCATAATTATAATCAATACATTTTTTTAGGAATAAAAACAAAAATGGTAGCCGCTGGGTCGTATGTTTAAAAATACCAGTCTAGGCAATCGGTTTGACAACTCCAAATTTTAGATAAAATTGAAAAAGCGACTCAAAATCGGGACAAATCCGATTAATCACGACTTTAGAAAATATCTTAAATTATCGATATACAATTGACACATATGCAAATTTATCCAAGAAGCTCTTTTAATTCTCAGTACCTGGAGCCACCGAGCGATGCACGGTAACCAAATTAAAAAAAATATAAATATATATAATACACGACCTCTAGACCCCCCCCCCCCCCCCCCGAAACAACGCACTTTGCCCCCATCACTGCATCGCCACCACCACCCCGACTCCGCCCCATCCCAACGCCTCCCCCATCCCCGGACCCCCCACAACTGCACCCACCTCCTGCACCTCCCACATCCACCCCACCCCGCACCCAGTTTTTGCATTTCTAGCTTTCTAGTGGTCCACATATTATGTGTATATTTGTTTACTCGTACACCAATTTTGCCTACATTCGTTCATATTGATAAAAAAATAAATAGTAAAATAATAATAAAAATAAATAATCGTATAGGATCTGAAATAAAAACATAAAATTAAATAAGATTTGTTTCCAAGTTATATAAAAAAAGCCACTTCAACCACTTTATTTGTAAACACACCTGTTTTGTTATGAATCCACCTGTAATGTTATGATTTAGACACCTGTTAATTAAAAATTAAAAAAATTCCTAATTTTAATTTAATATAATAATATTTGTTATAACCTATTAGTGGGTTTTTAAAATTAAAAAACCAATTAATAAATAAAAGTTAATTGAAAAAAATGTAAACAAACTTTTTTATTGAGATTTTTATATATAAATAATTAATTTAATTAAGAAAAGATCAATTAAGATGAAATTTGTCGAGGTCCAGGCCTAGCCAGATCGTTTTCTGGTTTCATCAAAATCGGTAGAGACCGTTTTCAAAATAGAGCTAAGATACAAATATACAAACAAATAAATATATAAAGATATATATACAATTTTTACTCGTTTAATAAGAGTAGATAAGTTCAAATTCCTGATTGGATGCAGGTAGATCGTAAATTCCTTTTGTTGTAATAGTAAGTAGGTCACTCAACAAACGAATACTATGATTATTTGAATCAAGCAGAGAAAACCCGCATTGATTTCTCTTTATAAACCAACAACTCTATTAAAAAAAAAATGTTTTCTTTTTTAAATCTCATAGCCAAACGTATTAATGGTTGAATATCCATTTACATGTAGCTATCTAAAAATAAACGCTATATAGGTATACCTAACTTGAAATAATATTTCCCTTTGCAAAAAATACATTCATTTAATTGGAATATTTGATTTTGATTTTGCTTATGTATTCTCTATTGTAACCTTTTTTGGCCTTTGGAATTGTTATTTAATTTTGCGCCCTCTCCGATCGACTGGCACTGCCAACCAACCAACCTTGTATTAGATTATTTGTCTAATATAAAAATTGCATTTTTCCATTTCCGAGGTTATTTTTCATTCTGCTTTTTTCAGGATAAAGTGAGAGAGGGTTAAATTAAAAAAAATACAAACTAAAATGGATTCGAAACATAAGGCAACAATTATATATATATATACCGGGTGAGTTTTTTATTTTGATACAGTCTTATAACTCAAAAATAGTGCATTATATGAGAAAAACTTTCAAATAAAAGTTTATTTCTATCAGGGGGGAAACTAAACTACGCTATTGTTTGTCGGGCTAGAACAAGTTTTCAAGGGTATTTTAAGGTCAAGTTCTGTTTCTTAAATGGAAACCTATATCTTTCTGTAGTAATTCTGAATCTACAACAAAAACTGAACAACTTTTGTTAGAACTATTTTTTTATACGACATCAAATAAAAATAAAAAATATTAAATCAATTAGATCTCAAATAAAATCTTAATAATTATTTTTAACAATTATTCAACTTAATTATCAAATAATAATGATTAAATAATTAATTATTAAATAAATAATTATTAAATTGAAGAGTCACAACAATGAGTATTTATAATTATCTTAAAACCTCATTATACGTAGGCACACAGATTTAAGAGATTATTTTCTACTTAATTCCTTAAAATTCTTGAGTTAAAAAAGTTTATTTCTCGTGTCAATCCAGTAGATAGTTTTATTGTATTACTATAATAAAAATGGAGCATTTCTTGTTGAAATAGTCTTAATTTATACGGTGAATGTGGAAGAAGTGTTATGGGGCTGCCATTGAAATGGATGCCGAGCGTTTTCCTGATAGGAATACACCCTCACAAGCTTCATTTTATCGTGTTGTAAATCTGTTTAAAAAATAAGGAAATTGGAACTGGATCCAGTAGACTTGCGATACACTCTGGAATGTCTCAGAACATTGTCGCAAATTATTAAATTATTAATTATTATTAAATTATTTATTTAATAATTAAATATTTGATCATTATTATTTGATAATTAAGTTGAATGATTGTTAAAAATAATTATTATAATTTTTTTGAGATATAATTGATTCATGTATTTTGTTTATTTGATGTCATATAATAAATAGTTCTAATAAAAGTTGTCCAGTTTTTTTTATAGATTCAGAATATGTACATAAATATATAGGTTTCCATTTAAAAAATAGAACTTGACCTCGAAATACCCTTGAAAGCTTGTTCTTTCGTAAACTGAATTTTGAGACTGACATCATTTCCTCCTATTTTCCTACAAATTTTGTCATAATTTAGTTATTTTTTATTGGATCTTGAAAATAAGGTGTGATTTAATTCACAATAAAAAGGGTAACATTTTATCCAATGATACCTAATTTTAATAAAATAAAAGATTAAGAAGTTATTCACAATTAAAAATTTTAAATGCTGCCATTTTGAAAATTTTATGTACTTTTTTAAATAGCAGATAATGTAGTTAAGTACATATGTACCGAACTTTATAAATATATCTAGATCTGTGCTCAAGATAGACGTTTTTCTTTGAAAAAAATAAATTGGCGGCCAGACAGAAAACGAGGCGTTTTTGGGCCTATGTTTATTGGAACTTTTCATCATTGGAATCACACCCTGAACTCTTGGAACGGTTTTTATAAACACCCTGTATATTCCTCAACAATATATATATAAATACGTAGTAGGATCCCATTAAATACAATGAACAATCGCTCTGAAAGAAGAAGAAGGAGATTTATAGTTTGTAAAACGGCCGTCTTTGTTGTGGTCTGGCATTTTCCTTTATAATCTTTTCATATATATATATAGAGTAGGAGGATCATTAAGTCTGAGAAAAGGTCAACCGGCAAAATATATATCCTCACCCCTCAGCCGGAAAACATTAAGAATTCGCTAATATCCGCTATTTCAACTATATTTGCAATATCAACAAAAACTAATTTGCTTAAATCGAACCAACAAGTGTGATTTTTCCTCCTCTTTATCATCAGAAATATAAATCAAAATACACCCCTGAACAAAAACCATTCTAAATATATTAAATTAAACTGTTGAATATATCTGGAAAACTGAAAATATTCAACAAAAAGCCGAAAGATAGGTACTCTGACCTTCCCCTCTTAAATTATCAACCTTAAACTATACAGGGTGTCCCGTATTACAACGATAAACTGTGAAGATGGGATAGAGAAATTTAGGAAGGTCCAGAACCTAAAAATTTTGATTTAACTAATCATTGGGTGTTAATAGCTATTATATTGGTTCACCCATATCTTTTTGACGATTTCAATCTTAAATAAAATCTTTTAAAACGCGAGAGATAAACGGTCTATCGGTAGCGTAAAAGTGGAAATTTTGTTTTGTATAGGATAGCAGTACTATGGATCATTTCAAAAAGCTGCGTTCTCCGTGGAGTGCTATTTTCGTTGTGGGCAATCTATGGAAGGCGAGTTTCGAAAACGTTTTGCGATTCAACCCCGAAGACGTATTCCAGTATAATATCTTTGCACGCTGCGGAATACGTCCTCGATGTGGAATCGCAAAACGTTTTCGAAACTCGCGTTGCTCGCATTTCACAAATTCCCCATAACTAAAATACCTCTATACGTCGAACGCCCGTTCTTCCTTTTTGAAATGATTCATGGTAATGAAATTCTATACAAAACGAAATTTCTACTTTTACGCTACCGATACAGCGCTCAAATTCTCTCATGCGTTTTAAACAGATTTTATTTAAGATTGAAATCGTCAAAATGATATGGGTGACCCAATTAATGTCTATAATAGCCAAAGATTAGTTCAATTAAGATAGCTACATAATTGATTAACATATTAAATAAAAAAACACTAACAAAATATGTTTTTAAATTAGTTAATTTTGCCCAAAAAAATACAAATATTTTTTTTTTCTAAAGAAGGAAGTACAAAGTGCTGTACCATTTTGAAATCTCAACTAATTGGGCCAATTTTTTTAAATAACTTGCTTTGCTATGATAGTAAACTTTTTTGAATTAAAGTAGATTCAAATTTAGCTGATCAATTTTTTTTTTGAAAACATAAGTCTAGCAAAAATATATTTTTCTCCAAAAGTATCGTACTTATGGTTTTATTTTGAATTCTGGTCAGTAGCAGGATTATTCAGGATTGCGTAACTAAAATCAGCATAATAAAATATGTAAATTTGTAGTTACAGCATCTCATTATTTAGGCAGAGTAGTAGGATTTTCACCATTTTCAAAAAATGCCTACCTATAACTCGAAAAACTACGAGACTTTTATTAAATATAATATAATTAAAAATAATCCATTCCATCTCAGATCATCAGATGACAACCTCTGTAATTTTTTTAGATAAATATTTCAGTTATCATTAAATGTTTTTACAAATAAATTAAGACAGAAGTTCCTCCAACTGTACGCCGGGACGCCGCGGTTTCTTCACATTTGGCCTAACTAGACAAAAAAACAAAGCGAAAATTTATTTATTATTCATTTTTATCTCTTTCAATCGATTAGGCTTACATAAACCCGAGCATAAACCGAAAAAATTTAACTTTTACAGTCTCGAAAAATCTGAAATGAATACAAAGGGTTCCCCCTGTGGTCTGAATTTTTGATTTTCATAAAAAAATAAACTATTAATTCTCAAGATATTTTTTATCGATTGTGATACAAGAGTATTTAGAGACACCAAATACGATATTTGTTTTGATATAAAGCAAAAAAAAAAAAAATAAATAATAACTTTGAAAGCCTCAAAAAAATCTAAAATGAATTCAAAGGGCCCCCCATGTGGTCTGATTACTTGATTTTCATAGAAAAATTAATTAATAATTCGAAATATTTTTATCAATTTTATTAGCTACTAGCTGCGAGCTTGCTGCCTTCGGCGGCCCTCTTGCTATCCAGGGGGCACGCCCCTATATACAAAATTTGGTTAAGTTGGCTATAAGGGTAAGAATTTTCATTTTTTGCCCCCCTTTGGGTGGTTAGTTTTTGCATTTTTAGCCTTATAGTGACCCACAGATTATGTATATAAAATTTGGCTGAGTTTGGTCCAAGAGCAAGAATTTTCATATATTGACCCTCCCCTCCCCCCTTGTTGAGTGGTTTTTGGGGGGAATTTTTCTAAACAAAAGTTCTCAGAAATCACATCCCCTACAACTTTGATCATTATAAATTTTGTCGTAGAGTTAATAGTTTAGGAGTTATTTTATAATTTTCATTCGTGCGCCCCCCAAACCCCCTTCTGGGGTCAAAATATCAAAACGTTATATAGCTAAAAACGTAAGTTAAAAGACATCTGATCTAAATATGAAATTTCATAATAATCCCTTCAGCCGTTTTTACGTGAATCGTGAGCAACTTTTCGCGGAACCCACGGAAACATACAGACAGACAGTAGAATTTTGTTGAGGGTGTTTTCGTTCATAACTTTGCTTTGAAACGTGTGCAACCAAAATTTGGCGTGATTTGGAGCAATGTACAGACAAAACCTTAATTTTATATATATATGATGTATTTATAGTGGAAGAAATTCAGTATTTGTTTTGATATAAAGCGAAAAATGTAAACCACCCTCGAAAAAATCTGAAATGAATACAAAGGGTCCCTCCCTGTGGTCTGAATCTTTCATTTTTATAGAAGGTTTAAAAAGCTAATTTCAAAGATGTAGATCCGAAATAACAAGGGTGATTTCTTCCAAAAACAAAACCTTCAATTTAATATTTTCCGGACTATATCTGGGTTTAAATTTCAATGTTTCAAAAATTCGTGATATATATGCCTATATCTCTGCATAAAATCAATCATTGACATTGTCTCTCCCCCTCTCAACCCCTCCCTCCTATCCCCACCTTTTACGTCCCCCTCTATTATCTTCTATTCTCATGCGTGCAAATTGAATTAAATTATCCGATCAGCAATAATTACATCATGTTTTATTCAAATTACTGATCATTTCTAGATGATACTATTAAGGGCCTGCTCCACCCTACTTGAAGACAAAAAAAATGATAAAACCACCCCCGACCGATCAATACATAATCATTCATTCATTAATATCAATCAGAAGAAGAGCGCAGAAAATCTTGAAAGTAAGAACATTTTAGTTGAAGAATATATCGATTAATCGATCAAGCATTTAAGCTAAAATCATCTTCGAGGAAAGATTAATAAATTTAAAAAAAATATTGTAGGAAAAGCGAAAACTTTTTCAATCCTTTCTATATTTCCCCCGGAAATTTTCGTTATTTCTATAATTATTTGTCATCAAACGGTTTGGGCTAGAAGATAGAAACTTTGCAGGGAGATAGGGAGTGCCTGCAAGCTTAGAACTTAGGCGAGGGAATTGTCTCCTAAAACTTGGAGAAGATAGTAGCTCGACCGCCATTTTGCATAGTTCAAAACATTGCCAAACATAACGTTATTAAACGAGAAATACATGTTTAACAAAGAGCTAATACTCTCATATAAGCACGTTTTTCTTTTTAATATAAAATACAGAATATGTTCCTATGACTATTTTGTGTATATTCATCTAATTTTAATGTGAAATAATTTTAATAATTAATAATTTCAATTTTTCTCTAGATATCTGTAAAAATCAAAAAATCCATAATTTAAAATAGTTCTTTTTATTAGTTTTTTTATTTTAGGTAACGTTATAATTTTGAAAAATGGAATGTAAAATGAGAGGTATATTTTAGTATAGGACCATATGGAAATCTCAATGTTTTGAAAGATCCAAAATGGCGGACTGTGAGTCAGCGATGACGTAGGCAGGGGACTCTTTTCTAGCCATATGCTCTCTCCCTATCTCCCTGAAACTTTGCCAGGAGGTGTATGGTATGTAGCTTATGAATATAATGAGTAATTATATTGAATTTTTTTACTTGTAAATCAAATTACAATACTTGATCATACTCTGTATGGTGACCATTTTTGAAGAAGTTATGAGAAAAAACGCGAAATTCGATTTCTTTCTAGCTTTTTGCGCAGCATACGCCTGAATATAGGCAATCAATTCGTCACCCCTACTTCAAGGCTGCGTAAAATTCAGGCTCTCGCAAAGTACTTGCTCTGAGCTTTAGAGCTCACCGGAAACAAATTTTATAAGGCTACACGATAGAGCAAAAGAGTAGATTGAATTTGGGATGTTTGAGATATTATATCAGTGGGAAAGGACTGAAATTTCTTCCTGCCTTTTCAAACATATATTTTCAAAAATATGTAAGAAAAAATCTGTTAAAAAGGCAGATTTTCTCAAATGACTTGAAAATAATTTTTTTGTATTTTTTTCTAAAAAGTATGTAAAGAAAAATTCTTCTCTTGGACCATTTTTGAAGAAGTTATGAGCGAAAAAACCGTAATTCGATATCTTTAAACCGGTGATCAAAAAAATTTCAAAATTTACTAGGAAGATGGGTACTAAAAAATGTCAAAAAATAAAAGAAATCAAAAATTAAAATTTTCAAACTCTCCAATTTGGCGTGGAATGTCCCATATACAGGCGCTTATTTGACTTATACGAGGTCGCGATCGAACCATCTTAAGTTATGTGATTTATTTACTTAAATTCTAAGATTATATAAAATATCTGATTTTTTTTTTAACAAAATGCTTTTTTTCCATATTAAAAATTTACATTATTATCTTTTTGTTAAGTTTTTGTCAAGTTTTTGTGCTGAGAGTAGCAGAATTTTTATATATTGAAGGAGACAATAAAAGAGTGTGTCTTCTGCTGGAATTATAAATTTTATTTATTTATAACGAGACTATAGTTTCGAGGGCTTTGCCCTCTTCATCAGTCTATTACGAATTTATTCACAGGAATTAATTTATGAATGAAAGGTTAAAATTTTTCATGTGGCTAGGTTAAGCTAGCAGAAGACACACTCTTTTATTGTCTCCTTCAATTATCATCTTACTTTACCATACAGGGTATGGTCAAGTATTGTAATCGGGGATGAAAAAAAGTCTTTTTTTTTGCTACTTTTTTACGAAATATCTCAAAAAACAGCTGAAACTATCTTGATTAAGAAAATTGGGCGAAACCATGGGATGTTCGATCTACAAAAAAGTCCAAATATGTAAACATCGAAAAAATTATATTTTTATAGATAATAATTGTTTTGTCAAAATGTCTGTTAGTCTGATTGTTATCAAAATTTTTGTGGACGAGCTAGCTCAAAAACTAGTGTGAATATCAAATCCAAATTTCACACGTAGTTTTGGTACATTGATATTAAGAGCTGATTAGATTTTGGTACATATCGACCCAAAATTAAGGGGGTGGAGGGGTGGTTAAAAATTAAAAATCTTGGCCATTTGAGCAAACTCAACCAAATTTTGTATACATAATCAGTGGACACATAGTAATCTAAAAATCAAAAACTAACAGCCCAAAGAGGGGGGAGGGGGGAGTGTAGTGTTTTACTTTATTTTAATCACTTTCTTTAAATTTTAAAAAAAATAACCCACAACTTGAAATATCTTATTAAAATGTGTAATCTAAATGGTTTCGACCAGAAACATCTTTTTATTGTTAAAACTTTTTATGAATAAATCTTTGATCTCGAAATAAGAGGAAGACAGACAATTGTAAAAATCAAATTGATTTTTCAGAGGAGATACAAGAAGTGAGCAGCTGAAGAGATCCCGTTGTTGCTACCCACCGCGCGCTTATATACGTGTGAGGGTGCGGATTGCAATATGTCACCCCCATTGTGCGAATGGCCGCGGTAAAAACGTTTCTTTGTATAGGTGTAGGTGCCCAATAGAGCCTCCGACGGGGGATGTGTTGGTAATTTAGTGAGACGTGACGGGACATCAGACAGGACGCCATGTGTCAATTAAATTCCCTGTCTTTCTCCGCCGATTCTGAGGGTGAAATTCCTTCCTCCAATTTGAACACCCCCCTGCCCACCCCCTCTGCCCCCGAGTCGAAACTGGACGAACAACTTTTAAAATTATAAAGTTTTAGTTGGTCCATTTGAGAAATTTCGTGGAGCAACTTGAGGGGTTTTGCCGCCCTCTGGGGGGCATATATATAGGGTGATATAAGGATTAGATCCAAGGCGCAGTGGGGGCTCAAATTACATGACCTCGCCCGAAAATTGTCTCTTCTAGTGTCATGTTAGAAACAACTTTAACAAATCAAGTTTCTTACTTAAAACAACACAAAATGTCGCACTTTTTAACAAATCATTAAAAGAAAGATATATATCGGTGTGTTGTGTGTGTGTTAAACTAGTGTACAATTTCAAAATGATAGTTTTTCTTAAGATTTTTTTAATTCCAATAAAATCAGCTCGATATCTCAAAAACGTTTCGGTTGGAACTTCTCACTTTATCAATGCCAATTTGAGAGAAAAAAATAGTTGCTTTAAAAAGAAATTATATATAAGCAAATAAAAATTTTCAAAATAGACAATAATACAGATTTTGTTAAGGAGAATGAATATGGGTTCTTGGTGAAACATATTTGGGTAAATAAAGTAAGCAATGAAAATTTTAAGAAACTTTTAAAATTTAAAATATAAAATACCTATTAGGTGGGTTTCAAAAAAAAAAAAAAGACAAGATGCTTGTTTGGCATGATTTCGAGGTATGTAGCCCATCTTCAGGAGTTTACAGAATAAAAATATTTCTAAATAAAAAAAAGACTTATGATGAAGGTATACTCACCTAACAAATAAACTATATCTTATCTTATCTACTCTTATTAAACGAGCAAAAATTGTATATTTGTATATATATTTATTTATTTGTTATATATTTGTATCTTGGTTCTATTTTGAAAACCGGTTTACCGATTTTAGATGAAATTCACGGGTTAGAGGATTTTTGGGGTGACAATTCGATCTGTCACGGTCTTATCTTCGACAAATTGTTTTTGATGGGTTTTTTGTAATCAAATTAATTATTCTCAGGTAGACAAATCCCATTCTTGGGGGTTTAAAAAAGGTTCCCTTTTCCTTTGTTGCTCAGAGCAGACAATTGGTCGGGTAAATCGTTTATTCTCGAAGGCCTTGAAGAAGTATTGTGATTGTGCTTTTTAACATATTTTGTTGTCCCTAAACGTTAGAAATATTAATAAACGTTTTATAATTGTTTTTATAATGAACTTTATTTATTTAATAGAATAAAAATAATCAAGAGCAGGTCTCAATTTTCTGAAAAAACAACACATTTTGATAGGTTTTATTTATTAACAATTGGATGAATAAAAATGAATCATATGTTGAATCAAAACAGGTGCAGGAGGTGGGGTGCAGTGGTGGGCGAGGTTTCGGGGTGGGTCGAGCGTGGTGGAGGTGGGGGGGGGGGGGGGGGTACAGTGGGCGAATATTATATATTTTTGTTTTGTTTTTTTAATTTGAAAGCGGCTCTCAAATAAAAATCGACCTTTTATCAGAATTTTAAATTAATTTAAAAATAATATTAAAATAAAGCTTTTAACTGAAGGAAGAAGTTACCGAGCATCGCTCGGTTGCCTCAGATACTCTTATTATATTAAACGAGCAATACTATAGAATATATAGAATTGGTTACTCGCTCTAACGATTTCGCTAAAAATTGGTGTACATCTCAAGTCTCATGAGTTATTAGTCAGGTATAAATTTTAATCCGATTGAAAAAAAGGAAAGGGGTGTAAATTGGTCATGTCGCAAAATAAATATTTTAATCATTCATATCTCGTCTTTGGTAAGTCACAGAGAAATTTGAAACTTAAGCTATCTAACATAGATGCTAAAAAAGATTTTTGGCTAAAATAGAAGTACCGAAAGTTCATATTTACATACGTAAGAATGTACCCACCCTGCGTTTTGCAACCATAAATCTCAGAGCTACGAAATTCAAAACTTATGCTAAAAGAGATACGGCAAAGGTTTTGTTTGAAATCGGAACACCGGAAGTTGACATTTACATGAAAGATTTTTCGTTTTTTTTTTATTTTCTCAAAAACCGCACTAACATGTTTTTTTAATTGGTGTACTTATCAATTGTCATGACGTTGTTAAGTTATAATTAGAGCCAAAAAATACCGAACATTGCTCAGCTGCTCCAGTCACTATGTATATATTTATATTCGTTATATATATGAAGATGGGTTCATACCCCGAAATATATTGTATATAGAGTCATGTTAAACAAGCATCTTGTTTTATTTTTTGTGAAACCTACTATTAGTATTTTATATTTTAAATTTTCAAAAGTTTCTTAAATTTTTCAAAATATTCCTACTTACTAGTAGGAGAATTTTTATAAATTGAAGGAGAATATATATTATATATGACTTTTATTTTATGAACCGTAATAAATATACATTTCATTCAATTTGTAGCAAAACATGTACATAGTATTTTTTTTTCCTTCGTTTATGGTAAATATTGATATAAGAATTTATTCACTCTAAAAATAACACAATCATCTGTTGCAGAATAAAACCTTTTTCGAATCTTAAATTGAGCCATTAGGAAAGATAAAACGTATCTCGATTGATTCCATTGCTGGTTGGTCCACGGGGAATCCTGTCTGAATGAGGGGGTGGGGGTTAAACGAGGGCGGAGAATGTTTAGCATTGGGGTGGATTCAATTCAAGCAAACAGACGAATAACGTGTAACGGTGTAACGAACGACACCAGATCCAAAACTGTTTGCTTTTACACGGCCAAGTTTACTAGGATAGCAACTTGTAACTCCACACAAACACACCACACACACATATATATTATTTATTTATTCGTATGTTAATAAATATGTATAGGGTTGGGGCAGAGCACTTTGCTTATTTTGAAATTCAATTAAGAAAAAATAACGCAGATATATATTTAATTCTTTGAACAGCATCAAGTACAATGTTTAAACTTTATGTTTACACCAGTGGTTCGTGGTCCATGAATACTTATTCATCCCTAAAATTTCAAAACATTTAGAATATTAGTTTACAAGATCGTAGGAAATTGGATAAATCAATCAATCACAGAGTTTTATATTAAATAAGACGTCACTTTATTTGTGATTTCTTCAGCGACTGCAAATCAAATAGAATTTTATAAGTTTTTAAGGAATTTGGTGTTGGTATTCAGTGAAACATTTTTTATCCAATAATTTTAAAATTTTATAAAATTAGACAATTATAAAGACTATATAATTTATAATTATTATTTTTAAATTGAAAGGTTTTTTTAGTCACAAACTAATAAAAGACAATAATTTTATTTAATTATTATTATTTATTTTATTAATTCATTAAACAGTTTCGGTCACCACTGGTTGACCATCTTCAGTAGTACTAAAAGTTGAAAAATGAAACATTTTCGTCAATTTTTTTAAATCAATTACATAATACAACAATTACAGAAGTTTGAATTCATACATACAATTTCGTTCAAGATCTTGAAATTGTATACAAACTCATATGAACTCATACTGTTTGTAATTTCATTTTTCAAATTTTAGTACTACTGAAGATGGTCAACCAGTGGTGACCAAAACTGTTTAGTGAATTAATAAAATAAATGATAATAATTAAATAAAATTATTGTCTTTTATTAGTTTGTGACTAAAAAAACCTTTCAATTTAAAAATAATAATTATAAATTATATAGTCTTTATAATTGTCTAATTTTATAAAATTGTATTTGATTTGCAGTCGCTGAAGAAGTCACAAATAAAGTGATGAAACGTACGTCTTATTTAATATAAAGCTCTGTGATTGATTGATTTATCCAATTTCCTACAATCTTGTAAACTAATTAAATTATGGATACTTATTAACCAAACAATTTAGAGTACCTATTATTGTCATACCGTCTCATAAAAAAATATAATGTTAAACTTGGAAAATAACGAAAACTCGTATTGTATTCAATGAAATTTGCAAAAAAAGCGAGGAATAAAATAATAACATTTTAAAAAATGAAGGGTATTTTTTTGGACAGTATACCTTGGCTGAAAAGTCACCTACCGCCACTGGTTTACACAGTTTTAAAAATTCCATCACATTCAAATCAGGCAGATGGCGTCCATTATTCTCAATACACTGAGTAAATCGAATTCGGAAGTTTAAACGCTGTCCACGCCATCGACGGGTATGTTGTCGACAGTTTGACGAGTGAGTTAGGTGAGCCAGGGTCTTAGAAACCATAAAAAATAGTCGCAGGGGGCTAAATCAGGCGATCATGCTGGCCAGCGCATATCGACCTCAAAGAGATGACGCGCTGTATTGAGAATAATGGACACCATCCTCCTGATATCATCTTTAAAACTGTGTAAACATAAAATTTAAAAGTTGTACTTGATGCTGTTCAAAGAATTAAATATATATCTGCGTTACTTTTTTCTTAATTGAATTTCAAAATAAGCAAGATACACTGCCCCACCCTATATCACAGATTGCGAGCCCCTTGCTTTAGGATAAACATCAAATTGCCTGTTTAATTTCCAAGATTTTATATTCCTGTCTGGTTTTTAGTTGATGAGTTAATAATATAAGCGCAAAAAATCTTACACCTCTCCCGCTTTAAAACCCCAATTACCCGGGATAATTAGGCGTTATCATGTCAAACAGTAAACAAATCAAAATACGTATGTTTTGAAGTAAAAGTAGCTGTTAACAAATTTCCAATCTCATTAAAATCGACAAAAAAATTCATTATCTTAAGAGATGAATTATTTTTCATTTTCATTTCTTAATTCATTTCTTAATATATGTACGTACGTAATAATCTTTCCTTTCTCTCTAAATCCTCGTATATATGTATGAATAGTAAAATTTTATGATATTTAATGAAAGGGCATTTATACCGAAGCAACGTTAATTGGATTAGTAAAGGTAAGAAGACGAATGGATGGGTTAATAGGAGGTAAGGAGGGGGGGGGGGGGTAAAGGGGTAAATTTACATAAGATATTCTAATTTATTCTGTTCTCAGTTGTAAACATCATTTTCCAAAAACGTAAAACAATATATGGAGATGAGATGAAACATAAAATTTATAAAATTCATATTTTATTTTTTATGTAGTATCCCACGTGAATTAGACTTCTGCTGGCCAATAAATATGCACAAGCTGGACATAATTTTAATCGACGTTAGGGATCCCAAATAGAAGTTTGCGAATGGTTTTTGGCTGGTGGTAAATTTTTTGAAGGCCTAAAAACCACGAAAATTTTGGAATTTTTTGGATTTTCCCTTATAAATCGAAAACCATGCGTCGAATAGAAAATTTCACTCTTATTAAAATGAAAGAGCATTAAATTATGAGCCGAATAAAGTACTTAAAAGTTAAAATTGGTTCAGCCGTTTAGCCATAATTGATCGTTTAGATTAGCATGATTCTATTTCACTTTCATCCCGATTTATCTTAGTCTTTAAGAGGGCAAACAGGTTGCAGAGATACAAGGCGTTACAAAAAATAATTTTCAACTACACTGAAAAAACAATTTATTTATAATAAATATATTCATAGAGTTGAGAATTTTTAATGAGCTCTTATTTATTCCAAAGATACTGTATTAATAATCAAGATATATCGAAACCATTCCAAATATGGCTAAATTTTTATGTATTTAATCCAAATATAACATTAACATTAACTATATACATGAGTGATCTATTTTATTCTATTAGATATCTCTTAATATTATTATAAATAAAAATATTCGTTTATATCATTTCTTGTCGTAATTACATATTATTTCATTTAAATACCCTACTATTAAATTTAACTATTCCACTATTTTACTCAAATAAAAATATTTTCATAATTTACTTATTGGTGTTTGGTTCGAATAGCGACATCTTAACTATTAATATATCTATAGTTGTCCCCAAAATATGAGAATACTTAAAATACGTATATCATTTATTCATAGTGAACAGAGATTGATTTCGCCATAATTAACTTCACCATATATTCATATCAAATATAATTTCTTAACTATAAATAAATTGTTTTTTCAGTGAAGGATTTTTTGCTGCCTGTGTGTCTGGATGAGCAAAAATTCGTAGAAAGTTCGTTCTTGTGCATAAATGTTTGTATTTACCATAGAATGCTGAGAACTGATTAAATTTTGGCCTTTCTAGCTCCAGATCTTCTGGTTAAATAATGCAAAATTATTCAAAAAAATATCATTTTTTTGAGGATTTAATCTATTTCTCTATTAAAATAAATAAATAATCTAAATGGTGTGTTTTGCATTATTTACTGAAATTACAAACAGCTTTTACTTTTACATCGAATTTCTAATATCAAAAACCACTATCAACCTCAGCAAAAAATAAAATAATAAAATGAAAAACATACAAATAAATAAATAAATAATTTATTTATTTATAAAAACAATACAATAAATAAAATTTTCAGTTATCTTTTATTGTTATTGACTGCCCTTAATAAAAATTCGAATAATATACCTAGTATAAATTATTAATTCGACTTTCCTTGAGTCTCACTAAGAAATTATTTAATCTTATATAGTTAATTTTTAATATAAACAATTTACATAATTAATATACAATTAAACTCTAATTAATAAAGATAGTTTATTTGTCTCTCCACATATAGGGGTGCCAACCTCTCACAAAATCTTTTGAGGGCCTAAAGACCATGAAAATTGTGGACTTTTATCGAATTTTCGGTTATAACTCGAAAAACATGCGTCATAAAGAAAATTTGATTCTTACCAAAATGAAAGAGCATAGAATAACCTTCTTAAAAGTTAAAATCGGTTCAGCCGTTAAGCAACAATTGATCGCCAAAGATAGCCAATTTTTACCTACATGGCGGAATAGTGAATTATGCTTATTACTTATTAGATGGTCACAAGAAACTACTCTTCAAATTTTAGTGCTGACCCCCATAACAATTGACATCATTTAGTTAATAAATAAAATAAAAAATAAAAAAATTAATCGAATAATATTCTTTCAGTTCCACGACATTTTGACTTTTGTATCAAATCAAACCTTGTTGATTGATGTAGTGGGAAGCAATTAAATGCATTAAGCACCGTCAGACAACTTGGTTAAAATTTAATGGATTAGAATTATTCCGTGTTAAAATCGACAAACGTGGCTGAGAATGATTGAATACCCACCAACCACCACCCTTGCAATGAATGTGTATGTTCTGACTCATGAATGAAATCGATAAGAAGAAGAAAACCTGTGGGCAGACGGGGTAAACCGAATGGGTATTTCGAAAAATCATATTAATTTACTCTTATTAAACGAGCAAAAATTGTTTGTATATTTATTTGTTTGTTTATATATATATATTTATATCTTAGTTCTATTTTGAAAAACGGCTCTACCGATTTTGATGAAACAAATTCTATTAACAAGTTTTGAGGATGAGAAAGCAATCTGGCTAGGTCTGGACCTCGACAAATTTAATCTTAATTGATCTTTTATTAATTAAAGTAATTATTTATAGATGAAAATCTCAATAAAAAAGTTTGTTTACATTTTTTTCAATTAACTTTTATTTTTAATTGGTTTTTTAATTTTAAAACCCACTAATAGGTTATAGCAAATATTAATATATATATATATATTTATTAAGAATTGAATGAGGTTACGGATGGTCGAGGGAGGATCAATCGACTTGATTGGGAAATAATGGAATTGAAATAATTATCGGAAAAGAGGTTTATTTATCTAATTAGATTTTTCCTCTTATTAAAAACAAGGACTAAAGATTAATAAGGACACTCGATGGTGGAGAAGTTATCTCCGGAATCGAAGCAAAAAATACAATGTATACATTAATTAATGTAAAATAATCGGTTTAATAAAATTTATTAGGAGAATTAGGATGAGATAGAAATCCAATCGACTTGATTGGGGAATAATGGAATTGAAATAATTATCGGAAAAGAGGTTTTTTTATCTAATTAGATTTTTCCTCTTATTAAAAACAAGGACTAAAGATGAATAAGGACACTCGATGGTGGAGAAGTAATCTCCGAAATCGAAGCTAAAATACAAGGTATACATTAATTAATGTAAAATAATTGGTTTAATAAATTTATTTATTAAGAATTGAGTGGATTAAAGTAAATAGATTGATGAGATTTTATCTAATTAAGAATTGATTGGAGGGAGGGTGGAAGGTGATGAATAAACTAATCGACTTGATTAGAACAATGGAATTGAAACAATTATCGGAAAAGAGGTTTTTCTTGTAATTAGTTTTTTCCTCGTATTGACAACAAGGACTAAAAGATGATCATGGACAGTCGATAGTGGAGAAGTAATCTCCGGAATCGAATCTCAAATACAATGTATACATTAATTAATGTAAAATAATTGGTTTTAATATATTAAAATTTGGAAATTTTTGTTTGTTTTTAATTAACAGGTGTCTAAATCATAACAAAACAGATGTGTTTACAAATAAAGTGGTTGAAGTGTCTTTTTTTATATAATTTGGAAACAAATCTTATTTAATTTTATGTTTTTATTTCAGATCCTATACGATTATTTTTTTTATTTTTATTTTCCTATTTATTTTTTTATAATGTTTATCAATATGAACGAATGTGGGCAAATTGGTATAAGAGTAAACAAATATAGGTACACATAATATTTGGACCATTAGAAAGCTAGAAATGCAAAAACAGGGTGCGGGGTGGGGTGGATGTGGGAGATGCAGGAGGTGGGGTGCAGTTGTGGGGGATCCGGGCTGGGGGTGCAGTGGTGGGGGCGAGGTGTGTGGTTTCGGGAGGGGGGCAGTCAGACGTTACCGTGCATCGCTCGGTGGCTCCAGTTATGTACTTATCTATTATGTAAACATTTCGGTATGTTTGAACTTATTTCTTTACCATGATTATTAAAAGCTATTTTTTAAATTAAGGTAATTGTTTTGAGACAATACTAGCAAAAAGTTAATCCTAGAGTATATAGAACAGCCAATAAGGATTCATAATTCATAAGCAGAAAACTTTTTGCTGTTTATGTACCACTACTAGCCAATCCCGTGCTCGTTTGACAAACCTGGCAACATTGTCCGAGCTAGAATATGTTTATCATAGAAATGACAGATAAAATACATTATAAAGGTATTTATACAATACTATATAAGAAGTGTGAACATTAAACAAATATACATTTTTTTACCCCTTATTAATTTTCTTTTTTTATTTTCTTTTCGTTGAATTTCTATAACAATTCTATTCCCTAAAAATTCTATCATAACAAACATTAATATTCACATCAGTATATATTGATTATTGTACATGATTGAAATTAGGAGAGGAAAAAAAGTCTCCGAAATTGAATAAAATTTAAATAATTTATGGACTGCCTTTCATTATAGCCTACTTATATGAATTAAATTTTCGTGACCCCAACATTTAACTTTGCGACCCCATTTGGAGTCGCGACCCATAGTTTAAGAAACACTGATCTAGAGGAATGGTCTGAAAATCAAAAATCAAAATTTAAATCTTCAAATTACGTATCAAGATGTATTTATAGTCTAAGATACCGACATAGGTCGACTTTCACCTATCGAGTTTACTAATGAAATTAATATTTTGATAATATAATGTATTAATCAACAAAACTTGATAGGGTCGACATCCAATTTTCCTGTATAGCTTTTTTTTAATAAAAAAATAAAGTTCTTAATTTTATTACGTAAATGTGGGTATCGAGTTTCCGGGTAAATATATTAGCAATCGAGAGTATAATATGTATATAAAATGTCAAAGTTAGGTCGCCATCTTTTTTCCCTCCATAAGTACATGTAGACAGGGTATCAACAGGTAACTTCGAATTAGTATTTTGTGGTTATAGAGTTTCCTTTATTGTTATATATAAAAATGTAGATAATTAAAAAAATAATAAATGAAAATAAATAAATTAGATTAAATAGCTATGTTGGGAAATTGGATGTCGACCCTATCAAGTTTTATTTATTAATACATTATATTACCAAAATATTAATTTCATTAGGAAACTCTATCTAAGTCGGGATCTTGTACTATTATATATATTTTTATTTATTTTTTTTTATAAAAAAAGTTTTTTATTTTGCAAGAGATTTGCCGTGAAAACCGCGTTAAAACGTAGCCAGGTAGCCAGAAAATCTTTTCAGTTGGTTATTAACTTAGACTACTATGTAATAATACGATAATTAGATTTTATCAAATGACGTCAGGTAAAAGAAACAGGCGTTGTTGCACAGCTCGCGCAAGAGACTACTATATAAATAAGTGTATATAATTATTTTATAAACATTTTTTAAATTAAAATGTTGGTTTCTAATTAAAGGGTAGAGATAATTGAAAATCGTGTGGTACACACTTGGTTATTATAATTTATATATTTACAAACTTTGTGACTTTTTTATTATTTTTTTGCCTGGATAATTTCGAAATATTTGTAAAAAAAAACAGCAGGTATAGGTGTTGAGGGTATGTGGGGGGTATGCTTGTGGGTGTCAGGGGGTTGTTCGGGGGGTGTGATCAAAGGGTATGAAAGAGGAGAGAGTACATTTCCTGAATTGCGAGCATCAAGGGGGTGTGCACTTGGCCCAGCGGGGGGTACAGGCAGGGGGTATGCATGATGTTGAATGTTCAAACGCGGGCGCATTCATGCATGCATGCACGTTTATGTGAAATGCGTGCAAACGTGTCACGAATCGCATAAATCCAGAAAGCATGGATTCACTTTATGATCAATCAGCAGTTGATATTAATTAGATTAGCAAAAAGAAACTATCTACTAGGGGGTTATAGGCGATAATAAACATAAACTACTACTACTACTACTATAATCAATCGGATCGATTCTATTAATTTAAACCAGTGTTATCGGAAACCACATTTTGGAAAATCAACAAAATTTGACTATTTGTTTTCAGAAATACATAATATAGTAATATAGTAAAAATAAAAAATACTTTATTTTTTTTTTTTTTACTTTTCCATAGTATTGTAATCGTGCATGAAAAAAGTGTTTTTTTTTTTTTTTTTTTTTGGTGCTTCCTTTATTCGAAATATCTCAAAATAGCTGAAATTATTTTGATTAAAATAATTAGGTAAAATCAATGTCGTTTTGGTCTACAAAAAAGCCCTAATAAATGATCGTAGAAAAAATTATATTTTTCAAGATATTAATTGTTTTGTCAAAATGTTAGTAACTATGTACGTATAGGTTACTAAATTTTTGTGGAAGCTCTAGCTTAAAAACTAATGTGAATATCAAAACGAAATTTCACATCTTGTTTTGATGCATTGAGATTAAGAGTTGATTAGATTTTGTTTGAAATATAATCCAAAATTAAGGGGGGAGGGGTTTTAAAAGTTAGAAATCTATAAGTCATTTTAAAATTAAAAGAAAAACAAGAAAAATGAAATTTATTATAAAATGAATCCTATAATAACTAAAATATTATTATTTGTTTACTTGTGGTCCAATTAATTTGTGTGGATGTGGGTGGAGGTATCAAAAATAGATCGTACTCATGTATAGAAGTTCTAGACCAGACAAAATTATAAATTCCTTATAACATTGAGGAATATTTTATGTTACTGAAAAACATATCTGATACAATTTGACTGATATTTTATTTATTTTTTTTCTAAATAATAAGAAATTGGAAAACGAAAATTTTCCCACAAGTTTTCGAAGAATAAAAGGCAGATTTTCAATTTTGAATGTGAAAAAATATATTAAGATTTTCGAAAAATAAACACAATTTTGGCACATTTTGAACCATTTTTTAGATTTAAATATTTTACATTTTAAACTTTCTTATTGAATATATGGAAATAAAAGAAAAATTTAACAATGTCTCTTTATTCAAATTTAAAAAAAAATTATCTACTCAGAAAGAAATATTTCTCCTGATTTCACAATATTTATTCACTTTTAGAAATATGAATTTACTTGAAGCTAATTAGTAGAGATTGTGGTGTTGGTGCAAGGTGAAACATCTTTAATAAAGATAAGAGTAAATAAATATTATATTTAATATTGATTTACTATGAGTTAAGGATACTAGGTCACTTATTTCACATTAAAATTAAAAAATTAAAAGAAATAATTTTTTTTCTTTTTCAATATATATATTTCGGGCTATCAACCCATCTTCAGGAAGTACAGAAAGTAACTAATTCAACTTATTGAATAACAGGTTATATATGTGTTTATTGAACAGAGGGAAATAATTTTAAATTATTTTAAAAGGACACTTTCTCTTAAGTTATTGTTAAGCAAAGAATAGTACCCTCAACCCTCAACCTAGAGACACAAGTCAATGAACTTACCACCTTTCCTTTCATCTAACGATGCCTATGTCAACAAACGCTAACCTGATATTCTTTCTTAACAATAGCTTAAGAGAAAGTGTCCTTTTAAAATAATTTAAAAATTCTTTCCCTCTGTTCAATAAACACATATATAACCTGTTATTCAATAAGTTGAATTAGTTACTTTCTGTACTTCCTGAAGATGGGTTGATAGCCCGAAATATATATATTGAAAAAGAAAAAAAAATTTATTTCTTTTAATTTTTTAATTTTAATGTGAAATAAGTGACCTAGTATCCTTAACTCATAGTAAATCAATATTAAATATAATATTTATTTACTCTTATCTTTATTACTTGAAGCTATTTCGAGAATAAAATTCATTAAAAGCAAAATTATAATCTCAGATAAAACGAAGTTTCGAATATTTAAAAATTATTCTTAATCTCATATTTCTATATATTTTTTTTTTTTTAATATTTATTATTTCAGTAATTAAAACCTTATGAAGTGGTAAATTCTGAAGGAAAACAACTCAAAGATTATTATGCTATGACATTTTTGCCTCTTTGTCATGGTGGATATCATACTGGATCATATTTGGATATTCTACATTATATTAACTATCTTTTTTGATTAACAAATAATATCAATTGAATTAGTATATTTTATATAGGGATTTGTTGTTTTTTTTTCAAATGCGGCCCGTGTAAGCCAAAAGGTTCTGTTCAAGACCCTTTAATCGATTTATAGGAAATTTCGTACATTCACCCTATTTAACCTTATGAAAATGACTCAGTATGTGAAATTAATAGTGATTAAAAAGGAGGGGTTGTTTACATAGTCAGTGGGCTTTTATAAAACTAAAAATACAAAAACTAACCACCCAAAAAAAGGGGGGGTGGGGAGGGTCAAAAAATGAAAATCTAGGCCCTTGGACCAAACTCAATCAAATATTGTATACTTACATAATCTGTGAAGATATCTATGATTTTATTAAATTCTACGGCTCCTGGACCCCCACCCCCTCCTCCCACTTGAGCCTCACTCCTCTATCTCTAAACACTCTCCAAATATAGGTACAAACAAACATACAGAGACAGGCACAAATGCCCTTTAGTTATGTGATTAGATATAACAGAAGGGCCAGATGTATGGTAAAGTCAGGTGGATCTTCAAATCATTTTATTTTATTTAAATCTCGGTATCTTTTGTAATCTACTTCTTCTTTTGGAGTGTGTCTGTCTGTCCTTGTTCTCATCCTTTAATCCACCCCTCCCATCCCTGTCCACCCCTACCCCTAACAGCTTCAATTTGATTCCACCCTCTCTCTCATCTCATCTCTCTCCATTTCACCACCTCATCGTGTCTGTCCTCTCTCTCTCTCTCTCTCTTTTACTTTCTCTATTTATTTCGTTAAATTTCAACGCTTCTTTCAGAATCTAAACATTTTCAAATTGAATTCATTAAATAAGAAAATGAAAATAAAATGATATCCCCTCTCTCTCTCTCTCTCTCTCTCTCTCTCTTATAACGACTTTAGAAGAAATTAAACCAAAAAAGAATATATATAGATGAAATTAAAGACAAATAAGAATCATATTTTAATTAAAAAATAATAAAAAGATACAAAAAACTCAAGCAAAAATCAACATTAAAATTTCTTTTCTTCTTGTTCTTATCTTTTCATTTGAGAGCGCAGTTTATAAAAGAAACAATTCCTATTTTTTTGTAAGTTTTATATTTAATTAAAAATATAATAATAAAAAAAATCTCTATATTATATATACCTATATTTAAAGGAGTAGTGAATTTCCAGAGGCAAAAAATATCCTTTTAAGGTAGTTGTTCCCCCAAATGGGTTTTCTTAGGATTTTTTTGAAATTTAGAATGATTATTATTTAAATACTTCTGTATCGATTGGTGGCAAAACGAAATTTATGAACAATACAGTTCTGTAGATATTAAATTTCAAAAATAGAGTTTTTCAGACTCTTATACATTGCACTATAAGGGATATCGGAAAGTTTACATACATATTTAATTATAATTAAGAAACCCTTCTTACAATTGCTATAAAAACCTAAACCAACATTAAACAATAACTAATACATATGTCTAAAATTCAAATTTTAGTATTTTTTATTTTATAAAAGAGCGAAGCTCATGCCTCTGGCGGGCCTACTTCGAGTTAGAGAATGTAAACAGAGCAAGCGACTTGAGTTGGAAATTTTACTCTTACCTTGCACACTTGCTTGCAAATTGGATAGGAAACAGTATATTGAGTATTAGTTTTACTATAAAGAAGTTCGTTCAGTATCAGCCATTTTAGTGTTCAAGTTACCTGGATATGAGATCTCTACTGGAGCTTCTCTTATAATAATTAAACCTTGAAACCAGATTTCGAATCTGTTATAACTGGAATAAGGATTGAAAAGGATTGTCTACAGAAGCAGTTTGCATTTGGACGACCGCCCACCTTATCATTAAATTATAAATATAACAAATTTATTGCTTTATGCAATTGGATGTTGATGAAAGCAGTCCACGGTGGTTGTAAAAAATAAGACTATAGAGGTTATATTATTTTACATTTATTTGTTAAACCGACGTTTCGGAGATTTATTCTCTCCTTCTTCAGGGTCTATATAATTGAGGGGAAGACGAACATCAACTAGTATTGGGATTTTCACAAATCATTCATAATATAAAAACAATATACACAAAACAAAAATAATAATCATAAATCTACTTACAACAAAAAGTCAATGAAAGTAGTTCAAAAAATAGTTACTTTCTGTCTCCTTTGACAATGCCAAAAAAACATTATAAAAATTCTTTTTCATCTCGAATAGAAAACAAAGTAAAAAGCAATTGATGATCCATATGTTAATGAGATATATATATTGCTTTATAATTTATTAAAATAAAAATAAAATAAACCCTTCCTTTTTAATACATAAGTATCGAGAACAATTAACAAACATACAGTCCACTCAGTTACTTCAGTTTTTTAATAAAGGTTCCAGTGACATCCAGAAAGAATCTACAATCTATACATCGGCACTTCGGAGCTAGATGAGAATTCTTTAATTTTATACAACATATTTTTAAGACAATTTTGATTCATAGTTACAACATAGTTTCTGAGATAATTGAAAAATGTATAAAAAAACCTTACACTAAAAACAATTAGGCAACAGTGCATTTATTTAACCAGCGAAAGATGTATAAAGCGTGCATGCGATAGATCTTTTCAAAATTATAATTTTCATAAGGTGTAAGGTAGGCGTTGATTACATTTGTTAAAAAATAAATAAAAATAAAATTCGTTATATCACGTAGCCATACAAATATAAAAATAATAATATTAGATAGTCCAAAAGAAAACCATCCCTCCTATTTATACACGATATAATATGATCTACATATAACAGGTGTTATATTTCTAAATTAATAATAATATATGTAGGTATATTAGGGTGGTTCATTTTGACCAACTATTTTTCTTTTTTTGAGTCTCGAATGAAAATTTGTTAGAATTTCATGTTTTAAGAACCATATCTAAATAAAATTTTTTAGCTCGATATAAAATTTTTGAGATGTAGTTCAATAATTTTGGAAATCTCAAAATTCTTATTTTCCATACAGAAATTATTTCTATATGTTTTTAAAAATAACCCCCTAAAAATTTTAACAGAAAATATGAATTTTTAAAGGGTGGCTCAATAACTTTGAAGATTTTTGAGTGATTCATAATTAAATATTAATATAAAGAGTTGATTTTTGTTTTTTATCAATTTATAACATACTCAAAAAATAGAGGACAAGACTCAAAAAAAAAATATATTAAAATCAATACCCATAAATAAATAAGTATTTCAACAAAAACACATGTGTAAAAATGGCCAAAAGTTCAATTAATAAGAACGGTTTGCCAAAAAAGTAGTGAGATCTAATGTGCTGCCAAGTTCAACCTGATTATTTTAATACCGATACTCGTATATTTTATTTTTTTTAGATACGTCCTCAATTTTTGATCATTTTGTTGTAAATTGCTACTAAAAAAAAACAAGACTTAATATTTAGTTATGAATCACTAAAAAATATTTAAAATTCTTGAACTACCTTTAAAACTTCATATTATGAGCTTACATTTTCAGACGTGTTTTTACTTTACCAAAATTAAGGGGGTGGATGTGGGGGGTTAAAAATTAAAAATCTAGGCCGTTTGAGCAAACTCAACCAAATTTTGTATATATAATTAGTGGACCCCCAGAAGTCTAAAAATACAAAAACTAACCGCCCAAAATGGGGGGAGGGGGGGTCAAAAAATGAAAATCTTGGCCATTTACCAAACTCAACCAAATTTTGTATACATAACACTGATCAACAAAAAGGTCTTCGCTTATACCTAACAATGGATTCCAGTAGTTTTATTTATACGCTGATTATCATGCAGTTTCCCGATTTTTTACCACACGTCAGAGTTTTGAGATATTATCGGTCAAAACGACGAAAAATGGCATTTTGACCTAATTTCGAATCAAATTAAATATTAAACAGAAATATTTGAAATCAAAATACTTTATTGACGTAATAGAAAACACCTTCCTCTTTGATTTTCAAATTACCACTTCTTTGTAGCTCAATTAGAACTCGAGTTATAACTAAAATTACGTCATTATAAAGGATAAAAAACATGATAAAAACATATGGTCTTGGATTTTTTGTTATAACTCGAGTTCTAATTGAGCAAAAAACAAGTGGTTATTTGAAAATCAAAGAGGAAGGTGTTTTCTATTAGGTCAACAAAATATTTTGATTTCAAATATTGCTGTTTAATATTTAATGGGACTCGAAAAGAGGTCAAAATGGCCTTTTTCGTCGTTTTGACCGATAATATCTCAAAACTCTGAAGTTTTGTAAAAAATCGGAAAATTTCATGATAATCAGCGTATATACTGGAATCCATTGTTAGGTTTAGAGGGGGAAATTTTTGTTTAATTTTTGTCGAGCAGTATAATCAGTGGGACACCAGAAGTATAAAAATGCAAAAACTATCCCCCCCCTACATGATTATAAATAATTGGGCCAGGTTGTATGGTAAAGTCAAGTGGATGGCCACATCAGAACACGTCAGCTTATTTTGACATATATAAAATAAAAACAAAAAAATTGATTTTTCTTATCATTTTTGAAATGTTCTAAATTCTTGACTACCCTCTAAAATAAGTGTTCTTAAAATATGAAATACTAACTTATTTTCATGCATTACTCAAAAAACAATACAAATAGTTGGTTAAAATAGGTCACCCTAATATATATTTTTATAAAATACTAAAATTTTCATTTTGTCATGTTGGTATTTTTATATACTCGTATATATTTCACTGCAGAAGGTTTAAATATAGTTAACATATATAAAAAACATTTGTAATATCTTTTAAAGAGACAAGATCAAACGTTTGTAATATGATGGTTTTGTGCTCTGGTTATTTGTATGTCATCATTCCTAATGCTATTCATCTATTATTTGTGGCTGGGCTTATGCACATTTACTCTCTGTCTGTCTGTCTGTCTGTTCCAGTTCATTCCCCATTATACAATACAACTTCAATAAAATCCTTTGCAATTGGCTTTTTAATCTTTTCGCTATTCTATACTGTATCAAATATGAAACAATTATAATTCCTTTTAGAGTGGGGATATTTGTTTTTTAATATAAAACGGAACTCTATTATTATTGTTACGTCTTTTAATGCCTTTAAATCAGTAGACTGTGATAAATGTGAAGAAATATCGATCTGAAATAAAAACATAAAATTAAATAAGATTTGTTTCCAAGTTATATAAAAAAAGCCACTTTAATCACTTTATTTGTAAACACACCTGTTTTGTTATGAATCCACCTGTAATGTTATGATTTAGACACCTGTTAATAAATAAAAAAATCCTAATTTTTACATAATATATTAATATTTGCTTTAACCTATTAGTGGGTTTTAAAATTAAAAAAACAATTAATAAATAAAAGATAATTGAACAAAATGTAAACAAACTTTTTTATTGAGATTTTCATCTATCAATAATTACTTTAATTAAGAAAAGATCAATTAAGATGAAATTTGTCGATGTCCAGACCTAGCCAGATCGTTTTCTCATCCTTAAAACTTGTTAATAGAGATGGTTTCATCAAAATCGGTAGAAGCGTTTTCAAAATAGAACAAAGATACAAATATATAAATATATATACAATTTTTGTTCGTTTAATAAGAGTAGATAATTGACGTTTCAACGCTGAGCGGGTAGGAAACCCCCAGGGTAGACGTTATTCCTGTCAAAATCTAAACCCGTCAAAGCACCCCAATCCGCCCCCGCTTTTCCCCTCTATCAGCTCTTAAAATTACACTTTATGTCCCTTTTCCCTTAAAACGCCTATTTTTAAATTGTATCTATACCCATGGTCCTCTTTAAAATAGAGTGCAACCTACTTAATTCTCTCGCCCTCTGATTACCAAAGTATCACCCCTCCAACTGAACTTAATGTTCCAAGGTAATATAGTATATATACGAGGGAAAATAGAACGGAAACGGAAACGTCGTTTTAGGCAAGAATTTTTCTCTCCAGTTTCCTTAGATGTTATTTTTATCTTGTCTAAATTATGGTATATTTTCAGTTTATAAATAATACTATATACTTACAATTTCATTTTATTATGTGTCTACACACAGGAAGAGAATAAATTATTTAAGTAGACCGGGGATTTTTTTTTTTTAATTTCCCTATTATATAAATTTCACCGCAAATATTTATAAGCCAAATTAAACCTATAATCTGAAACTTGCAATAAAAGGTTCAGATTATTAATACACACTTGTGCAACAAATTTACCCTTAGCCTAAAGCTCAACAAAATTTTTTTTTATATTTTTCACTTTGTTGTCTTGAAATTAAAACGTCCAAGAACATACTTTCTAAGGCCGAAAATATGAAGGATATGAAAAAAATATATTTTTTAAATCTAAATAAAAACATATGAGAGATTTTAAGTTGCCGATAGAAATAGATTTAAATTTTCTTAGAAACTCATAAGAGAATGTCATCTATTAGATCCAAGATGGAATCGATTATTTTTAATTATATGTCAGAAGGGTTGTTTTTCACCCCTTCGGGAATCGAACTTGAAATATCTCATATTAAAATTGAAAAAGTCATTCCATTACTTTTTGAATTTTGAATCTCTTCAAAATTCGAAACACTCAACCACCTTTATTTAAAATATAATATATGTCATGGCTATGTTTTAAAAATTAGAATCACTAGACCGCGAAATTTTACAAAAAATATTTAACGCGTTTACAGAGGGGTTCGCACCTCATAGGGTCACAGGGTAGCCAGAAATTGACCGTTACTGACGCTCAGGTTCGATTCCCGAGGAGGTGAAAAACAAGCCTTCTTATATATAATTAAAAATAATCCATTCCATCGGATCTAATAGATGACACTCTCTTATGATTTTCTAAAAAAAAAAAAAAAAAAAAAAAAAAACTTAACAAAAAATAAAATGAGAGAGTCTTCTGTTTTTAAATAAAATAATTTTTAATTATTTCTAGAGACTATAGTTTTGAAGGCATTGCCTTCATCATCAGTCTATCACAAATATTTCAAATTAGTTACAAATTAATGTAATGTTACATTCTAATCTCCCAAGAGGAAACATGAAGAAAAAGACATTATATATTTTTCAAAATTTTCAATGTATAAATCTTAATTTGTAACTAATTTGAAATATTTGTGATAGACTGATGATGAAGGCAATGCCTTCAAAACTATAGTCTCTAGAAATAATTAAAAATTATTTTATTTAAAAAACAGAAGACTCTCTCATTTTATTTTTTAACCTAAAATAAAAACAATTCTGTTACCATCGACAGTGAAATCTTTTATTCAACTAATAAAATTAACAAAAATATTAATAAAATCCTTTGAAAAAAAAGCATCTACCTATATATAATATATCTATTAATTTTTTATCTTAGAAAATAGATGAAGCGACTCTAGAAACATTTATCACAAAAAATTGGGATTTTTTTTTTATTATTAGTAGGTTAGTCAAATTGTGCTCAATTGGGGAAAGTTTTGGGGTAGTTCTGATTTCTTACATATATATGATTTTTGGGGCGCTAAATCTAAATCTGAGGTTTCCCACGAAAATTTTGTGACGCAACATTGTAGAAAATGCAAAAAATGGTAAAAATTTCCGTTTTTTAGCTTATAACTCAAAAACTATCAAATTTCCGTAAATAACCTAGCTATTCAAAATGAAAGTTAATAAAATTTCCTAAAAATTTCATTATTTAGGTTTTTTCTCCGACCAACCGTTCGGGCCCAAGCGCAATATCCAAGTTTTCGACCTCGGCAGCTCCCAGAATTACCCAAAAACTCGCAATTTTTTCGATATTTTCCCATGAAGGAGCACGTTTTCGACAAAGACCACTCTATACATTTTTAAACTAGATTAAATTTGCTACAATTTATACAAAGTTTCATCTTAATTGAATAATGCTAATTCGTGCCGCAATGAGGTTGAAATTTTGAAAAACTGCAATTTTTTGCAAAAAATCGCAATTTTTCCTTCATAAAATGAAAACCACTCATCCTAGAAACTTCATTCCTATCTCATTCTCTATGAAATTTTCTGTTTACTTGTTAAAACTCTTAGATTTATAGATATCCAGCATTTTCCATGATTTTTTTATTTTATTTTTTTATTATTATTAGGGGGTTTTTCATTAAGCCCCCTAGTGATACTATCATTTAGAAATATCCACATCGATATTATTATTATTAGTTTATTATTATTTTTTCATTAAAAATAAAATACCTACATAAACCACTCTTTGATATATTTACCATATCGAAATAATGAAATGATTATCAATTATTTATACCTACTCTTTATATAGGTATGCCTAAATTTTTACTTGCATCAAGCAGAGGAAAACCTCATTCATATCTCTTTATGAATCAACAACTCTGCTACTTTTGGTAAAACAAAATCTTTTCAATTAAAAAAAAAATTATTTGAGTAAATATATTTTATTTATTTTATTATTTATTTATTTTTTATTAATATGCATAGAAATACTAATACATTAAATACACAAACTATATATATATATACAGTGGTAGAGTAAATATAATAATTCTACTGAGTAATAAATATATTTGAGATACATACTATACTCTATTTAATTAAAAAAATCTTATATTATATTTTATTATTCATTTTACCTTGAATAATTGAACCTTTTGCCTGGAATTTATTTCAATTTGCCTTTTTTATAGATAAATACAGTTAGTTTATGCGAAATAAAAAAAATAAATAAATACTTAAAAGGTTGACAGATAAGTAACAAGAACATATGCCAAAGAATGTTATACGAAAATAACAAGAATGTGTGAAACTCAACTGAAAAGCCTTTGATGTAGGCACATTCACACATACACACTCCATCTATACACACGTTTAATATATTAAAGCGAATTAAGTATTAACACGGTTCTAGTTTTAAGATCATTATCTCTTTAATTATCCTTTAGGTTCTATTAATTAGTACTTCACTTAGTGGTCTACTTTTAGATAATAAGACTGTAGACTTTTTGTATACACAGTTTTCAAAATGTCAACAGCTTATTTTAGAATATTTTCATTTTTAAAATTAATATCGTAAAAATAGAAATAGAGAACCCAGAAACATTTAAACGTGTTTTTAGTTAAAAAAAAGCAAAATGGTCATTTTTGTTTCTCCTCCCCCGCAATACCACATTTATGAACTGCACAATTTTTTCATTTCCGAATTTAAAAAAAAAAATACGTAAAAGTAGGTAATACTATAATCACTTTTGATTTTTTTTTTTACAAAATTTTTCCAACAAACTCATCCAAATATTTTTTTGGTTTTATAGTGTTGGTAATCACCTTTCAAACGGCATATAACATGTCAACATTCGGTTCATTTGTGTATGAGATATTGGCTTGTAAACATGGCGGATTTTGTGCCGAAAAAGAGCATTTGCGGGAGGTGATGTTGCACTATTTTTTAATGAAGAAATCGGCTGCGGAAACGGCTCGTATTCTCGGGGGAGTTTATGGGGACCATGCTCCATCTGAAAAAATCTGCCAACGTTGGTTTGGACGGTGATTTTGATGTGAACGACAAGGAGCGGCCTGGAAAGCCGAAAAAGTTTGAGGATGCTGACCTGGAGGACTTGCTGGCAGAAGATCCGCGCCAATCGCAAGGAATGCCCTACAGACAACAATTGATCAATTTGAATCATGCATTGATCGAAAAACGGCCGCAATGGGCTCGAAGACATGGACGTGTCATTTTGCTCCACGACAACGCTTCGTCGAACACCATACCTAGTCTTTTGAAATACAAAGTAAGTTTCAAGGTCCACGGTATGTCTGCTGTAAAAAAGAAACCCTATCGAGAATACATAAGCAAACCCCTATCATACAGCCTTCCAAGATTCTCACCCGTATAATATAGGTACTAGATGTTTTATGCGAACCAGCTATTAATAATGAGCAGGAATAAAATATATTTACTTTTGAGATATGTTTTTTGTACAAATTTGTAAACACAAATTTTGAAAATTTGATCTATTTTTTTACGAGTGTATTTTTTTGTAGAATTAATAAATAGCTTGTATCATTAACTAATATACGATCATAGTTAGTTAACATAGACATATTTTAGTTAATTGAAAATTTAATCTATTTACCATCGCAATGTTAGTTTGTAGGTGATAAAATAAATATTGATGAATAAATGAACTATATATGGTTGTTCTATTTATAAATTTCTGGGTACTTTTTGAGTATAGGTAAGGCAATTTCAATGCGATCGGTTGATACAATTTTTAACCGACTTCAAAAAAGTTGAGGTTTTCAATACGACTGATTTTTTTGTGTCTATGTAACGTGATATCTTCGCCAATTGTGAACCGATTTTGATGATTTTTTTTGCATTGGGTTTAGTTTAGTTTCCGATTGGTCCAGTTTTTTTTTCATTGGAATTGGACATTTTTTGCTATGTTTGTTTAGGCATAACTTCTTTGTTTATGAACCGATTTCGATGATTCTTTGTATATTGGAAAAAGGGTACCTTAGGGGTGGTTTCATATTAATTTAATCAAGTTTTGATGATATGATCAATGACTAATTAACGTAAATTTCCAATTCTTATGAGCAAATAATCGAAATTATAATAAATAAAATCTTTTATAAAAATAAATCTTAAAACGTTCATTTAAAACCCGCAAACGTTTCTAGAGAATTTCTATATTTATGAATTTAATTTTATTATCATTTTCTGATTCATTTGCCCGACGCTTTCTCTTACGAGATCATGCAAGGTATTATATTAAGTCACTATTAATAACACTAACACTAAAAAAAGAGAAAATAAAAAATATTTTTTATAAAAAATAAATAAAACCGACTTCAAAAAAATTAAATGCGACAAATAAAATAATAAAACTCAAAAATAAAATAAAATACACTAAAAGGTATAAAATAATTATCTAATTTAGTTACAACTAGACGATGAAATATTTACATGAAATCACTTTTTGAAGTCGGTGCTAAACAAACTATATAAGCGAGCGAACCCGCCAAACGTACTAAATAAAATCCGTCGAGTTTGATTCATAAAATGTATATGTTTGGCACCGACTTCAAAAAGTAATTTCATGTAAATATTTCATCGTCTAGTTGTAACTTAAATTAGATAATTATTTTATACCTTTTAGTGTATTTTATTTTATTTTTGAGTTTTTTTTACTTTATTTGTTGCATTAAATTTTTTGTAGTCGGTTTTATTTATTTTTTTTATAAAAATTATGGAAGAATACTTTTCTAAGCCGGATAAAGGTACATAGCAATGTCGGTAGAGGCGCAGCAATCGATTCAATAAATAAATGCCCAATGATTTAAAGATCAGAAGAATGAAATATGAAAAGAAAATGAGAAAAATGTCACACCGCCCCACTCTAAAAATGATTTTTTATATGATTTGATGTTTGGAAACATATGAAATGAACGACGGACGTGTTCTAAGGGGTGTGGGTGGGATCTGAAGGCCGTCCACGGGAGTAAAAAAAGGGCACAAATTGTCGCGTTTTTCCGGTCTGTTTCCAAATCGAATCAATTGGACCGTCATTAACCCTCCCGCCCCTTGACATTCTCGTCAAAATGATACACACACACACATAAAGTAAAAAAACAAAACAAAACAACAACGCTGTTCTGTATCGTTTCCTGAGTAATCAACTGACAACACCAAAAACCAGTATACTGATACTAATACTAATACCACAACAGAAGGACATTACGAGGTCTCTATCGGGCTCTAGGACCCCCGGACTTTTCTTTACTCCCACCCCCGCCCTTCCAAAGGGGCAAATCCCTTTTACTTTAACCGATCAAAATAAATGACCGGCATCGTAAACAATCAATAGCAAAAGAAGAGACGACCAGAATCATACCAAATGAGAAATTCAACAAGGGTTGTCTGGAAGGGCGCGGGCTGGGTGGTGGGGGGTGATTGAAAAACTGAAATTCATCCAAAAGAGAACAGAGAGAAGAAAAAAAAACAACAAGAAAATATGATAAATTACATTATCCTTGGATTTTTATAAGATTATACGGTCTATATCTATATAACATAAAGAATTATAGGATGAAATGGATTAGAACAATTGATTGAATACCAAGTCAAGTACATAAAAAGGAAAAATATATAGGTATAGAATAATTTTAAAGATATAAAATATTTATGAACAGAACAAGGAAAACAAGTAATAAATTATAATTTAATTTGGAATAGAAATATAGGAATATTATAGAATAGAATATATGCATATATAGGGCAGTGGATAGAAAAAAATGAGCACTCTCATCAAAGCGCACACCGTGCGCAGGCCAAGTTAGACCAATGACATGGCCGTACATGCTGTTTGCTATTTATACCATTTCAAACCAGGAAACAACACATTCACGACACAACAAGCCACCAGTCCGGGCTGGACCAGCTGATAGAAAATAGTATAATAACAATGTAAATGCGAAGATGCGCGGACATTAAAATCCGCACATCTACCCATAAGAAATACCAACACAAACCACTCAACAATTGTACTTGAGATTTAATGGATAAGATTTACTATGTGTTATTATTAATTTTAATATATAAACTGAATATCTCCATATACGTTAAATGTGAACTGTAAATGCATACCTCCGCGAATACATATATCGTGCCGAAACGCATAAATATTCATTGTGAACTAAAAAATAAGCATAACCTTTATACTCGAACTGTAAATGCGTAGCTCCACGAACACACAGTTCGTGCAGCTGCGCATACTATTTATAGCGAACTAGAACCTAAGAAATGTAAATGTGCAGCATAACTCTGTGCTGCGCATACCTAGAAAAAACCCTGGTTACTAGAACCAGGCCACTCACAAAGCAAACTGTACATGGGTATATTTAATAGTTTCTTAGATATGGCTAGAAAGAACGAATCCACCTCCACGCGGTGTACACGGGCAATGCCTTTGGGGATTAATTAATCGTCAAAAGTAGCTAAGGATTCTTAATAACCCTCCAATGTTAGTTAAATTCAATTCAGGGACAGGGGGTAGTGATGAGCCTTTGGGCTCCTTAAGCTACCACATAGAAAGTAAAATAGAGTGAGTGAGTGTTTGCTATTTATACACGAACCATTTCGAGCCAATTTCGACCCCCTGCAGCTCGGAACCTATTAGAGATACAGAGCTGAAATCATTCACATGTAATTATGGTATGTAATCCATCTTGAAAAGAGTACCAAATTTCAATAATATAGCGTAAATATATTCTGAGATAGGACCTGAGAAAATAGCTGATTTCACTAATTCACTCAAAGACAAGTCATCAAAACCTATAGTGTTAATTCCTTAGACCATATAAGATATAGACACGCCCTCTGCCACTCTCCACACAGAGTGAAGTGAGGCCAACATCAACTAGAGAACGTGACGTCATCAGCAGGCAGGAACAACGAACTATAGGAATCATTATAGATACATTGAGATAAATTTATCGTAGTTTAGATTATTTATTTTGGATTCCAATAATCGCAAATTAATATTAAATTAATATACCAAAATATTTTTTTTTTTATTAACTAAATGTTTGATTTAAATTACATATTTTACAATAATTCGGGCATCGAGCAACACTCCCTTCCCATGTCCATATATATACAACAATGAACTTGGTTGAATGTTCCGTCAATTGATTCAAAAAACTGTATTTAAAAGGAATAATTATTTACTTGATTTAGCATTCGAAATTAATAAATATTTTGGTAACCTACAATTGATTAAAATAATAAAATATATTGTTGTATAGGTATATATGGACATGGGAAGGGAGTGTTGCTCGATGCTCCGAATTATTGTAAAATATGTAATTTAAATAAAACATTTTGTTAAAAAAAAAAAAATATTTTGGTATATTAATTTAATATTAATTTGCGATTATTGGAATCCAAAATAAATAATCGAAAATACGATAAATTTATCTCAATGTATAATAATTCGTATAGCGCCCATGCTATTCTCGTTGTTCCTGTCTGCTGATGACGTCACGATCTCTAGTTGATGTTGGCCTCACCAAATCGACACCAGGGCGTGTCTATATCTTATATGGTCTAAGGTTAATTCAGTCAAGTTTCATGAAAATAATTAAGAGCGTTGCTAATTAAATATTTTAATCATTTATAACTCGTCTAGTGCGAGTCGCAGAGCTTGGGATTTGAAACTTAAGCTATCTAGACTCTAGAACAAGTATCTCAAGATTTTTGTTAAAATCGAAGAACCGGAAGTACATGTTTACTTGAAGATTTTTGGTATTTTGCAATTTTAATTGAAACTCCTATTTTCTTAACTTTATTATTATTGGTGATTTTAACTTGGCTGCCCTCTTAGATTTCACCACTTATTCGAACTTGGCCTGTTTTTTCACAGAATGTTTTGGGTGGGTATTCTCTTATTTTTGTAAACTAATTTGTACCTTTTATTTTTATTTATTTATTATTTTTTTGATGGTGGTTAATTTTCCCTACTTATTTCACTCCTTAATTTTAGAAGTTAAGGGTGGTAAAGTTTTTGTGATCAATTTTCCCCTTTATTAATTCCTTAAATCCTACAAAATTGCCAAATTTTAGCAATCTAGAGTCATTACATATTTAAAAATGAAAATTTAACCCATCCCCATCATTTTAGGGATTGAAAGAGAGAAAGTTTAGGTTTCTCGATTTTTCCTTTATAAGTACCTACCACAAACTCTACCATTATGCCAAATTTCACGGGGACAGCCACTCACAAAAGTTTTCGCTTTGAGGCAAGGGAAAAATAAAGGCCGTTCTGTCTCAAATTTTTGTAAGTAAGTTTACGGTATCAACTCCCTTAATAATTTTTGGGGAATATAACTTGGCTGCACATTAGATTTCACTATTTTTTGAACTTGGCCTGTTTTTTTTACAGAATGTTTTGGATGGGATTGTACTAGGTGTGCCGGTTAATAATGTCCTTTTTTCGGCATGAGGAAAACACAAATTTTTTCAGAACTGGCAAAAGTGGTTTATTCAAAGTATGCACCATCGGATTCTACACATTTTGACCAACGATCCGGTAAATTGTGTATCCCCTCCCAGTAGAATTTCTCCCCTTTCGAGGCGAGCCAAGATTCGAGCCATTTTGCCACTTCTTCGTAATTAGCGAACTGCTGGTCAGCCAATCCGTGTGCCATTGGCCTAAAGAGGTGGTAATCCGATGGAGCGAGGTCTGGAGAGTGGGGCGGGTGGGGTAGGGCCTCCCATTCGAGCGCTTTGATGGTTTCTTTCGTCGATTTGGCGGTGTTCGACGAAGCGTTGTCGTGGAGCAAAATGACACGTCCCTGTCTTCGAGCCCATTGAGGCCGTTTTTCGATCAATGCATGATTCAAATTGATCAATTGTTGTCTGTAGCGCATTCCTTGCGATTGGCGCGGATCTTTTGCCAGCAAGTCCTCCAGGTCAGCATCCTCAAACTTTTTCGGCTGTCCAGGCCGCTCCTTGTCGTTCACATCAAAATCACCACTTCGAAACCGTCCAAACCAACGTTGGCAGATTTTTTCAGATGGAGCATGGTCCCCATAAACTCCCCCGAGAATACGAGCCGTTTCCGCAGCCGATTTCTTCATTAAAAAATAGTGCAACATCACCTCCCGCAAATGCTCTTTTTCGGCACAAAATCCGCCATGTTTACAAGTCAATATTTCATACACAAATGAACCGAATGTTGACATGTTATATGCCGTTAGAAAGGTGATTACCAACACTATAAAACCAAAAAAATATTTGGATGAGTTTGGTGGAAAAATACCGAAATGCCATCTGCTAGGAAAAAGGGACATTATTAACCGGCACACCTAGTATATAACGCTCAAATTTGCCCCTGTCTCGAATACGGCTCTTATCTGAATAGAGAGGCCTCCAATATACACTATTTATTAAATTATAATTAATTTTGAAATAATAATCATAGAAAGAGCTTATATATAATGCTATCCCCCAGTTAAAATAATAAAACAGCGAACCGTTGCCTTCAACATGCCATCAAGCGCATTAGCAATATTAAAGATAATAATATTATAAAAAACAGTTGATTAAAAATTTGAAATGAGTCAATTTGTAAATGAATATCAACTTGGGGCGTTGAAAGTTGATTAGCGGATCTTGTCTATTTATTAATAACACTTGTTTGATAATCATATATCGTGTGTGTGTGTGTGTGTTTAATTCATATAAAGTTATCGCCATATGGAATTGAGATCTATTATCCTTCTCTCTATCAGGTTACAGTTGACTAAGCATACACAATTTCAAATTAGCTACCAGTATTTTACAAATTATATAATCGGTTAACCAAAGGGACAAACAGACAGACAGACAGACACTCAGCTGCAAATGCTGTATTGTATTATAAATACTGTTCGTTTCAAAACAGAACAATACACAAATGCAATCCCCTTTTTATTTAATATATATTTTGTTTTTGTTTTTATTTTTTGTTTTAATAAATTGTATAGAAATTATATATATATTATAGAGAGAGAAAGGGCAGATAGGACAATGTACTCTGGGATGTTGATTGATTGGAATAATTGGCAGAAATTAATGTAAAATAATTATTTAATACTATCTTCGGTTATTTGTCTTTTTAATTTACTAAAAAATATTTAAAAAAATCTAACTTTACTTAATAATAATAGGCTTGTGCGAGACGCCGACGTGATTTTTTTTAATTTTAAAACTCACTAATAGTTCATAATTTGAGACCGGATATTTATGCAGTAAAAAGTGAAAAAATATGCAGTTAAAAAGGCTGAAATATGCAAGTAATATGTAGAATACGTTTAAATATGCAAATATATGCATTAAAAGATGGCAAAATAAATTTTTTTTGTATATAAAAATTAAAATTGAAGATAAAATGACTATACAGGGTGGTGACTTGCCCGACGCAGCATAGCGATTACAATGTTAATTTTTGAATGTGCATTTATTTGCTCCCCTAATTATTTTAGAGTTAAAGTTCTTATAGGTTTTTTGTAGAGAAAAAAATACTGAATCCGAAAATATTTTTGTTTTCAAATTTTGAAATTTCAGAACCGTAATAATCAACATTATAAATAATTTTATTTTTACAAAAATCACTGAAGCCATGGAATTATTAAAACAAACAAGGCATTTTCATTTGTTGTTTCTATTTGACGTTTAATAGTGATGTCTTTAGTGATTATTTTAGAGCATAATTAGAATACAAAAAACTGAGCAGAATTAAAATTCTAAAAGATAATTACATCAGATTTTGTCTAATTCATAATTTAAAAGTCCAAAAAAACGATTTTAAAAATGTAGATATTTATTTAAAAAAATTTAAATTCAAAACTTTTATTGTTGTCGATTGTTTAAGTTTTACTGTTGTTTATACTAGAGGCGACTGTGGGTCAGTGGATAGAGTGTTGGGTCGCTGAACCGAAAATCGCTGGTTCGAGACCGAGTCTCGGCAGATAGATATTTTCAGCCGCCTCCTCTTGGAAAGTAATGGCAACCTACCAAGAGTATAATTGCCTAGTAACCTCTCCAATTTAGCCGTTCGGAACCGGCGTTAAAAAGTAGGTCCCATATATCTGTGTAAAACAACTAAACACACTCAGCACAGGTATATGTGGAGAGGAACCGACACCCGTTTCGGGTATGGCACTCGAAGAAGAAGAATACTAGTCTCAAAATGGATTCATATTGCTGAACAAATCTATGATTATAAAACAAAACTTAACTTTTTAAAGTCAGTTCTTATTACAATGTATTCATTAAAAGAAAAAGTTGAAATAATTAAGTATTTTTATGCTGGAAATAGTGCTCGGCAAGTGAGTTCCTTGTTTAGCGTTAAATATCCGAATCGGCCAATTCCAGCTGGTACAACGGTTGACAGAATAGTTAAAAAATTTGAAACTACAGGCACTGTACTAAATAATTGTAAGTGTAATAAAAATGCACAGAATTTACGTGAAAACGAAGAAAATGAGAGTTTTGGCTGCAGTAACGCAAGATCCTAATACAAGTTTAAGGCAAATTGCAAAAAACGTTGGCTTACATAATTCCAGAGTATTGCGAATTTTAAAAAAGCACAAATACCAGTCTTATAAATATCATTGTCATCAAGAGTTGCAAGAAAATGATTTGGAGAGAAGAAATTCCATGGCCTCAGTGATTTTTGTAAAAATACAATTATTTATAATGTTGATAATTACGGTTCTAAAATTTCAAAATTTGAAAACAAAAATATGTTCGGATTCAGTATTTTTTTCTCTACAAAAAAACCTATAAGAACTTTAACTCTAAAATAATTAGGGGAGCAAATAAATCCACATTCAAAAATTAACATTGTAATCGCTTATGCTGCGTTGGCCAAGTCACCACCCTGTATTTTTAAAGGAGTGCTATGAGAGGAATAAAATGATAAAGTAAGTTATAGACACCAAGTGTCAAATATCTACAAATATTGCACAAAATTCTTGTTACATTTAATTTAGTATTATTAAACTCAAAGAAATAATAGGTACACTTGAAACATAAATAATAAATATAATTATGTTTCAAAAATGTGGACGAAAAAATTCGGGGGGGGGGGGGGGGTAGGTTTATTTAACAGGCACGATTGTATTGTATTGCTTTTATTTTTTTACCATATATTAACAAGCTTTTCTTATTGACGTTTGACGTATAAATAATAAACTAATAAAATAATCCAAATATTTGACCGGCTATAATAATCTGATACCTACACTAATTTACACACACACACACTCTCAATGTCCAAAATGGACTATAGTTCTCGAAGACCGTTAAAAAAAATAAAGAAATAATTAACAAATGATATCAAAAATAATTAAAATTTGATTGTAATTGTAAATAATTTATCTTCACAAGTGTCCTGTTTTATTTTTTATTTTTTTTAATTCTTTCTCCGAAAAGTTACATTGTATTTGGCACGAAATGTGCAATATTTGACAAAAAATTCTTGAAATATGCAAAAATATGCAGTATAAAATTTAACCCACATTATCTTAGATGGATGATTGGGATAGGTGATTGATCTCCTGGGTCGTACGTGGCGGCAAACAAAATATGCAATTGAATAGGAATCCGGTCTATATTCATAACAAATATATTTTTTTAAGATTCGGAAATTTGAATTATTATTTTAAAACTCACTAATAATTCATGACAAATAACATTTAGAAGCCTTTTGGCCAGCATAATGCCGTCTAAAGCGAGGTTCGCAGCTGGTAAATAAATAATTGAGGATTTAATGAAAGGCAGTCCAGATATAAATAAAAAGATGATTAATAAAGTAAAATCAAATTGGTTGTTCTCTGCTTGATGCAAATAATCATATTATATACAGTGTATATATTGTATATATTATATATCAAATATAAATATTATGTATATCATTGGCGTGCGGTCCATGGCTTAAATGGCCAGAATATGCCCAAGATGTGTTTTTTTAAAAGTCAAATATTAGAAGGGTAAGAATTAAAATTCAAAAAAAAAAAACACAATTTTTCTTGCTTTGTTATGATATAATCATAATAATAAATTTGTAGTGGTGATTTTTCAATTTCAATTTATTAAATTGACCTATTTATTTATTTTCAAGACCATATCTACTAGTATCTTATTACAAAGAATCGAAATCCAAAGTTAATTGGATTAAAATAATAAATTTGTAATAGCTTATTATTATTATTATTATTGAGTTTATTTTACTTGAGCTGCTCTAGTTTTGAAATAAAAATTTAATTTTTTCCTCTAATATTTATTGAAATGTCGTTGAACTTAAAAAATTCCTAATTTATAATTCTATGCATACTTGGCGTAATGTATGTATATAGTGGGCTTGTTTTAAATGTATAAATAGTACTCTAGTATATATCATGAATATCTAGTAAGTATATAATTTAAATTGTTTAGCAGTTTTGGGTATTAATTATTCACCAGAAAAATACACAACTAAAAAAAAAAATACGATTTTATTTTATAATACCATGATTTCTTCCGAAGTACTGGGGGGGGGGGGCTTGAAATTTTTTATGAAGGTTACTTTTAAGACATTACTTCTTGCTAACAATATTTTTTTAAGCTTAAATATTAGATGGGTAAAAATTAAAAATAAAAAAAATCACGATTTCTCTTGCTTTTTCATGATATAAACATAAATATGTAGAGGTGAATTTTCAATTTCAATTTATTAAATTGATCTATTTATTTCTTTTTAAGACCATATTATCTACTAGTATCTTATTACAAAGAATCGAATATCCATTGGATTAAAATAATAAATTTGTAATAGCTTATTATTATATTTTTATTATTTATTTTTTTTTTTTTGAGTTTATTTTACTTGAGCTGTTCTAGTTTAAATTTTTTTTTAATTTTTTCCACTAATATTTATTGAAATGTCGTTGAACTTAAAAAATTCCTAATCTATAATACTATGCATACTCGGCGTATTGTATACATATATATATATATAGTGGGCTTGTTTTAAATGTATAAATTGCAAGTAAATAGTACTCTAGTATATATCATGAATATCTGGTAAGTATATAATTTAAATTGTTTAGCATGGGTGTTAATTATTCACCGGGCAGCAGCGCACAACTCGTAACATGCAACGCGTATATTACTGGAGGTGTTATCACTAACTATACGTTTAGAATGCATTAAGAAAGGCCAGCTAGGCAGCCAGGCAGGCAGCCAATCGATGCCAAAGTGTTAAATTGTTAAGGAACTGTCTGGAGGAGCGAGCCTGAGCCACCACAAGGATCATAATTAATGTCCGAAATTGAACCAAGGGGGGCTAGCTGTTGTCAGGTGGCCCCTCAGGTCATCAGCAGCCAACAACAGACCAGCATTAGAGATTCATTTGACCTCAGCAACCCCGGGGCTAATTGATAGAAACCTCTCTTCTCGAGATGGATGAACGCACATTTGCATTCAAATCAATGAAAATTAGATAGTGGCTGGCTGGCTGGCTGGCTGGCTGGATGACCTATTCAAACACGAAAGCTATCTTGGATTGACATTTTGATCATCATTATCATTATCATCAGCAGAGAGAGGCACGGTCTTGGAGACCCACAAGCTAAAATAAGGCGACATTAATGATTAGATATGTAATAATAGATGGAGAATCTATTTTAGATTGATTGATTGATTGATAAATTGATTGATTGAATCATTAATAAAAGAGAAAGTAGGTAAATATATTTTTAAAAGAGAATTATACTATTATATATGTGCTTCCTTCATTCACCCTTTTGAACCCTGAGGAAGTAGAAAAATTTCCTCCGAAACATCGGACCACTTTGTTGATTAAACTCTTATATTAACAGATGTTGGTTAGGTTGAATAAAAATGAATCATATGGATGAATCAAAACAAAACAAGTGGTTGCAGTGGGTGTAGTGATGATGGATGTTTGATTTTGACTATGGATATGAGGCTTGGATCTGAGGTGGCGTGGGTTTGCTCTTATAGCAAGGGTTTGCTTAAACACTAGTTTCTTGCATGGCGGCGGGTGTTACTCAGGGTAGTCTCTCTCTCAATGCTTGTTGCTGAAATTGATGGAAGTTAAAATAAGCTACTTTACTGAATTTAAGTAATAAAATGAATTTAAATAATAAAAAAATGCAAATAAAACAAAAAGGATGGATGTGTGGTTTTCAATAATAATAAAGTTTTTTTTAGAGAATTATTTAAATTTTAACTATGTGAATTTATTTTTCTTTTATCAGTAATTGAAGTGAACAGAAATAAAATGGGTTGTTTAAGAAAATTTATGTGAAGATGTTACATTCCTTATGGACCAAATGTATAGGATAACTCTTCCTTCCGTCACCTTGACTCCGATTTGTACTTCAGGCACCATAAGTGGATATTTAGGAGACCCGAAAGGAATTCTCGGCGTCTTGTAGGTTCGGTGTTGAAGAGGTTGCAAGGATCACCTTCGATTCGCTAATTGAAGCTAGTTGGCTCCAATTAATATATATTTATCTCGTGTTTCTCTGGTTATAATGCCAATTCGAGATGCTGCTTAGAGATACGTGGAATGATACAGTGAGAGCATAGGTTCAGAGAGCTCCTAAGGATTGATAAAATTATAATATGCTCCAGAGGGTGGATGAAGTTAGAATGTTCCGTATAGAAAGGGTTGATGATGTTAGAGAGCTCTCAGTAGAGTGTCTATCCTCGAGTCCTTTTTAACCGACTTCAAAAAAGGAGGAGGTTCTCTATTCGATTGAATTTTTTTTTTTTTTTTTTTTTTTTTTTTGTGCCTATGTTACCTCATATCTCCGCCAATTGTCAACCGATTTTGAAAAATTTTTTTGCATTGGGTCCAGTCTAGCTTCCGATTGGTCCCATTTTTTTCGATTTTTTTTTCATAGGTATTAGACCTTTTTTATTAGGTTTGTTTAGGTTTGTTTAGACCTAACCTCTTTGTTTATGAACCGATTTCGATGGTTCTTTTTTTATCCGAAAGGGGGTGTCTTAGGGATGGTGTCATATTAATTTGGTCAAGTTCTGATGATATAATCACTATTAATAACATCACTAAAAAGAGAAAAATAAAAATTTTTAAGAAAAAATAAAAACCGACTTCAAAAAATTACAGTGCAACAAATATAAAAATACACTAAAAGGTATAAAATAATTATTATCTTATTTAGTTACAACTAAACGACGAAATATTAACACGAAATTACTTTTTGAAGTTGGTGCCAAACATATACCTTTTATGAATCGCACTCGACGGATCTTACTTAGTACGTTTGGCGGGTACGCTCGCTTATAGGTATAGTTTGTTTGGCACCGACTTCAAAAAGTAATTTCGTGTTAATATTTCGTCGTTTAGTTGTAACTAAATAAGATAATAACTATTTTATACCTTTTAGTGTATTTTTATATTTGTTGCACTTAACTTTTTGAAGTCGGTTTTTATTTTTTTCTTAAACATTTTTTGTTTGTGTCCGGTTCACAAGTTCCTTCTTTCAGCCATCCGTCTGTTCATTTTCAAGTATTGATTTTTTTTTTAAAGTAAAATTATAAATTGTTATTATTTTTCCTCTGAAATTAAAGGGATTATTAGATAATTCTTAAAGATTCACTCAAAGCATGCATTAATTCTCTCTTTCTATGTAAACTTAAACTTGAATTTATTTTTAATGTGAAATTTGCTAAATAATTTATATATAGACTAACCTTTATTTTAAATGAATTTATTATCGAATTTATTTAATTAATAATTTATATATTTAAGTAAAAAAATTTAATAAAAGCTAAAAATGAATAAAATATTATTTCGACCCTCATGTACTAATTTGTCCTTCTGCAATTTTCATTATTTGGGTATACCCGTGGGTATATTGTATGGTTGATTAAGTAAATAAATATTAATAAAATCAAAACTATAAAAATTCCCGAGCGAAGCTCAGTCTTTCAGCTACTATATAATTATGTAGTATAATTCGAATTATTTTCTTCATGGAGTGTTTTCTTATAGTTCATTCCTTTTTGCAGACGCTATCTACTAGGTTACTGGCGCCTTTTTATTTTTAATAAAAAGAAACAAAAACAAAAAACCTTTTCGCTTGGTTTGTCGTTATTTTTTTTGTATTTTATTTTTTTTAATTCTCCATATATCTATCTATTTCATCCCTCGCCGCCACTTTTTATTTCTTTTCTACCCCCTATCTGTCACCCCGCCATTTTTTTTTAAAAAAGATAGAATCGACACTCTGGTTTCTCGAGTTGGGAATATTCCCTCTCTCTTTTTGAGAGTGTGTGGGTGTGTGTTACATATATATAAAGAACACAAGCATCACACACAAGGAGTTCTTTTTTTTAACGCTTTAAGCCTTTTGATATAAATAAATATACTATAGCTTTTCCAATTTCGCATGTTTTGAATTGGCGTGTTTTTTTATTTTATTTTTTTCATTTCGTTTTTAAAAACATTTTATTATTATTATTATTATTATTTTTTTAATATACTAATAATTTATAAAACTTGTGGAAAGTTTTTTTATATATTCTATATAATATGTTTTTTGTTTTTTTTGTTTTTTAATTTTTGGAATCCATTTACCGCACGCAGAATGGTTGTTTCATTCCACTGATCATTTCTTTTTGAATTCATTTTTTTTTTTTTTTAATATTTTCAATATTTATTTATTTATTTTTGTGGGGACCCGCCCTGTTCTGAATTAAGTAAAAACAAAAACAACATTTTTTATATAAGAGTTCAAATTGCCGATATAAATTGATTAGGTTGTCTATTAGATATCCGAGATATACGTAGAATGGAGAAAATTACTCTGTTCTACTGATAATGGGAAGTCTTAAAGTATTCTTTACATATCAACTAACACTAAAGAGAGGAGGCAAGAATCTTCCTTACTATGTGCTTCCTTCATTAACCCTTTTGAACCCTGACGAAGGAGGGGAAATCCTCAGAAACGTCGGTTTCGAAACAATATTATAAGGGAAAAATATTTCCAATAAATATTTATTTCCGGACTGCATTCATCCAATCTTGAGAATCAATAAAATTTTTCGAGATATGTCTATATTTAAAAACGTACCTATAATATTATTCAATTTTTAAATTTTATTACATAAAATCTACAAATTATTCAATATAAATTTGATCAATATAATATTTTACCATATATTATATGAGCTCATGTTTCTCGTTGAAATACAAGATTATTTAATAAATATGACATAGTATTTTAAATCGATATTTTCTGACATAATAGAGAGTATTAATCCATTTTAGAGAAAAAATTTATCGTAAATATTTATAAGTTTTAAATAATTTTTGGAGGACTAGTAAATTTAATATTGTAGGATTTGGATGAGGCAGTCCAGATTCAAAACAAGAGAAATAAATATCTAACAAGATGTCATTTAATTAGACAAAGCTATTTTTCTCTTTATTTTTTCAAAAATCCGACGTTTCGGAGGTTTCTTCCTCCTTCTTCAGGGGTTTGAACAAGTTAAAGTAATAAGTTGTAGAATATTATTACTAACACTGTGAGAGGAGACTGGGGGGAGTGACCTGTTCAAAACCCTGAAGAAGGAGAGAAGAAACCTCCGACGTTTCGTCGGCTTTAAAAAAAATAAAGAGAAAAAAGCTTTGTCTAATTAAATGACATCTTGTTAGATATTTATTTCACTTGTTTTGAATCTGGACTGCCTCTTCCAAATTCTACAATATTTATATAATTTATTTTTATTCAAGGTAATTTCATAACCAAGACAATTTTTATCAATGTCTATTTTTCAAAATATTTATTAGTTTAGTGTTGTTTTATATTCATTTCATAATATAAAGTAACTATTTTCTTTATTCCTCTTTAAATTCCATATCAGGACTTCTTGACGTTTCGTCACCTCTCCACATATACCTTAGCTGTTTTACACAGATATACGGGACCTACTTTTTAACGCCGGTTTCGAACGGCTAGTTTGAAGAGTGTGACTAGGCAATTATACTCTCGCTAGTTTGCCAATGATTTTCAAGAGGAGGCGACTGCAAATATCTGCCGAGACTTAGTCTCGAACCAACATACTTCAGGACAGCGGCCCGACACTGACCACTGACAAACAGTCGCCTCTTTTCTTTATTACTATTCCTAAATTAAAATTCCATTGAAAAAGGGAGAAATTCTCCTGAAACGTTTGATGTGTTAATAAATATCTGAAGACTCAGTTTTTTATAAAAGATTTATATTTATTTATATGTCTTATATAACAATTTGTTTTCTTTATTTGTAATTCAAAATAAAAAATTTAATCAAATTTTTTATTTTTATTTTATTAGACAAAAACTACAAATTATTCAATATAAATTTATTTAATATTTTACCATATAATATAAGAGCTCGTGTTTCTCGTTGAAATATAAGACTATCTAATAAATATAATAGTATATTTTAAATCGATATTTTCTGACAGACAATCGAGTATGTCGCAAACATTGAAATATTTCATTATACAAAAAGTATTCGATTGAGAAATTTTGTTTGAATATTCAATTGGATTAGAGAGAGAGTCAGAAAAGAGTCAAGTTAGAAAGGAATATTTGATTGGCCGCCCCCCATGCAATCCGATTGATTTCAAAGCCAAATGTCCACCCCCCTGTATATAATTCAACGAAACTGGACGACTTGGCTTCTTAAAATAGATAACATTGAAATTTGAAAACGGTGTCAAGGATCGATCACAAAAAGACAAATAAAAAATTGATTTGAGGGGAGGGTAGGGGAGGGGGTTAAATTCTATATCCACTCATCAATTTATTAACTATCTAGATCTATTTGTGATTTATTTTATTTAGGTTAAGAAAGAGACATTAATCATTGAATTCGTATTTCTAGTCCAATCATCAGAGACAAATTTTCGTTAAGGTAGTTGTTCCGCCAAATGCGTTTTCTTAGGATTTTTTTGAAATTTATACATATTATTAGTTAAATACTTCTGCATCGATTGGTGGCAAAACGAAATTTATGAACAAAATAGTTCCGGAAATATTAAATTTCAAAAATCGAGTTTTTCAGGCTCTTTAACATTGCACTATATGAGATATCGAAAAATTTCCATATATATTTAATTATAATTAAGAAACCCTTCTTACCATTTTTATAAAAAACTAAACCAACATTAAACAATAACCAATACATATTTTAAGACAATTTTGATTTATAATTACAACACAGTTACTGAGATAATAAGGAATAAATAATGAAAAATGTATAAAAAAAATTTAGACTACAAACAATTTGGCAACAGCGCATTTATTTAACCAGCGAAAGATGCATGCGCTAGATTTTTTCAAAATTATAATTTTTATAAGGAGTAACGTAGGCGTTGATTACATTTGTTAAAAAATAACAAAACGATTTTTATAGAAATTTAAAATGTACTTTATCTGTCATTTTAATATAAAAATATTCAATCTCTTATAATGGTGCCAGATTTGTCAAACGAGCACAGGATTGGCTAGAATTGGTACATAAACAGCAAAAAGTTTTGGGCTTATGGACTATGATTTCTTATTGTTTGTTCTATATGCTCTAGCATTAACTTTTTGCTAGTATTGTCGCGAAAACTACTACCTTAAAAAGCTCTCCCAAAATCATAGTTCGTTCTTATGGGCAATTTTCCGAAATGATAAAACAAGAATTTAAAATATTAGGTTTCTACACAATACTCAGTTCTAATAAAAAGAAATTACCGAGAATATATATATAAGGAAGAAGTATACAGCTTAAAATGCGGTGATTGTGATGCCATGTGGGGAAAACCGAGAGAAATTTAAAAATTCCATTAACCGAACATTGTCAAGATTTTAAAAAATAAAAAAAAAAAAAAAAATCTTTAGCTGAACATCTGAACTTAAATCATCATTCGTTTTCAGGTGGACCAGGTATCAAATTAATTAAATCGGAACACGACCCAAAATTAATAAGTGGAATTGAATTGTTAGAAATTTTGAAATCGTTTAATAAAAATCCAAATTAATGTCTAGATAGTAATAAAATTGAATTATTATCAATTAAATATTTGTATTTCCAAAGCGAAGATCTGATTAGATTCTGGATTGCAGATCTCCCGATTAAAAAATTCAAAAAATATGATTTTTTGAGATTTTAATCCGTTTCTATTATAAAAAAATAATAGACAAACGAACAGGTATGTTTTGAATTATTCATCGAAACCACAAACAACGTACCGATTCTTATAAAATTTTCACTTTTTCCTCGAATTTTTATATCAAAATCTGCAATCAAACTCAGCAATCATTAATTTTTTCGATTGAAGAATTCCTATTGGTAAACTGAAAATTTCGATACGTTATCTGGTGGTCTAAATTGGAACTAACCATTGTAGGTTAAAAAATTAAGCCATGCCCTTACTAATGTTCCCTATAGAAAATATGCGTTTTTGAGGCAAAGTGCTGTCCGATAAACATTTGAGTTATAGTTATTTATAGTTTCATTCGCTTTTATATAGATTGTTTGAAATAATTTATATTCAATTCAAATTTACTTAAATACCGGAGCATTTAAAAGAATAATACGGTAAGCTTTATTTGTACGACATTTTCTCATCTTTCAAGTAGATCTAATAGGTTTGAAGAAAAAAATTATTCTTCAATATTTTAGCGAAAACGGTATTTTTGTTTATTTGTCCAATTTTTGTTAATGTTGTGGATATTGAAATGATATAAAGTTTTTTCTATCATATTTTTATCAATTAAGAAATTCATTGTACATTAGTAAAAGGTGTAAAATTGATTGTTAATGTAAATAATTTATATTATGTTATTCGAATATTTTTTAAAGGCAGCCAAAAACAATAAAACAATTGAAAATTTGAATTATTTTATTGTATTATTTATTTAATTGTATTTTTTTTTTTATTTTTATTTTTTTTGCTGATGTTGATTGCGGATTTTGATATAGAAATTCGATGTAAAAGTGAAACTTTTTCAAGCTTCAGTAAGCTGTTTGCAGTTTTAATGAACAAGCCTAAACACCCTTGTTTGATTGTTAATTTTATTTATTTTTTTTTTAATATAGAAACTGATTAAATTCTCAAAAAATGATATTTTTTTGAATAATTTTGTATTATTTAACCGTAAGATCTGGAGCTAAAAAAGACCAAAATCTAATCAGTTATCTGCATTGGAAATACAAACATATTTTATTTTATTTACATATTTTTATCATTTTAGAGTTCAATTGTAAATTAGTTAGGCGTGTAAAATTTCTTTAATAATTTATATTATGTTATTCATTTTTTTTTAAGAAGACAAAAGCAATAAAAAAATTGAAAATTTTGATTATTTTATTGTATTTATTAATAAATAAATAAATAAATAAATTATAATTTTGTGTTGTTATCGTTCAAGTTGAAAATTTTTCTTATCTGGCTGATTATTATTGGTAACTTGGACTTGAAATAAATTGAAAGTTAAATTTTTAAAATGTTGCTACGTTCCGCAGTATATTTTTCTTCTTCCTTGGGCAATTTTTAAGCTTATCTTCCTCGTAATAAGTAATATATACTTACTGCGAAACGCAGGAACATTTTAAAAATTTGACTTCCAATATATTTCAAGTCCAAATTCACAATAATCATACACATAAGATAAATAATAATGATAATAAATTTATTGATTTATTTATTTATTCAATGTATTTGTATTTTTGTATTTTTTTTTATTTTTTGCTGAAGTTGATTGCGGTTTTTGATATATAAATTGGATTTAAAATTAAAACTTTTTTAAGAATCAGTGAGCTGTTTGTAATTTCAGTAAATAATGCAAAACACACGTGTTCGATTGTTTATTTTTATTATTATTATTTTTTTTTTAATAAATTGTATAAACGGATTAAATTCTCAATAAAAGAATTGAAAAAATGATATTTTTTGAATAATTTTTCATTATTTAACCGGAAGTTTTGGAGCTAGAAAAACCAAAATCTAATTAGTTATCTGCATTGAAAAATACAAACATTTAAGCAAAAAAACGAACTTTTTACGAATTCTTGTTCATCCGCGACAGATAGAAAGCAAAATCTCCTGTTTGAAAATGATTTATTCCGGAACGCCTTGTATCTCTGCAACCTGTTCGCTCGTTTAAAGACTTCGGGATGAAAATGAAATAGAATCATTCTAATATTAAACGCTTATTACTTACTCAGTTTCTTCATCAATAAGCGTATTCGTGGGACAGGGTTAGAGCTAATCTACTAATAAATTTGAATAGACTTAATAAAGTATTCACAATTTATTTTTTAATTTAATTATTTCTGTAGATCTAGTGATGAGTGTGGAGATATATCAGGCCTCTTGGAGAAACAGGTGGCGACTTCTCATAGAAATACAAATCTTTTTACTTTGAGTTGAAAACAGGTTTGGTTATTTAGAAATACTATCATATTTATTAAATAGTCTTGTATTTCAACGAGAAACATGAGTTCTTATTTTTTATGGTAAAATATTAAATAAATTAAATGTATATTTATTTAGCTGTTTAGCTAGTTTTACGGACAAGATGTCCTATATAACAACATAGCAACAACTTAAAATTCCCAACAAAATCTTTAAAAAAAAAATATATTTTTTAAAGAAAAAGGGAAAATAAAAAAAAATATATATATATAAATTGAAAAGCTTCAAGAGAATAAATAATTATCAAAAATAAAATAATTTAGAGAGTAAATTATAAAAAAGAATATTATTAGCATTATTATTTAGTATTAATATTATTAAATTCGAATTAAATTGATTTCATTTTCTTAATTCTATATATTATTCTTAATTAAAAATGAATCGAAGAAAAGAGAAAGTAAAGTGTAAATTGTGGGAATTTCATGGATGAATAAAATTCTATGTTTATTCATTCATTCATCCATTTTTTTTTTTTTTTTTTACTTTTTTACTCTTTTCAAAGTTACAAATTAAAAAAAGAAAAAAAAAGAAGTTTTTATATCAAGAGTTTGAAAAAAGGGCAAAAAATAAATAAATAATTAAATAAAATCTCATTTGGTTCTTATTAATTCAATTGATGACAAAATAAATAAATCTAATTTACGTACTTATTCTTTCTTTAAAAAAGTCTATTGATTTATTAATTCAATAAAAAAATAAATAAATAAATATCGAGAAGAGAAAAATACATTTAATTGAAAAGATATTTTTTTCTGAGTGTAGAGCAGAGTTGTTGAAAATGGTTTAAACCAATTTTGGTCAAATTTATTATTCTATTTAAGTAGGTACCTTGAGGATCTCAAAAAATATTATACAACGTTTTTAGTAAGTTTTCGATTATTTATTAGAGGTAAATATTGCTGAATAGATGGAGGAATCTATTTAAAATCAAAAGTAAACATGGATTGTCCCTGAGAGAAGCCGAGTGGTTAAAAATGGCTTAACCAAATTTTGATCAAATTTAATACATTATATTCATTCTATTGAAGTACGCTGAGGACCTCAAAAAATGTTATATAAAGTTTTAAGTAGAATTATTATAATAAATATTTTGATTTTTTGTGATAACCATTGTTGAAGACATGGAGGAATCGACTTAAAATCAAAACCACCAAATGACGTACACCATGGACGTAAATAAAGTTTATAATTAACTTGATAAATTCCGAAATATCTTCTGAATATGTCTTAATTTGGAGAAAGTTTCAAAATAAACTAGGTTTTTGTGCAATCTTATTTTATCCGCTAAAACGAAAAAAAGACGCTGAAAATTGCGTAAAAATATCAAAAAAAGACATGTTTTGGACAAAAACGACGATCTTAAATTATTATGGAAAAATAAAATGAAAAATTTATTTCTTTTCGAATTGAAATTGGAAACTAGAAACTTTTGAAATTTGAATCTAATATGAAATATGAGTGAAAAATTAAATATTATGGAACATCTTTTTGATGCAAAAATAATATATAGGTAATGAATAATATGTATAATTTATTTGTTTTAGACTATAGTTTCGATTGTTTGATCTACATTATCAATCTTTTATAGAGAGAAACAAAGAGGTTATCAATCTTTTAAATTAAAAATATTTTATCTATTAGTTCAAATATGTACCGGATTGGAGAAAAAATGAATACACTTACTATAAAATGAGCCTATATAATAAAAAAGAGAGTTATTATTTTTTTCGGGGACCTAAATTGGGTGAGAGGTTCAAAAAAATAGAAATATCAATATAAGTTCTAGACGCTTTCATCGATTTGTAGAAAATTTCGCATATGCACCCTAAACGATCTCATGAAAATATGTGAAATTCTCCTCTTGATGAAAATAAACATATATAATTTATTTGATTTTCGAAGGTTTGATCTTCATCATCAGTCTTTTTGATTAGAAGTATTTTATCTGTAACTAACTGCAAGGCCCGCCTTTGGCGGCCCTCTTGCTAGCCAGGGGCACGCCCCTTGGACCCGCAACCCACGAACCACACCATCCACTGCACTCCCACCTACCACACCCCCCGAAACCCACCCAGAACCCCTACCCCCCGCACCATGCACTCGTGCCCAACCCCAACTACCACCACCTCGGACTCCCCCCCCCCCCCCCCCCGAAAGCCACCAAGCACCCCGCACCATGCACCTGTGCCCAACCCACGCCTCCAACCCACCACCCCAACACTCCATCCTGCACCCCCACCCCCGTACCACCCCACTACGCCACTGGACCCTCACATGAACCCCCCACTCCGCCTTACTCACTCATTCTACCCCACGCACCCCATGCCCTAACCCACCCCCACTCCACCCTCGCACCCACATCCCGACCCGCACCATCACTCCACCCCCGCACCCACTATCCGCACTCAGTTTTTGCATTTCTAGCCTTCTAGTGACCCACAGATTATGTATACAAAATTTGGTGAGTTTGGTCGAAGAGCAAGAATTTTCATTTTTTCACCCTCCTCCCGCATTTTGGGTGGTTAGTTTTTTCATTTCTAGCTCTCTAGAAGCTCACAGATTATGTATACAAAATTTGGTTGAGTTTACTCCAAGGGCAAGAATTTACATATTTTTTACGATCCCCCCCCCCGCTTTTTGGGAGAATCTTTTAAACAAAAGAAATCACACCCCTACAACTTTGCTCATTATAAAATTTGCCATAGAGTTAATAGTTTAGGAGTTATTTGATAATTCTCATTCGTGCACCCCCCCCCCAACCCCCTTTTGGGGAAAAAATATCAAAACATTATATATCTAAAAACGTAAGTTAGAAGATATCTGATACAAATATGAAATTTCATAATAATCCCTTCAGCCGTTTTGACGTGAATCGTGAGCATCTTTTCGCGGAAACCACTTTAACAGACAGACAGACAGACAGACAGGAATTTTGTTGAGGGTGTTTTCGTTCATAACTTTGCTTGAAACGTGTGTAACCAAAATTTGGCGTGATTTGGAGCAATGTACAGACAAAACCTTAATTTTATATACATATATAGATTTCTCATTTGTTCAAATTCCCGTTTGTATACTAGTATAGACGTATATAGGTAAATTGTTTTTGATGTAATATAGTAATCTAGTTAATTCACAACAAAATTATTGGTATATATGTTTTTGAATCAAGCAAAGGACAACCTTTAATTGATTTGTCCTTTGAAACATCATCTCTGCTTATCTTTACAAACTATATAAATTTTCAATTAAAATTTAATCAATTATTATTTTTTAAAAATAATTTTTATTCATCAATTGTTATCTAATTATTATTATTTTTAATTAATTACCTAATAATTATTTAACAATTAATTGTTTTTCTCTAGTAAATTTAAATTTTATTTCAACTTAAAAATTACAATTTTACTTAGAGAAAGTGGTGTAGGTTTTAGGTGAAATATGATATTAATTAATAAAGTAAAGAGTGTGTAGTTTCACATGTGCAGTGAATGAAATAAAACTCCAAGAGGTTTATATAAACTCAATATATTTCGGATTATTAGTCCATCATCAGGAGTTTACAGTTTTAACTTATAAACTCCTGATGATGGACTAATAATCCGAAATATATTGAGTTTGTATAAACCTCTTTGAGTTTTATTTCATTCACTGTGAAACTACACACCCTTTACTTTATTAATTAAAAATTACAATTTGATCAATTTTCTTGCTTATAAATTGTGGAAGGTGAAAAATAAAATTTTGCTCGCTCGAAAAAATCGTAAAGGCCAGTGGTATAAGTATACTGAATCGACCCGCGAAAGATAATTTAATAATACTTGGAGGATATGTAGGTAGGTACTAATAAAACAATTCGATAATTTTTGGTTATATCTATGTCTCAGATTTATAAAAATATATAAATAATCGAGTTTTATAATAGAAAGTTGTTGTTTATATGTTAATTTGCAACAAGCAGAGGAGACTGATTTTATTAGAATGTTTTTTAAGAGAGAAGAAATGTTTAAATGAATTGTTTTTGATAAGGATAAGGATAAGGAGAGAGGTAAATGTTGCTTTTCATTGCGTGTGAAGATAGGCGCAAGTCAAGGGTCGATAGTTGGCCAATTACCAGGGAGGGGGGGCGGCAAAGCGTGCTCCGAAAATTTTATCATCCGCCTGGTCGGCCACTGTCTGACCAGGTCCCCTTAGCCCTCAAGGGGGGTTGCCAACCAAAAACAGATAGAGGGTATTTCATCAAAAGCACCCAATGACCCCGGGGCGGGGGCGGCTTTCCGCTCTCGCCTTTTCAACCCCCTCGACCGTTAAAAAATTGCACCTCATCTTCAAACAGCAGATCATTTTGGATGTGGCGGGAGGGTTAGAACTCACCCTTTATCAAATTTTCAAATTAAAACTCAAGATGGCGACCAAGTGGTGTCTCATAAAACAGACTAACAAAGTAAAGGGGGTGAAAAATATGACCTTTTTCCAATTTTTCTTTCCTTCTCAAGAGTTCCATTATTTGAACATGGATATTTTTTTTTCAATTTTTTTTTTCATTACTAAGTGAAAAATATATATCTATATATGATTATTGATAGAGAATATAAACATTGAAAGGAAAACTGGAAAATTTAAGAAAAAAATATATATATATCTACCTACCTCTCCATTTGAAATGCTTCCGTATTTGGTATGTTTAGTAAATTCGTTTTGGAAAAAGATATATATTTTATCGAAAATAAATAAATAAACTAAAATGAAATAATTAAAAAAATATGTTAAATACCCTCTGTTTGATAGAAATTAAGTTAAGTCGGCCTGTAATAGAAGAATTTATAGAAAATTATAATATTGCACTTTTAATATAATTTTTTCGAGTCTGTCCATCCGATAATGATAAAAAAGCGAAAAGCTAACGAGAATTTATTCATAATAGATAATAATATTATTTTATTTATTTATTTTCAGTTGACTCGCGGACACAGGCGAAAGAGGATCTGTATGTACGTGTCTGTGTGTGTCCTATAGACCATGTGACCTATGGACTGCTGCAGATGGAGATGACAGCATACCTTTAGATAAGAATTCACATTTTTATTTATATTTAATTAAATTGGTAGAGTATAATATATTAAAAATTTATAATTCCAGGAGAAGACACACTCTTTTAGTGTCTCCTTCAAGAGTATATAAGACTAGGTATCCGGGCAGACACGTGATCTGGACCCGCCCCCCTTCGAAATATTCTAGTTAATTTTACATATTATACGGAAATATTTTTAAAAATTTACATAATCTAATCTTATTAAACGAGAAAAAATATAAATGCATATATAGTATGCGCCCCATGGATGCTGTGGATGTGGAGCATCCTTAAAATTTTAAACATTTAGAGTATTTTCATAAATATATAAAGTCGACTTGAAAATTTCAGAAGGAAAAAACATGTTTTGAATAGTATATTCTTTTTCGAAATGAAATAAAATTGTTGCATAGTTTCAAGGGGTAATTAAAATGAATAATTTTTCCGAAAAGGGCGTGGATAGAAGGCTTTAAGTCCCTGCCTGGAATATATTCCAGTTCAAGCGTGTCAAAGACAAATTCAGATGAGTTTTAGTGGAATAAAAATTGTTCTCGCTGAGAAACTATTAAAATAGAAATAATACAAAAAAAGAATAAATAAAGATGATTCGGGAATCTTTAGAATAATTCATTTCTAACAACTCTTTATATAAGATCAAAAATATCTTCATTAACCCACTGCGATTATTATTATTAAACGAGCTTTTCGTGTGTGCCTTAGGGCTGGTGCCCTGGCGGGCGGCGTCTCGGTCCAAAAATGTTATTCCTCTTAAAAAACCACACTCCAAATGTATACCTGTAAACTCCCGAAAATACATAGTCTCTTAAAAGTTTCGCCTCATTTTCGTCCTGACACAGCTAAAGAAATGAGGCTCTATATATGAATCTGGAAGTATTTTTTTTTCTATAATCTACAGCATTGTGATATTTTTTGTGTGGAAATAGATTTATTTAAATAAGTGCGATCGTGTGAGGCGGAGAATTATATTATATCATTTTTTTTAAATTTGGGATCGATAATCGATATAAGGCTCCAAATATTTAAAAGAGATCAGGTGTTGTTTGTATGACAGGCTTCTCCCTCCTGTATTGCCATGAGAAACTCATATGGGCATGCGTGTCTTAAGTCGTTCAATTTTGTAAAAATCAAAAAATAAGAATAACAAAATTTAGATTTTTAAAAAATTATAAAAAAGTGTCAAATTATTAAAAAATAAAACAAATAATATATAAAATATAAATCAAATAAGATGTGATTGATTTCTTTTTCTGTAGTAAAGTAAAGCGAATTGAATTATTTAATTTTTGAGTGGTGAGGGGGGGAGGAATAATTATCAATATATTTAATGTTTCTTAATTTAAAATCAATTGGAGTCTTTCATTTCAAAATTTGAGTCGAAATTACGATTATATTTCAAATTTGCCGCAAATATACCGACGGCGCACCCTGTCGGCATGATTACGTCAGCGTTGCGGCAAATTAATCTAGGAAAATATATATAGTATATCCAAACGTATCGAAAGAAATTCTTCCTTTATCAATGGAAATTTGGAAAAATAGTCGCTTTAAAAAGGAATAATAAAGAAACTCTAAATAAATATCTATATTCTTTGAAAATATCGAGCCTTACGAGTTGATTTACAAATCAAAGAAAATTTTCTATTATTTAACTGGTATTTTCTAGCCAAAATCAAATATTATGCAAAGTCTAAAACAGATTTAAAATTGTATAAATTAAAAGATTTTTTAGTCACATATAATCAAGAATTTTTTTATTATTATTATTTATTTGATTAGTTTACCAGGCAGTTTCGGTCACCTCTGGTTGATCATCTTCAGTAGTAAGGAAAATAAAAACATTTTTTGTAAACTATATCCAAACGCCTCCCACTCGATCGCGAATCCAAAGGACGAAAATAATTTTATCCTTCACTCCAGGGCGAAACCAATCAATACCCACCCTTAAATTTTCAATTATATGTATGTATGCAAATATTTAAATTCTGAAGAAGTATTGTCTAATTTTTAAAATGTTTTAAAATCAATTTTTCTTTGTGTATTTTTTTTACATATCTAAATTCTTTTTGATAACAGATTTTATTATTCCTGAAAGGGATGTACATATTTATATTACAAACAATACAATAAAGGTAATATAATATATTAAGATAATTATTATAATAAATAAACTCACCTGAAAAGGATAATTAAATTACAAGTTGTTTGGTCTGGTTTGTATGGTGTAAACATAGCAAGTGACGCTACCCTTTCAGATGTGTTCCTAACTTAACACTAATCTATAGTAGAGACCTCTGGTGGTGGATGTCTGTACTAGTCATTTACACATACTATAATTTTTAATGAGACTTTAATTCACTTGTGCCCTTATTCATGGATATAGTTAAAAAAAATGTAAAATACACTTGTGGATGTTATGCAATATATATAGGTAAATGTTAAGCTTCCTACATAACAGATGAAAATGTCCGCTTATGTAACGTTATTAAATTATTATATAAAATAAAAAAAATAAAAATTTGATCGTTTATGATGAGACCATTAGACGAAAATATTTAATGATATATTAGAGATGATTTTTTGAATTTAGAATATTTAGGGTGGATTGAGCTTAAAATAAAAATTATATGTTCCTATACATTTTACATTTAATCAAGAAATACTCAACCACCTATACCTGAGGTCACCAAAATTTTTATAATTAGGGCCACATGTGGTCATTGAAAATAATGGGCGGGCCGGATACAACATATATAAGTACAGAAATTGTATTAATAACTAGCTGCGACGCCCGCCTTCGCCGGGCCTCTTACTAGCAAAGATCCTTCGCCCCCTGAACCTCCTGTCACTTGAACACCCCCTCCTCCACCTCCAACCACTCCTCACCCCATCGACCCTCTACCCAACCCTGGAAATTCTTCCTCCCTCTGATCACCCTGCACCCCTGTAAACCTACTCTGACTATATAATAAATTATTCAAGGGTGAGCACTGAGCACTGCCACCTATTGACAAATGATTCAAGTTTGACCTACGGACGGAACATTCTATTTTATTACTATACAATTTGTTAATATATAAGATACACTATTAAATGGCATTAATATTTAATATAGTGAAGCTGGCATTCATTGAAAATTATTACCTTATAGTCTCATGCGCTAAAGCGAATGATTAGAGGCCTTGGGGCCGAAACGACCTCAAACTATTCTCAAACTTAAATCGGTAAGATCTCGGGCTTGCCTAAATGACTCTGTGAGATAAATATTGATTTTCATACATAATAATATAAATAAATCGAAACATTCATGAATTAAATCTGTAGTAGCAGCGGGCCGGATGGAAAAGTATTAAGGGCCGGATTTGCCCCACAGGCCGTAGTTGGCGGACCCCTCACTTATACAAATGATAAGCCTTATTATAATTTAAAGAGAAAATAAATAAGCTGATGTGGCCATCCACACGACCTTGCCATATACCTGCCCCCTCTCTTATATTTAATATTTAATGAAATAATTTATAATCCTTTACGAAAGAACCCGTCTCCCTGAATTTTGGACTCATTAGCAATTTACGATGTCTCCTTATACATGAGAATCTTGAAATGTAAATATCAGCTTTTTTTGTTTGGAAATTTAACTATTTTAAATTTTTTTTTGAAACGCACTCCTCCCCCCCCCCTTATTTTTTGGTCACTATCAATTTCACAAGGTCATATAGGGTGCATAAGAGAAATTTCATACAAATCGATCAAAGAATTATATTTATAGTTCGATTTTTTTGACCGCCTACCCCCCACAATTTTGCCCACTGAAAAAATAATGACTCTTTATTATATCTATTTTTGTTTGTTTGTTTGTTTTTTTTAGTTTTAAAATTTTAATATATAATTTTATTTATTTAAGAACATCCCCCCCCCTTTAATTTTTGGTTTGATTTCAACCAAAAATCTAATCAGCTCTTAATCTCAATATAAAGCATATACATGTGAAATTCTGCTTTTGATATTCACACTTATTTTTTAGCTAGAGCGTACAGAAAATTTGGTAACGTACTAACCTAACGTTGGTATTTGCAGACATTTTGCCAAAATAATTAATATCTCGTAAAATATATTTTTTTCGATGTTCTCTCATTAGAGCTTTTTTTGTAGAACCAAACACCATGATTTTGCTCAATTTTTGTTATCATAATTGTTTGAGCGATTTTTGAGATATTTCGAAAATACGAAGAAAAAAAAAACATTTAATTCATGAATTTAAATTTTAATTTGGAAATCAAAACATTTTATTCAAAATATATTGTATATATCAGAGAGGGGTCAGGTGTATTGTAAAGTCATGTGGATGGCCACATCAGTTTATTTATTCAAAATATGGATTTTGTAAAAAGAAGTTTAAACTTTTTTTTTTTTTTTAATAGGGCCTCCACATCTCCCCTTATAGCCCTCCGATCCTCCCACTCGGGATACGGTTGAGTGGCTCAGGGTGTGGCCACAGCAGAACGGTGTGAAACCTTAGTATGCTGCGACCAAGAATAAAATAATAGTACAAATAAAAAAGGGAATACCGCACGTCGTCAAAACAATAAAAATAAATAAATAAATTCACTGGGAAGAATAAGCAAATAAATAATCAATTAAATAAAACAAAAAAATAAATAGAATATGTCACTGTCGTTTAAAAATAAATAATTTAAAAAACATTCAAATAAATAAGTAGACAGGAAGTCAATGAATAAAAAATAAATAAATAAATTGGCAGAAAACCGCCATGGTCAAGAAAAATAAATAAATATTTGACTGGGAATATAGGTTACTGGGTAAAATATTAAATAAATAGATCAACGCTGGAAAAAGCGTTGGGCTGGGCCATCTCCCCAGAAGAAATCAATAAGATGGTCATTATTATTAGCCGTCACGATACATCTGGCAATCGGCGATAGCACTCCGGGCCGCTCCGAATAAAAACTCAAACCAGGGCGAGGCACTCTGTAAAAGATATCCAGCCCCATAATAATAAAACTTGAGCAAGATGCGAGGTAGGTTTAAAATAAAAGAAATAAAACAAAATTGAGTTTTGAATTCGATATATTCGGGTGAGCCTATCATCAGGAGTCAAAGTAAACTGACTGGCTCATCCCCAAAATATATCGAATTCAAAACTCAATTTTGTTTTATTTCTTTTTTTGTGAAACCTACCTCGAATCTTGCTCAAGTTTTATTATTATATTAAAATGTTTCACCTAGAACCAACACCTAACTCCTTAAAAGTTATATTTAAACTTTTAAATCGATCTCCTAAAAAGTTATTAAATCCGACTTATACTCTTGTTCACAATTCTTACAGATTTTTTTGAGTATTTTTCTTATCAGTACATAGATTGTTTTTGATATGTTTTAGTAATTTTTTGATTCGATTTGATTTTGTTTTGAGTCTGGTGTAAATTTTCTTTTCTGCTCTTAGAAATAAAGCCATTTGGAATGTTGCTAGTGCTCTAATAATAAGTCGTTAGGAATAATGCCCCTTTGGCGGGGGTGCTGTTTGCAGACCACTCGCTGTCCCAACTCCCATCCATCTCTCTTTCTCTCCCCTAAAAAGAAACACAAGTGGGCCCCACAGATTCATTCATTCATTTATTTTTATTTTTTTTTCTACCCCGCTATTTTTCAACATTTATACTAATCTATTTCCCCATTTTCCAAACTGACAACAAACAACCAGAGCAATCCCAAAGGACCTCTAAATCTCCAATTATTGTTGCTACTATTGTTATTATTATTATTACTATTATGTGCTATTTGTTCTTTAGATATCTTGAAACATTATTTCTGTAGTGTTTGTTTTGTTTAAGTTGAGAATTCCCTATGAACTTGAAGAAAAGTGGGAAAAAGTAAATCCCCTAAATTGTCTATTGGGAAATACGAATATATATATGGTTTCCTTATAGACTTTTTTCTTCAGATATACAAAAGTTTGTGCTCATCTATACTTATTATAATAGGCTTGCGCGACGACGCTGATATGATCTTTTTTAATTTTAAAACCCACTAATAATTCATGTCAAATAAAATTTATTAAAATTACGAAATTTAAATAATTATTTTAAAATTCACTAATAGATCATGATGATGACAAAAATTTATTTAAACTATAGGAAAAAGTTTATAACGGGACTTAAGGACAAGTATTTTTTTGTAATTATTTTATTTTCCACCAAATTTTCGTCGACTTTGCCGACTTCTTCAGGGTTTCTATAATGATAAGAACATTATTAATGCAAACTGCAGAAGCATATATCATTTCAAACTAAACATATATATCAAAAAAATGAATGAATGAAATTATATGTAGCTTCTGCAGTTTGCATTAATAATGTTCTTATCATTATAGAAACCCTGAAGAAGTAGGCAAATTCGACGAAACACTGTTGGAAAATGAAATAATTACACAAAAAATTTGTCCTTTTAATTCCCATTAAAAACTTTTTCATTAATATTATATCTACACATTATGGACGAAAATGATAATAATAAAATTATTATTTTAAAACCCACCACGAAATTTTGCAAACTAATGTATTTCTGACGATAATACAATCAATATTATAGGTGTTAAATAAAATGCTTATTTTTCAAAATTTTATTAATTTTAAATGGTGGTTTTTTAATTTATCCAAATATTTCGGAAATTTTTACAATATTCCATCTTCAGTGGACCTCACCCAAAAATCACCGTATTTGCTCAGTCTTCAAAATTCGAACACAGGGCCACAGAGACATTTCATTTGGTCCTTTTTAATTCCTCCCACAAAAACTCAATCAATAACAGTTATTGATTGAGTTTTTTCAAAGACAGAATTAAAAATGATCGAAATGAAATGTCTCTATGTTATATTCGAATTTTGAGTGAGCAAATACGGTGATTTTCGGGTGAATCGACTGAAAGATGGAATATTGTAAAATTTCGAAATATTTAGATAAATTAAAAAAACGATTTCGCGACATTTCAGCCCCCGTCAAAACACCCCCCGACAAAATATCCTTCAGACAAAATATCTCATGACAAAATAACCCTTCCCCGTGTGAATCTTATGAGTAATGCAAATCGACTCCGGTTCGGTTAATATATATTCAGTTCGGCTCGGTTGGGTTCGTATAGCTCCTTTTCGGGCTGGTTTTTAGACTGTTCGGTTGGCTTACAAAAGGAGCTATACGAGCCCAACCGAGCCGAACTGAATATATATTAACCGAACCTCCGAAAGTTTAGTCCGGGCGGGGTGTGTTTCGGGCTCACATTTTTTTTTCTAATCAAACACACATTGAAAACCGAACCAGCCAATCGTCGGGCGGGGTGTGTTTGGGGCTCCCATTTTTTCCTAATCAAACACACATTGAAAACCGAACAGCCAATCGTCGGGCAGGGTGTCTCTTTTGTATTCTCCCTTATACTGGGGAATATTTTGTCAGAAGATATTATGGCGGGGGATATTTTGTCCTTTGTATATTTTGTCGGGGGCTGAAATGTCGCGGTACCAAAAAATACAACTTAAAATTAAAAAACTGCTGAAAAATAAGCCTTTTATTTAACACCTATAAGAATCCTCAGCACCACCTATGAATTAAAATAAATATTATATCAAAATTCAGTCGAGTTTTTACCAAAAAGGTTGATTTTGTTTTTATATAGTCAAATTTTGGGATCCATTTTCGAAATGTTGTACTTCTGAAGGCAAGGATATTTTTTTTTTTTTGTTAATTCTTTATCTAACTTGTAAAATTGTTTAACTATTAAATTATACGATAATTTTTTTAATGATTTAGCAAATGCAGGTATAATTAAATATCTATATATATTTTTTATCAAAGTAACTATTTTATATGAATATAGACAAAAAATAGATCAAATTAAATAAATTTTTATCACTAGATATAATAAAACAGATACAGAACAATTATATGAATGACACATCTATTAAATTTATCTATATATGTACCTACTCTCTAATTACAGGAAATGATCACTAGAAAAGCCGACATAGATATTTAAATTACCGTTGAAATATAATTATTATTTTTATTTTTTCAGTCATTAGGGAAGTTACGTAAAAGCCTCCACAAGGGCATTTGTCGGCAATCCATTCACCCTTTGAAATTCTATACTTTTTTTTTTTGAAAATGTCGGAGGAGGGTAGCTACTACAGCTTGCAGGGGGTGTCTAACAGCTTCTATATTTCCAAAAATAAGAGAAAATGGTATATCTATAATCTATACTTAATAATAATCGGCTTGGGCTACGACGCCGACGTGATTTTTTTAATTTTAAAACCCACTAATAGTTCATGACAAATATTTTTTTTTTTTTTTTTTGCTTTTCGGCCCTTCTAGCCATAAGCCAATTTACGATACTATATATTTTTTAAATTTTGTCTCTACCCCGGGGGTCAGATTTTAGCCGAATGCCTCGAGTCGGATTCGAACCCGGGTCCACTTGGTTAGCAGGATGATACGCTTCCGCCTAGCCTATCCCCCCCCTAAAATAAAATTAATTAAAATTAGGAAATTTAAATTATTATTTTTTAAAACCTACTACGGAGTCCAGGCGGGCTTCGCAGATGGTATTATATATAGTACCTCGAACACGGAGTGATGCTCGGTAATTTTTTAATTAAGTTAAATTGATATATTAATATTATTTTTAATTTAATTGGGTTATCATTTCCAGTCCATAATTTAATTTATAATTTGAAAGTTTTATATTGGGAAAATAAGGAACAAGTTTTTGTGTGTGACTTTTTATATTTATCCACCAACGTTTCGTCGACTTTGTCGACTTCTCATGAAAATCCTTCGAATTGTCGGATTTTTTAGAGAATGAAATTGTTATTCTAATAAATTATTTTATAGAAAAATACCTTTAATTAATTAAATTGCCAAATTCTAATATATAATAATATTTGTAATGATCTATTAATGGAATTTAAAATTGAAAAACCAATTAATTATTAAAAGCAAATTGGATAAAAATCTAATTGTAAATTTTTATTCAAACGTGAGTGAATGCCAAAATTAGCTATTTTCTCAGGTCCATATCTCAGAATCTATTTAAGCTATATTATTGAAATTTGGTACTCTCTTCAAGATGGATTCCATAATTAGATTTGTATAATTTCAGCTTTGTATCTCAAATGAATTCCGAGCTGCAGGGGGGTCGAAATTAGCTCGTAAGGGTCCTTGTAAATAGCTTACAGCGTGTACAGCCAAGCTAATGCCCGAACTTGGCCTGCTCACGCTGTGTGCTTTAATTAGTGGAATTAAAAAAAAACAATTAATTTTATTAAAAGAAAATTGAAAATAATGTAATTATAAATTTTTATTCAAACAACCACCTGTGAATAATTATTTCAATTAACAAAAAACTCATGAAAAACAACTTAGCCGAAGATGAGACTGTAACAGATCGAATTGTCAACTCAAAACCCCCTAACCCGTGAATTTCATCCAAATCATTAGACCCGTTTTCTAGATTAGGGTGGCTCATTTTGAACAACTATTTTACATATGAAAATTTGTTAGTGTTTCATGTTATAAGTGCCCTTTTTAAATTTTAACTTGATAAAAAATCTCTTCCTAGTCGCTCAAGAAATTTGAAAATCTCAAAAAATGGAAAAAAATCAATTTTTTTCCATTTTTTGAGAATTTTTATTTTCTATACAGAAATTCATCAATATTATGTAATAAAAATAGCCGCATTAAAATTTCATCTCAAAATATGAATTTTTATAAATCGATCAAAAATTTTCAAGATTTTTTAGTGATTCATGGTTGACGTTTTTGAGCCACATTTAAATATTAAAGAAATCAATTTTTCAGAGTAAAAGAAACAATAATAAATCATCAATTGCGATATTTCGCTATTTTATTACAGTCTCCTCAGGCTCTACATAGAAACAAATACATTCAAAATACCTATAATCTCTCAAATAAATTCAATTAATATTAATATCAAGCCTTAATTTTTTTTAATATCGATTTCTGACATAATGAATAAAAATATAGGACGAGACTAAAAAAGAAAAATCGGTTTTAAAATATATTTATTGTCATAACATAATGCCATATGGCTATTGATTTTTTATTTTTTTACTCTTCCTCAAAAAATCAATAACCATATGGCATTATGTTATGACAATAAATATATTTTAAAACCGATCTTTTTATTAATAGTATTGATTGAAGGATTTTTTTCTAAATTAATATATAGAATTTAATTGGTTTATAAAAAGTAAAATAATTGAATATAATTAAAAAATAAAATACCTTGATTATTGCGTCAGGATTGTATGACTTCATCTAATATGATTGAAAATATAGTAGATATTTTTCTTACCTGCAAAAAAATAAAATTAAATAATTAATATCATAGATAAGTACTAGATTTAAGGAAAATTATATCTATTTTTTTATATTTAAATATACAAATCTACAAGCTGAATAACTTTGTCTTGGTAAAAAAAAAAAAATAGTTTTGAATATCCCTAAAACTCGTACTCATTTCGATTTTCCCCCATTTTGACCATGAAGGAAGACGTTTTCAACAAAGATCATTCCATGCATTTTTAAACTAGATTAAATTTGCTACAATGTAAATAAAGTTTCATTTTAATTGGATAATGGTAACCCATTCCGCAAGGAGGTTGAAGTTTCGAAAAACTGCAATTTTTTGCAAAAAATTGTATTTTTTTCGTCATAAAATGAAAACCACTCATCTTACAAACATGATTTCTGTCTGATTGTCTAGAAAATGGTATTGACTTGAACGTTTACATGAGCCACTTTTTTGATAAAACTCTTAGATTTTTAGATATCTAGCATTTTCCATGACCATTTTTAGGATTCGGATCATATCCTGTCTGGAAAATGTAGGCTATCTATAAATCTATGACTTTTATTAAAAAAGTGGTGCAAGTAAACGTTTAAGTCAACAACATCTCCTAGACAATAAGATAGAAATCAAGTTTTGGGATGAGTGGTTTTCATTTTATGAAGGAAAAACTGCGATTTTTTGCAAAAATTTGCAAATTTCAACCTCATTGCGGCACGGATTACCATTATCCAATTAAGATGAAACTTTGTTTAAATTGTACCAAATCTCATCTAGTTTAAAACTGTATAGATTTGTCTTTGTCAAAAACGTCTTCCTTCCTGGTCAAATTAAGAAAAATCGAAAAAAGTACCACTTTTAGGGATATACAAAAGTGATCCCGGGGGTTGTTTTTTAACAGGCGCTAGTACCGGTTCTACTTAACGTAAATAGATAAAATTGTTATTATTTTACGCATAATTTAGAGAGCTTTAATTTATATAAAAGATATATTTTTGATTTGATAAGCCGTTTTAGAGTTATTCAAGAAAAATTGAAAAAAACTCGGAAATTTTTTCATTTTGAGGCGCTTAGAAAAATTTCCACAACACAGATTTGAGGGAAAACTTAGGGTAGTAATATTGAAGTACCAATAAAGGTATTCCAGTAATGTAATCTTTATCGGGAATTATATTATATTTATGCCATTTTTTCACGTAATTTGCCTTTAGACTATGACTAAACATATTTTCGAAAATCACGAAATGGGTGACATCAATTCAAGATATTTAGAAATAACAACAAATTCTATTATATAGATCTATATCTATATATACTCGTAGCTATAGAAAGATCTAAGATAAGTAAAAAAAATTATAATTCAAATTTTATGAATATATTATTTAAATTCATTATTCTATTTGTCTAGTTTTACTTTTGAATATTTATGTAATTTTTGTCATCTCAAAACTCGATAAAAATTTTATTTTTACATAATCTAAAAATATCTACTCCGATCTCCTTAAAATGATGTAAATATTTAAATAAAGACTAAAAACGGAATTTCTACTATATACCATATTTCCTTTCTCTTTTTTGTTTTGTTTTGTTTAACTTCTCACATATCTTACAACACGATATTTGATACTTTTGCTTTTTCTCTTAAGTGTGAGCCGCCCTTTTAAATACAAAAAGCTATTTTCCCCACACTTCGATTTCGCTCAAGAAGGAAAAAATTTATCGTTTTCTTCTTTCACTTGAGACAATTATAGATTTAAATTTGGAAATTTGTGGGTGCCAAATGAGAGATCCTCTCGTTCAGACTCATTCGGGAGAGAATGCTGCTGGGGAACATATGGCGCATATGGCCACGGATGGGGGATTCCTATGTGTGTGTAGGTGTGGGCGTTTGTGAGGGGAAACAGACCCCGACAGACTTACAGATGATTAAAAACGGTCCAGGCCAGAAAGTTGATAGGTTAAAATAATCTATATTGAACAGAAAAAAAATCTGACGGGACTTAAAACAGACCTGATAATTCATACAATCTCATCGATTCCTATTGGATATAGCAAAATTCAGTTTGTTGTTATAGCAAGCTTGTCACATAACAAACGATTCTTGCTTGCTATAACAACAAATGCATCTATCCCTGTATCAATCGTGTTTTTGAACCATGGGAATTAACAGATAACAAATATTTCTAATTAATAAGATTGATGATAAAGGTAAAACCTTCGAAAGTATACTCTCTAACAAATAAATAAAGTATATACCTATAAATTTTCGTTTTATATTATTAGTCCAGACAAATTGTGCTCAAATGAGACCCTATGAGGAAAGTTTTGGGGTAATCTGATTTTCTGTAATATATGTTTTTTGGGGCGCTGAATCCAAATCTGAGGTCTCCCACCAAAATTTCGTGACGCAACATTGTAGAAAATGCAAAAAAAAGGTGAAAATTTCCATTTTTTGGCGGTTTTTTGCTTATAACTCAAAAACTATCAACTTTTCGTAAAAAATCTTCCTATTCAAAATGAAAGGTCATAAAATTTCCTTCAAATTTCATTATTTAGGTTTTTTCTCGGACCATTCGTTCGGGCTCAAGCGCAAAATCCATGTTTTCGACCTCGGCAACCCCAAAAACTCGCACTTTCTTTCGATTTTTTCTCATTTTGACCATGAAGGTGCATGTTTGCGACAAAGACCACTACATACATTTTTAAACTAGATTAAATTTCCTACACTTTATACAAAGTTTCATCTTAAGTGGATAATAATATGCAATGAGGTTGAAGTTTTGAAAAACTGCTTTTTTTTGCAAAAAATCGCTGTTTTTCATTTAATAAATGAAAACCACTCATCCCAGAAACTTGATTCCTATCTCATTCAATAAAAAATTTTGTTGATTTGAACGTTTACTTGAGCCACTTTTTTGTTAAAACTCTTAAATTTATAGATATCTAGCATTTTTCATGACAGGATATGATCCGAATCCTCAAAAGTGTCACGGAAACCTCCAAAAAAGAAGATTTTTTTACCTTTCTTTGCATTTCTGATAATGTTCCGTCAAAAAATTTTGTTAGCAAACCACAGATTTGGATTCAGAACACACAAAAACATAAAGGGTCGAACAAATTACAACTAACCCAAAACTTTCCGGGTAAAAACACAATTTAACTGGACTATTTGTTTTAATAAAAAAAAATTCCCAATAAATATTTTGCTTTGTGGATTGACCCCCCCCCCTCCCATGAAAATTTTCTGGCTATGACACTAAAATTTCAAATTTCTGCCATACCTACTATCGGCAAAATAAAATCTTTTCAAATAAAATAATTGGCAATTAATTGAATTTCCTCATTAGATAATAAGAAAATAATTGTATAATTAAATGACTTTCATTATTAAATAATAATAAATTACTGTTATTTAATTGAATTTCATTATTAATTGATTGTTACAATAATGCAAGAATCAGTATTGTTAGATAAAAATAAATAAATAAATAATAAAAAAAAAAAACTAAAAATAAAAATCCCCCAAAAGAATTTCCATAAATCTTGTTTGGTTAGTTGAAATTTTAAAACAGCCAACGTTTAAGCCGAGGTTTTATGACACCGCGTTTATTTATTAGAGGTGGGTTTTCAAACGAGACTAGAGCGCTCGTATATGTTTGTATATATACTATACTCGTATACATATATATATATATATATAAGGGAGATAGAGGTGACAGTTCCGGACTTGTTAAAGCACAGAAGAATTTCGCTTTATATCCCCATTTAAATTTGTTGTTTTTTTTGTCAAAGGGTTGTAACGCCGCCGTTTCTACCGCGCCTTAATTAGCGTTAAGTTTTTATTTTATTTTTTTTATTTTTAATAAACAAATCTAACAAAAACATTTTTTCATGGGCGTAGTAATAGGCGAACGAGAGTTATTGCGTCTGTCTTTCGTGTTTTCGAGTCATTTAAACCAGTTGTTGAAAGATGAGGAAGCCTGGTGTGCATTTCCACGTGCAGATGAAAGAAATCTTTCTCTCTTGGTTATATATCAGCGCAAAAGATGGGAATATTTTCATTTCCCATTGAATTCCATTCATCGACACCCTTAAAAGCGGCAAGCTTGGTGTGGATTTAAGTAGGTAAAGTTATTTTTGAACTTTTCCCCCATAAAAGGAAACCAATTTAAAATTTTAAAATTTTTTTCGAATGAATAACATTTCCGCTATTGATCTATTTTGGGTTCCGTTCAAAATTAAAACAAAACCTTATAGGAGATTTCAGTAACTCGTCACTTTATATGGTAATCCAATATGGCCGCCGCACGACACACATAATAGTCCCATAAGCTTAGCATTACAGTCAGAGATAAATTGGCTTTTTTCTTATTTATTTTCAACTTTACATTTTATTAATAAGTTCGTTAGCTTTAGATTAGTGTTTTCCCTAATTAAAGGTCTTTTAAAAGTATTTTTTGTAGTGGATATTTTTTGATTATATCATATCATTGATATGTCATATTTTCGAATTAATTTTATTTTTCTCATTTATCTTTTTAGAATACCTCAGTAAATTGTCAACTAATTGAGAGCATTTGTATTAATATTTATTAATACTAATAATAGTATTATTAGTTATTAAAAAACGTTATTTTTAGCAATTTTAAATGCAATGGTATAACTCAATAAAATCTCTCGTATGTTTATGATTTAGTTAGTTCTGTTGGAATTCTAAAAAATCTTACTTTGTCACGTGATCTGACTTACTACCACATTTTATTGTTAAGTGCGCAAAAACCCGGAAAACTTTAGTCGTAGATCTTATAATATAGGTTGTAAGTTGAGGAGAAAGTGTATAACTTATTCAATTTCATTATTAGATAATAATAAAATAATAAGTAATTAATTGAATTTCATTTTTAAATAATAGGTAATTAATTGAATTTCATTATTAAATAATAAGTAATTAATTGAATTTCATTATTAAATAATAAGTAATTAATTGAATTTCTTTTTTAAATAATAAGTAATTAATTGAATTTCATTTTTAAATCCTACCCTAATAGCACAATGTTTCAAACTATATAGTAACTACATAGTGCCTATATAAATTTCGAGAATCTATTTAGGCACATACATATGTGGTAATTACTATATAGTTTAAAACAGTTCGAGAATCTATATAGGCACTATATATGTATAGTATGATATTTTACTTATGGAAAGTGGTGTAGGTTTTAGGTGAAACATGATGTTAGTTAATAGAGTAAAGGGTGTGTAGTTTCACAGTGAATGAAATAAAACTACTAATACACTAATACAGTATTAACTTGTAAACTCCTGATGATGGACTAATAATCCGAAATATATTGAGTTTGTATAAACCTCTTTGAGTTTTATTTCATTCACTGTGAAACTACACACCCTTTACTCTATTAACTATAGTATGATAGTTACTATATAGTTTGAAACATTTCGAGTAATCTATATAGGTACTATATAGTTACTATATAGTTTGAAACATTGTGCTACTAGGGTAAGTAATTAATTGAATTTCTTTTTTAAATAATAAGTAATTAATTGAATTTCATTTTTAAATAATAAGTAATTAATTGAATTTCATTTTTAAATAATAAGTAATTAATTGAAATTTCATTTTTAAATAATAAGTAATTTATTGAATTTCATTTTTAAATAATAAGTAATTAATTGAAATTCTTTTTTAAATAATAAGTAATTAATAGAAATTCTTTTTTAAATAATAAGTAATTAATTGAATTTCATTGTTAATTGATTGTTATGAGATGGGTCAAAATAAAAAAATATAATATAGTTTGATCTAAAAACCCGGGACACAATATTTTATGTTTTATGTTGTATAAATTTTGAAATGACGTCATTTGTCAGTTTTTGCTAATGTATATTTAGCTAGTTGTATAAAATGCGCTTGGAGATTTCAACGCCTGAAGAGCTTATTTTTCCGTCAACGTCTTCTTTGATTCCGCTTTCATCCATGATATGTTAATGGAAAAAACAAACAAACACAATTTTTATTACTCTCGCCATATTATTTATCTGCTTATAAGATAAAACAAATGGAAACATATGTGCCTAAACTAAATGGCTGACTAAAAATGGCATCCGATTCTGAATTTCTCGGCTGTTTATTAAAGACACCAGGGCGGATGTTTATTCTCTGAGTGGTATAAAGTGGTATGGCAGCTTTTGTTTGCAGTCAAGGTGATCATTTAAAACTTGTGGAAAAGAACAAAAAAATATCATTGCAAAATGAATCTCAGATGTATCAATAAAATTATCATTCAACATCCGGTGATTGGAATTTCGAATGGGGAATTAATACAATATATTCAAGTATTAGAATTGATTAGGGATGCAAAAAAAAATTATTAACTTTGAATTATATTAAAGAAATTAACGTTTCTCAACCAACAAAAGATATATTAGTAAAAAGGCACAATTAAAAAATTTGTAAAGTTTAAGAAATTTTGATTTGATTTGATTTTTACTAGTAAGGGGTCGTCCATAAATTAAGTCACACGAATTTCAAGATTTTTAGACCCCCCCTCCCTGTGTCACATTCTGTCACATTTTCATTGAGCTCCCCTGTATTTTGACGTCACACTATTACTTTTTACCCTATAATTTATAAAAAAGTGTAATTTAACTTGTGACATCAAAATTTTTAAGATCCCCGGGCCCCCTATCAAATTTTATAACAAAGCTGAGATGCCCCCTCCCACCTTACTGTGTGGCCTAATTTATGGACTGCACCTAATCATTCTTTTTTATTATGGACTCAATATTGAGTTCATTTTCAAGAATTTCACTTCGTTTTTAGGGTTCAAATTAATTGAAAAAAGGGGCCTTAATAGTGTTGATACAATATCAGTCAGTTAGTCGCTGATAGCACATGTAGTTTTTAAATTAGATGTCGGTCTCAAAATTCAGTTTACGAAAGCCAGTAATAGTGCTTACACAAATTTTGTCATAACTTCGTTATTTTTTATCGGATTTTGAAAAATAAGGTGTCATTTTGTTCACAATAAAAATGGTAACATTATTACTAATCATACTAATTTTAATAAAATGCAAGATTAAAAAGTAATTCAGAATTATAATTTTTAAATGGCTGCCATTTTGAAAATTTCTAAGATAAAATTTAGGTACTTTTTTAAATAGTAGATAATGTAGTTAAGTACTTGTCTACGAAATTTCATAAAGATATCTAAATCCGTTCTCAAGGTAGATGTTTTTCTTAAAAAAACAGACAGAAAACGAAGCGTTTTTGGACCTATGTTTTAGGAACTTTTCATCTAACTTTGATGTGAGGAATCACGCCCTGAAGTCTTGGAACCCTTTTTCTAAACACCCTGTATCTACTCTTATTAAATGGGCAAAAATTGTATATATATATATTTATACATATATTTATTTATTTATATATATATTTTTATCTTGGTTCTATTTTGAAAACGGCCTTGCCGATTTTGATGAAACAAAATCTATTAGCAAGTTTTGAGGATGAGAAAACGATCTGGCTAGGTCTGGACTTCATCAAAATTAATCTTAATTGATTTTTTATTAATTAAAGTAATTATTGATAGATGAAAATCTCAATAAAAAAAAAAATGATTTGCCGCATGTCAGATTAGAACCTGAGTACCTCTTGCATCACAGGCATAGACTTTACCAGTAGACCATAGAACTATTTTTAAAAATTTTCTTTATACTTTACTAAAATTAATATTTTTGAATTAGACTTTATTATAAGAGTGGAAATAATTAAATATATAATATATAGCT